>OZ010587.1:68583713-68868713 GCA_963932145.1 Acanthosepion lycidas | reverse complement strand
CAATTATGCTTTCCATCCTTTGTAAATTTTTAGTACTTATATGTCCCTCACACTTGCAAAGAAAAAAAAAACACTATACTGTATCCAATGCAGCAGAATTACAGACTGAAGGTTTTAAACAGCAAAAGCTTAGATGGTACTAGTAAGAAGTAAGGAGAAATCCCTGTGAAAAGTAGAAGAAAATAGTAATAAATGGTTAGCAAACCCAGTAAATTTCATTAGCTAGCAATAATTAATAGCACTCCAATTTGATTCTGATATCAACTAGTCTGGTAATCAAATTGGAAATCATAGCAACATATATTACACCTTACTCCATTAACAAGAGAAAGTTTTAAGCTTTCTCATGAAACAATGCTAAATATGCATTTCCTTATGTATTCTAATAAGGTACATATTGTAAATATTCTTAGCAGTTAAAAAAAAAATGGATATTTTAATTATTGCAAATATTGTAAAAAATATTCAGACAAAAAATTTTGGTATTTTTTACATAAAACATTAAGTCACTTGTGCATGAAATTGTGGTTCCTAGAGGAAGAGCATTAATGAAAAAAAAAAAAAAAAAAAAAAAAAAAATGTGACATGAAAGTACAATATACAAGGTATGATCTAAAATTTGGAATGGAAATTGATTGATACTTTCATTTATCAAGTTTTACAGTGTATCCTGGTCTCCCTGGACTTTTCAAACATCTCTAAAATTATTCCACTAGGAAATAAAGGACAATTTTCTATATATTTTTCTTTCCTTTCTTTGAGGAAGCCATTTTAGATAGTATCTTGGCACCAAAACATCAACTAAGGAGTAGGGATAAAGCCCAAAAAAAAAAAAAAAAAAAAAAGAATATAGGGGTAATAATAATAATAATTTGTGAAACAAAAACAGAATTCCTTGAAAGAAAGAAAAAAATGAAGAAAAACATGCTCACTGAAAAGAAATATCTTGCTTGATCTTCTGAGATGGGTTTAGAAGAAAATCCTATATATTATAAAATATTTAAAAAAAACTAAGTTAAATAATAGAAACTTGCCTAACAGAAATAACTGTCTACATAACTTATTAGATTAAAATAAGGCAATTAAAAAAAAAAATAAAAATAAAAAATAAAATAAAATAAAAAAATAAAGAAAAAATTGTTAAATTTTAAGTTATAGAAGCTGAACTCATATTAAGCACTTCTGCAAAGTGTATTCTTTTAGTAAAGAGGAAGCCTCTTCCTCGGACTCCTGAAAGGATGCTTCCTTGACCGCTACAATTTTGGCCTCTTCAAGTCTAGGGCCAACTGATATCTATCCTATATATTCTCATAATATTCACTTCTACACCTTCCTCTTCCCTTACAATTTAATTCATTAACACCCAACCTAGTCTGGCTCTTGGGCCTTGTGTTGAGGTAATAATAATATTTAAAAAAAAAAAAAAAAAAGAAAAAGAAAAAAGAAAAAAAAAAGATCAATACTAATCTCTAAGAATTTTACAAACAATTGTGATAAGGAGGGGTTATTTCATGCTCAAGTTATGAGTCTATCAACTTTAAAACTAAAAAAAAAAAAAACAACTTTTTTTAAAAATGATGCTTCATACAATAATAATGAAATATTTAATAGTATTAGATAATTCTGAAGTCATGAAAAATAAATACCAAACCATTAAGTGTTAAAAATATTTACAGAAAGCAATACATTTAGTAATATTCAATATTAAACTCAGCATTTATTAAACATTCAAGTAATTATCTTAAAAAAAAAAAAAAAGAAAACCCCCAAAAAAAAACCATGCAACAGACAAGCAAGATTTTTTTTTACCTTCTCGAGATAAGATTCTCATTTTTCTTATTGATAACTATCTGAGGATTTTTATTTTTCTGCAACACCAGTATCACCCAAAATAAACCAGATGTCCCCCTTTTCATCATATTAAATAGCCGGCTACCACTGTTAGTCATTATGATTTACTTCCCTTACCCGCAACACTTGAAAATTTGTTACTTTTCCACTGTTAATAAATTTTAAACGTATTAAACCTGTCAAAAGTTTAAAAATAAAGAATACCTGGTGGTGGAGAGAAATAAAAATAGCCAGAGGAAAGCTCTGACAGAACCTGTGGTGAACAAGAAAGATGTCTACAGCTCAAGTGATTTCCCCCCAATTCACTTAACCTTATCAATATGACATGATACACAGTGAGGATGAAAAGATGCCAGTCTGTAATGATCAGCCTCAGCAGATAAGTTTTCCAAAACAACAGATGGAATTTGAACAACTCTTTCTAACCTTTCTTGCCCAGCAGCAGTTCTTCAGAAAGACAAACATTTTAAGTGGTTCCTCTAATATAAACACATAGTTCATCCTGTAAACCTCAAAAAGGTACAGTATAGAGATATAAACAGTTATTTCTGCTGAGTTCAGTTTCTATTCTCTAACTTTGGAGAAGGAATAATAGTTCAAATCTCTAAGGACATTTGTTTAATCTAGGCAACAATATGGTAGATATCAAAGAAAGACTACAACATATTTGAGTCATGAAAACTAATGCAAATAATTGTAAGCAATGATTTCTGATATTTATAAGTACAATAAACTTATATAAGAAAAAGTTTTTAATTAAATATACAGAATAGTCATCCACAATGGAAGATTACCTGACCTAGTCAATATATTTGGCAGTGGAGATAACAGTAATGTAGAAGTAGGAAATATTTTTAATATATCCAACATTTTGCTACTTCTTGTAAACAACTGGGGGGGGGTAGTAGAGAGATGGAAGAAGATGAATTCCTGAAAACGTGTGTAAAAGAGTGTTAGTCAATCTCCAGTTTTTAAGAAAATTTGAACGGAAACTTGTCAAACATTAAGTAGAATTAAGTCAATAAATAATATATTGGTAAAAATAATTTTTACAGAATAAATACTCTCAAATAGGGTTTAGTGAAGATTTTCTAATACCAATGTTCTCAATTTTGTAATCTTTCACTGATACTATATAGTTAAATAAGATTGCAAGAAACAAGCTATAGCATTTTTTTTTTTTTTTTTTTTTTTTTTAAGATTTTCAATTGTCATTTTTGTTAGACTAAGGTGACAATAGAACTAGCAATTTTAGCAAACCTTCATGCACAACATAAGACAGTATCAAAGGATGGTTTTTCTCCATTATACTGTTTTTTTAACTACCTACACTCCTCAGCAATGTTTATTGTTTTAAAAAGCGATGATTAGAATTGGAATAAAACCTAAACACAAAAGTAAATTTATACATTTTTATTTTTTGTTCTTGAGAATTTACAACACAAATATTAAACACTATTTATTAGATTGTTTATTTACAAGAATAATTTTATATTTACAACATTCTAAAAACTAATACAATTAATGCAATGCAATATTTTTCACCTACCAATTCATAAAGAAATAAATATGAAAACAATTTTTTATTCATAAATTCGTGAAATTTACTAAATTATTAAAATACGTGAACTGTAAGGAAATACTTATTTATTACCATTTTACAAAGTTTGAGTCAATGAACAATTAACTGATGCTTTGCCAACCATTCTAATAATAATAGTGTAAATAAATAATAAAAATTATTTATAATTTTTGTTGTAAATTTTCAAGAAAGAAAGAAAATGTATAAATTCACTTTCATATGTATAGGTCTTATTCTAATCATCTCTTTAAAAGCAATAAACACCGCCAAAGAGTGAAGGTAGTTAAAAAAGTAGTGTTATTGGGAGGGGGCATCTTATTGTGAGCAGAAGGTCCGTGTTTGCTTCATTTTTTGTGCCTGGAAAGAAGGAAGGTTTTGGTAAAATCATCAGTTTTTCTTATCTCTTGAGATTCATAATATATTAAAGTAAGTTTGTTTTTGTGTTGTTTTTAAAGCATATTGACATCTCTATAGGTCAATCAATGGTGAATGATTGTTTTTACCAAAAAGCTAAGTAAATACAACATTATATATATATATACAGACTTTTCTAGTGCATTCATCTATATGGGTCATATGAATCAAGTACAATTCCTTTTATACAGATATATACACTGCAAGTAAAGCTCATGGCTTTATACTACTATATACAACACACACATACAATGTACTTTTAAGAGAGTGAAGTTATAACATAAGCAGAATATTATTTGTTAGAAAGAAATCTGCTTGGTGAGAAAAAGTGATTAAAATATGAATTTAAAAAAGAAAAAAGAAAAAAAAAAAAAAAAAAAGAAGGCATATTTTGAGAATTTTGCCTCTCCACTCCAAACATTTTGCATGAATGAATTTGGAATTATTCAGGACTGATTATGAGCAGTATAACAATGTAGAAAGAGTAGGGAGTAAATAAAATACAGCCTTTTAAAATTTTGAGTCCTAATATGCAAGATTTGAAAAGCATGTGGACATATCAATAAAATCATTTCACTGCAAAAATGATGAGTAAAAGCAAATTGTAGACAATTTTATCAGTATGACAGAAAAAATGTATATAAATAGATCAATCCTATATGAGATAGATTGGTGTAGAAATAACAAAATGCTTAATTAAAAAACAATTCAGAGATAATGTTTGCAAGATTTTATTTGAAGAGCAAAACACTGCTTGATATCTTTTAATATCTCTCAAATTTCCCAAGAAGTTATATTAAAGTTCATTCAATATTACTATAAGATAAACTACACCAACATAATAACTGTAAAATATTTTGAAGTAATCTATTTTTAATTGTTTAAGAGTCCAAATTTTCAAGAGAACATGCTATATCTACTATGCTATCAATTAATGGGTCATTCACAAGTACTTTTCTACTAATCTGTTTTTAATAACCAACAACTTGTGAGGAGAGAGAGAGATCAATATACTTGCAAAAAAGTTTTTTAAGCTCATTTTTAAAAAAAATTCTCATCATATTTCAATTAATTATAATCTGATTATCACAGGCTATTTCACACAACTATCACAAAATTAATGTAGTCTATGGAAATTTTTACTGGATGAATTTGGTTATATGATTAGTTCACTTCCCTGGAAAAGTTAAACTAATTATACAACTTGCACACTTCTTAAATAGAGGACATTATTACTTGTGACAATAGGAACGATTATGTCTACACACAAAATGGTAGGCTAAAAACAAAAACGAATGTTAAATCTTGAATATTTTCCAATATGAATTTACTTTTAGTTATACTACTTACTAATGATTTAGAAGTAATTTAGAAGTTTGACAAACAGAAAAAAATCTTATGTAAAAGAAAAATGTTATATGGCATGAGGATGGAATCTAAGAAGTTATTTCAGCAAAGTTTATAGAAGTCAATATACAGCACACCAATTTATTTTAAGTAATCTCCATAAATTTAATAATAAAAAAGACATTATCTATATTCAAAGCAAACAAATTTAAGAGTTAATCTGAAAGATATGTTGATCTAATTAAGAACTGAATAACACTTATATAAAATAAATGAATTAATCATTTTTAAAATAAACTTCCTACACCATTTGAAAGTAAATAATGAAATTGAAAACAAATCATTACAAATTAAAGTGAGTGACTGTAGACAGAGCGATAAAATTTGAGTGAGATGAATATCAGCAAGAGATAGCTGGAGGGGGGTTAGAATAGGAGAGACATCAATGAAAATGTGGGAAGGGAGAACAGGACAGGAGACAAATTGACGAGAGTGAAGGGGACATGAGACAAATCAGTGAGGGGGGGGGGCGGTCAGAACTGGAGAAAAATCAATAAGAGCTAGGGTCAGACCAGCAGATAGATAGAAGGTTAGGACAAGAGAAAAAGAAAAGTAAAATAAAGTTGAAGAATAAAAAAAACTGACAATAGTAAATAAAGAGAGTAAGTGTATAAGGAAAATGTAAAGGAAAATGTCAGAGAAAAAATATCAAAGAGTGTGTGTGTGTGTGTGTGTGTGTCAGTGAGAGGGAGAGAAAGATGAAGAGGGAGTGAGAGTAGAAGTAAACAATAATGCCAAGAAGTCACTTATAGCACTTTCTTAACTCAGCCAGCAATGTCAGGAAAAAAGCAAAAACATTACTACAATGGTAATCACACGATTAGCAACAAGCAGACTAAATGTCAAGTAACCTAATAAAAAGGCACAAGGTCATGGCTTGGAGGTAGATAGTAGCAGATTGGTCTTTAAAGAAGATTGATAGGCAAGCAGGTGAGGAAAGCAGCCATTTTCTCACTAGCAAAACAGAAAAAAAAACTAAAAGATATTTACTTCCTTTTACTTACTCAACAGTAAAAAATATACTTTTATTGTATTTTTCAGTAGAGCAGCTAAAAGACGAAGTTTCAGAAGCTGATTTTTCAAATTGTCCCACAAACTGCAACAATTTATTTTTTTTAAAATCAGAAATCATTTCTTTATATATAGAGAAAAGAAAAACAAAGTTATCTACACAAATCCACAGCTGAAATACTGTTCAACCCACAACTAAATAACATTGTCTGTTTATTAATTCCTTGCTAACATGTAATCATAAAAGGTGACTGCTTTTGTACAAAAGTGCTTCTTAAATTTTTCCAAATGAAGCTGTCATTGCTTAGCTTAGATACAAGTTCAAACATTTGCTACCTTTAGTCACTTATTTTCTGCAATGAATTAAATGAGAAAAACAGTTACTGAAGGAAGTTCTTTTTACAGGTGATAAAGCAAAGTTTTAGCTACATCAAAATCATACCATATCAAACAGTATGTTAACAAATTAGGGGATTTACAAGGATGAAGTAAGAAATAAACAAACCTAAAGTTTGTGGCTAAATTTGATAGTTTGATCTATGGTAAGCTCTCGTGAGCAAAGTGAAAACTAAAAAAAAAAAAAAAAACTCCTGCAAATTCTTAACTATTAATAGAAATTAAGTTCAAGATACTTAGAACCAATTTTTAGCCCTGAATTCTGTTTTCTTTAATACAAAATTAATTTGTTATGCAATCTTCATGCAAACTTACAAAAGATTAATTTCTCTATGACAAGGAGAACTAAGCTTTCTACAGAATTTCAAGAATAACATTTTACTGGCTATTCATTATCCCCTATCCTACAGTGTATTTTTGTTTTGAACACTGTAATCAAGCTTCAACATTTTTTAGCAAAATAAAATTGCTTTTCTAATAAGTATTATCTAAACTTCTGAGATATTTCTATGAGTATCCAAATTCTTGTTGCTTTGATTATTGTAATATAGCTATGTGCTACCTGATTTTCTTATTATTGCCTGAAGTTTTGAGATAAAGAATTGAAATTATCCATAAATTATTTGGATAATTACTTTCTCTAACATAGGTTCCTAGATAATCTCAGGTGTATAAGCCTTGAAAGGTGAATATATTTTTTTAGATATTGAATTTAAAGACTTTGATTAGTTTAGTTCACAGATACAATCAATAGATTTGTGGATCACTTGCTAAAAAACAATGCTATTCAAATCTTGCTGAAGATTATCTAGATACCAAAAGACAACAATGGAAGACCAACATGTACAAATTGAAACAAAGAGATGGGTATTAGTCCAAATAATTAATAGAACAACATGGCATAGATTTTTGCTAAATGGTTCTCAACTTTTAGAAGTGGCTTATTAAAATAAACAAACAAAACCAAACCAAACTAGATATTTTAACCAACGAGAAAGTCTTTATGAAAAGTAAAATATAAGACTGTTACATTCTTTCTGTTTTACTAAAGTTCATACAATACAAGGCTCGAGAGCCACTCAAAGCAGAGGGTTACTGAAAAAGGTGCATGATATGACGAGGTAGAAGGAAATTAAAATTATGAGGATAAGGAGGATAGATAACAACCGATCCTTGACTTAAGAGTAGTTAAAATTGTAGCAATCAGGGAAACATCCATGTGTGTTTCATGAAGTAGCAATTCTTGGGAAAAAGCTGTTCCTTATAAATGGAATATGAAGGCAATGTGGATGATTCAACTCCATGAATACTGCATGGCAAGTCCTAGCCATGAAGGTCTCAACTAGTGAAACATATGCCATGGAAATAGCAACAGAATAGTATTAGACCACATAAATTATTTTGAACTCTGTCAAGACAGGAAAGTGGGGATTGAGCAACTTAAGACCAGATATGACAGCAATCTTCCATTTTTGGTCTGATATGACTCTTTTAAAGATAGAGCATGCTAGAAGGAGTCAGGTATTTTCTAGAGCAGTACAAGGAACCAACCATTTTTTCCAGTATACTTAGTAATGGATTGTATATACGAGTTCCACTTGAAGTCTGTAGTAAACTTGAGTCCCAATAGACATATAAAACATGGAACCTTGTTGAGAATTTAACTGTTCATTGTGACAGGAGAAAACTCAAGCTTTGATCAGTGATGAAATGTTACTAGCTTGATTTTTGAGGTATTGAAAGTTACACGCTAGTTTTTCCTAAAAGTGTTGTTAGAGAGAGAACTTTTCAACATAGTTTACCAACACAATACAACTCTCCACAGATACCAAAAGAGAGGAACAGAGACTCCAGAGTTGACTGTATGCCCAAACTAGATGAATAGATGAGATCTTCTTCATTAATGATAATGTCGAAATGTTACTTAAAGGAATCCCAAAATTAGCTACCTTTCCCAACACCTTTCATGAAATAGATTTTCTTTGAGAGTTGGTCAAATGATCTGGTTAATGCTTCCAGTTAAAAGAACCTGACTTTTGTGATAAGCTATACTGATTAGCTTTATCCTTTGATATCTTGACTTCATGAATTTAAACACAGTACTAGATTGGTAGCTAGGTCTTATTTTATATTTGAAACTGATAGATATAATTGTAAGTTCTATGCTAAAAGTTTCCCGCACTTTTTGCTTGTGGAACTTTCTTCTAGCTTTTCTTCAAAAATCTAAATGTAATGTCAATTGTCATCTTTTGTCTTGTTGAATTCTGTTTCTTAAATTATCCTCTCCATAATAAAGATTTTTCACAAATTCTTTCACTCTCAATAACTCCTAGCATCTTGGTGGCTTTATCACCTTGCTTGGGGTTAAATAAAAATAAAAAAATAAAAAAAATAAAGGCTTTACATTATTATCCTATTTTTTTAATGACTTCGTTCATTAACTGTTATGCTTCACCTGCAAGGCAAGACCTGATAAACATTTTCCATCAGAAACTTATATATATTTTTTTTTTTTTTTTAAATATTGGCTCTCAAGATCCACTCTCCTAAACCTCATGAATGATTGCTTTGAGGCTGAAATAGCTTTAATCATTGTGTTATAACCTCTATCCTTTTCATTACTTTGAATAATTCACTCAGATTTCTTGCTGGTCTCTTCCATTTCATGAGATAAGATTCTCTCTGCTTTTAGTCTTTGCTAGAAATCATAGTTTTTTGGACTGTAACTCAAGTTTCTGAACTTTGTCAATGAGATCTACAGCTTGTTGGCAGTGTAGCTTCCACTCCTGTATTACAGTTTGTGTGGACAAACAGGAGGGAGAAACAAAGAAAAGGCTCTTATATCTTGTAGCCATACAGAGATTGAATTTCCTTTAAGACTCAGCTTCAATGTAAGAAGATCAGTTAACTTATTAGTCATGCAAAGAGTAAAAATAAATAAATCTGTCTCTTCAGTGTGACTTTTTTTTCTCTCTATAGGTTTTAGTGCTTGGCACAATCTGATTGGCTCTTGCTTAGCCAATCCTAAACAACTTGATATAGAATACAGTATGTAAGACTTTAATCTTTAATTATTGAATAAGGATTATTTCTTGAGCACTGTTTATCACAAGTGTATAGGTTTTATAAGAGAAAACTAGATATTACTACTTTGTTTTTACTTCATATAGAATTTTAACCATAACTGCTATTTTGAATCTAGTCTTTAAGATTCAAATATCTATGTGATGCATATATGCACACATTTAGAAGCAATCAAGTGAAGTGAAATAATCTGATTGTTATGTAATGAATCACTCTATCAAAAGATTATATATATATATATATATATATATATATTGAAAATGAGGTAATATTATGTATAAAAAAAATAGATTTATGCATGAAAAGAAAGTCTTTAAATATGTCTACCTGAGAAATGTGTGCGTTGCAGTTGAACCTATAAGTTCTTTCATATTTGTGCAACAAATAACTTTCTCTGTACATGTCAAAATACAGCATGTATTAAACTTTACATTGTTAAATACGTTTTTTGTTTTTTTTGTTTGTTTTTTTTCAGAATGGGAGCAAGAGAGGCAAAAATTAAAGAAAGACAATTAGATCTTCTTAAGACATATTTTTACAGTAAACTTTGTAGGAATTTTACCAAAATTGTTATGCCCTTTGAAGACATAAGCATAATCAACAAAAATGTTCAAATATTTAATGACAGACAAGTAATAATTCTTATCTAATTAAGTAGTTAAATCCATTAAGGAACTTGATTACTGTCCCTACCTGATTGCATGTTCTTGAATCATATGTGTTCTTAATTTTAACTATACATCTAACATCTCCAACTACACTCCGAAATTTTATTTACTAATTTTCTTCTCCCACCCCCTCAATACGAGTAGATAGGTTTGCCTATTGCTTGGTTCGCACTCCTTCTTCTTCAGGATTGGGTTTCCAGTTCTTCCTACCAAAATATTCTCATTTTCTTTCACTTCCAGTAACCCCTTGTGCCTTAGTAGCATTATCACCTTGCTTGAAGTGAAATGAACAATATATATATGATCGACTCTCCCGTCGAGATTCGACGTATGAGGGTCAAGCAGATCAGTTTCCAGGAAACCGACAGCCCGACACCGGCACATGAGATTTGATTATAGTGGTGAGAGCCTCGTGCAGGACCATCCACACTTTTTGGAGGGACGAATACAGAGACCTGGTGCACCGAATGCCACAAGGTTCCCAAACGACACTCCGCAGGTTTTGAATTCAGAGTTGTCCTTCTCTTAGACCAGTTGCCATCCCAGGCTATAGAACCCAGTCTGTCCTGCTATTTTACCCATAGCTGGAGGGAGAAGAAGAGGATTCATACCTTTCCCAAGGGTATTAGCACGTAAGTGAATGTAATGGATTCGACTGGAATTCGAACTCGGCTCTCCGATTCCTCAATCCGAGCCGATATCCATTACTCCACCGTGCCTCCCATATATATATATTATATATATATATATATATATATATATATATACAAACACACACACACACAAACATATATATACACACACACATACATATACACACACATATATATATATATATACACACACACACACACACATATATATATACACACACACACATATATATACACACACACACACACATATATATACACACACACACATATATATACACACACACACACACATATATATATATATATATATCTATATATACACACACCCACACACACACACTTCAAGTTGTCATTCAGGTTATGTAAAGAAGAGGAAAGTCAACTAGATATTAATAAAAAACAATTTAAAAAATATTCAAATTTAACACATTGCTAAGCTATTCTGTATGGTTAAATGAACAACTATAATTGGTATACAGGAAAAGGTGAGGATCATTTTGGTATTATCCACATCATTACTCACTTTATTGACACATGTTTATATAGAGTCATTAAGCTAAGCAAAAAGGGAAAAATATTTAAAGGTGAAGCACTCAGTAGGGAATATGAATACTAATAAAAACAGTTGGTGAACTAGTTTGCTAACTTATAGAGATACTTATTGCATTGTGTATATTATTTGCATATATGTGGAAAACACTACATTAAATTAATCCCATTTGTTACAGCATGTTTATTTTTATATTATTCAACAATTTACTTTCTTCTTTTCCTGTGCCATGTTTCCTCAGGATGTGAGCAATCAAGGCTCTCCACAATTTCCTGTCTTTTGTGCTCATATTAACTTTTGACCTTTCATCATACTTTTTTGTGCCTGCTCTGTCATCCATTCACATAAACTAGTCAAGTACGTAAGTTACACAGTTTACCCCACTATTTATCTTGCCTTCAATGTCCTGTGAATACCAAATTCTCAAGATACTCTTTCCTTGCTATGTGTCGCAGAAATGTCAATTGTTTCTTTCTGATAGTAAACATAAATTTTCTTGTAGTTCCTATTTTCCTTAAGACTTCCTTGTTGCCTGGACCTAATAATGGATGTTTCACTATGAGCTACTTGTTAGTGACAGTCTAACAGACCATATGTCCTGATCATTGATACAACAAACCCAAAATTATGAACACACAACAATTTTTAAAAAGATTTAAATCATCTAGATTTTATCAAAGCCTTATAGAAATATGTAAAAATATTTTTGTTAGCTGATATTTCTGCCATGTACATTTTGGCTAAGAGAACACTGTAAAAATTCAATAGGGAAACAATGTGATTTTCTGGATATGTCATTAAAAATTATATCTGTGTCAACGGTCTGCAACTTGAATTCAATTCCAAGCTTTAAATACTAAACTTTATAATAGGTATGCTATTTATTACTAACTCTGAGAGATTGATTCAATGCCCATATGTATTTATAAGAAGGATAATTTACATCAAAGACAATACAAAAATGGTCAAGGAATAAGAATTCTAGGATTGGTGCAAATACAAATAAGTTCATCAATCAGTAAATAAAAATGATTTATCAGTTTATAAGTTTCATTGATCAAGTTACAAATCTTGGTTCAAAAGGTCATACCACTATTCAATTGATAAGTAAACAACAAAGCCTCTTAAACAGGTTATTTTTAAGTAATATTTCAGAGTTTATATTTTGAATTTTGTTAGGAGGATCCAACTGGTATCTCTTAAAACTGTCATAAATATACAATCTTTGTCCATTAACATTGAACAAAAAACATTATCACATCATCATATAACTTTTGGGAGATTTCACTTTATAAACAGGCGAATATGGTGTATATTCCTTGAATCGATAATGAAAAAGGAGGGTTTGGAAAACTTAACCCTCACAGGGAATATTGAAGGCAAAAGAGATAGTGGAAGGCAGGGAACAGCTTCCAATCTTGTATGAAACAGATGGTGGAAACAGGACAATCTTGTATGAACAGATGGTGGAACAGGAGATGGGAGCTTTAGCAAAGGGCAAAAAAGTGCTAAAAGCCACAAAGGAAAGAAAGTTTTGGGGAGCTATGATAGCCTAGGTAGTGAAGGAATGTGGCACATAGAAAAATAATGTTGGCACTCACTGGTTTAAGGATTAACATGCTAAGGAAGTGATCATTTTTTGAGTTACATTTACAGTGGTCATCATAACTGTCTTGATTCATCATCATCAAGTGCTATATAAAATAGAAGAAAGTATTCTTTTTATTGTTGTCAGAGAATAAAATCATATTTTAAATCAGATCGATTATCCATTACACAACTCGCACAACCAAACATACAGCACCTGGTATTTCCAAGTGGTCACCCATCTAGTTACTGACCAGGCTTCACATTGTTTAACTTTGATGATTGTATGGAAACTGGTGTTTTAATGTGATGTGGCTGTAACCTGTATTTTAATCAGAAAAACAAAATAATTGTCATAGAGTATATAAGACTAGAGTACAAATCTATTGAGAGGCTTAAATCTAACATTTAAAATGATAAAATGTATAAAGGTATTCAATGAATGCATATTTACAAATACACTACGCAACATAATATTTTTACCAAAGAATTCAAAGCCAAATACAGAAAATGCCTTTTAAGTTCAATCAAAACATTTGAAGAAAGTTTGTTTAGTCTTTAATTTATAAAATACTTTTTGCTTTTGGAATATTCTAAGAACAAGTTCAGTGAAACAAAGATTTCCTCTCATTCCTGTTTCAAATCATATTGTCAATTAACCTTTATAATAATTGCTAAATTATTAACAATTATTTCTATTTTAATAGTCAGGTCACTGTAAGCTCATATTTATTTACAAGAGTGTGCTAACCCCCCCCCCCCCCAAAAAAAAAACAACTCTTGGTCTGATCAAGAAGAGATTCAATTTTTTCAATCTGATATTTGGCTATTTGGTCAGATTTTGGGAAATAAGCCAAGAACTTTTCATCACCTCCCTGTAGAGCTCTATTTTAAATTCTCTTGTTAGAATATATGTTACTACTGCAATTATAGCAACAAATAAAAAGAGAAAAATTCCAGACAATAAAAATATACTGTTTGGACACTGTCCAGCCATAGGTAAATTTTTTTTTTAAGATACTTTTTTTTTTTTTTTTGGTTTTACACATAAAACGGATATTAACATAGCACTGAAGAAAACAAAATTATATAATTAAATCAATGTTCTTGTTCGAAAGCATAAAAGTTAGCCAACCCTAGCTTTAGTTTAACTACTGAAAGATAAACAAAGAGGTTTTATTTTGAGAGAGAGAGAGAGAGAAATGCAAAATGATTTAGTAAAGAAGCTGTTTATTCATTGCCAAGTTACAAAATCTTGCAAGCTCAGACCATGGCTGCATTGCAGAGGGTTAGACAAACAATTTGGTGCCCCCCTTGCAGTCAAGCACATTTATCATAGTTAATATTACATAGCAGGTTACTATGACCACCAGAGAAAACTGAAGATATGTTGTGCAAATTACTCTCTCAGTAATATACACATTTTCTTAGCAGACAGCAGGGTATGACAAAATCAATTAAGTGGAGCTGATAAGCTACCAGTAGCTAGTCACTGCATTTAGTTATTTATACAAGCTGATTATAGAAGATTTTACAAGCACAAAACTGAAAACTGTCTCTGTTTATAGCATCTGTTGCTTAACTTTCAGATACAAAAAATGCACCTGCATTGTCAGCTATTTTTCATTTTTTCAATCAAGACATTACAATTAATATTTTTTAAGTAAATCATTTATTTTATCAAAATGTTTCACACTAATATGATATAAAGTACTTTATTTCCTAACCTAGCGATAAATTATAAAGAAAAACTATGGGAAAAAAAAAAACCTTACAGATTAAAGGAGAACACACAAGACTCATGAAATTTCCATAGTCCAGCATTGGAATTTAAAAAGGATAGAACACAAAATACTTCATATCATAATACAAGAAGCTAATATGAATATGTCCTTAAACAGATGCTTTTTTATGAAATTATAAACACTTATATAAAAAAAAGTTCAGTCTTTAAGAACTTCTATAAAAAATACCTTTTTATTTGTTCTATTACTTTCAGCTCTCATAATGTTATGGCAGAATCAACAAAGTTATGTGTAGTTAAATACTTTTATGGTAAGTATATTTAAAGCCTGTCAAAAATTTGGCCTTGAGTTTTGTTTAGAATCATTGAATAACATAGTTTACATGAGATTGCAAAGCTATGTAGAGTCAATATGCATTGAAAGACTATCACACATACACAATTATGATGAAAATAATAATAATAATAATAATGGTCACTGCTTTTGGTCCTACTTTAGACACAATCACATTAAACTTGGTCCGTCTATTAACCAGATTGACACCGAGACCTTGCAGGAAAGAATCAGATATATAAACAGTCTTATCATTTCACAACAGATTTATACTTACAACAATAGAAACCCATTGAACGTTGATGATATAGGAGTTTTCCTTCACAAAGAACTGTTGAAGTGGATGCCCTATTTACACTGCATTTAACAAAAGCAAGGTGTTTCCTACAATAATTTAAATAGGAAGAGTTTTTCTGTATATAATCTGGGATTCATAAATGGTGTCCTGTATTTGGCACTAAGCAGTTACATTATGAAAGGAAGGGGCTTTTTTTCTTTCCTTTTCAAGTCTTATCATCCAGATATCAGAATAAAACTGAACCTTTCAGATTTTTGTTAAAAATCCAATGAACAACAAGAAATGAATATAAATATGAAAGGCTTTATAGAAAAAAAAAAAAGATTCAGTGTTAATTCATGAAGGTAAAAAAAAGTTTAACATCTAACACTTAACTGATGTCTAATAACAAATTTAGCATATAAAAGTAAAAAATAAAATAAAATATGTGTAAGAACATTGTTAGTTTGCTTATTGTACACAGTCAAGGAAAATTCAGCTCTTTGACTATTTGTAAATTAATTCAGAATAGGATACAAAAGACAAAAGATTCTGTTTTGGGAATTTACCATTCTTGAAATTATAACATTTCTAAATGGTGACATGAACATTCAAGTTCTTTAGTGGGCAGTTTACAAAAGGCTTTTAGCATTCATACTTGACAGCAAAGAATGGAATTAGCAAAGAAGTAGTTAAGTATTTTAATGGTATGTAATATCATTCAAAATAGGGAAAAAATTTAAAACTTTCAAATGCTCCTTTAAATTATTCATGTAAACAGAAAACTGGCCAATGCTAAAGTATGTGATGCTGGTCTTTTTGAATCAACAAGATGAATGCAACTTTTGTGCTTCCTTTTTTAAATGTTTTATATAGGTTAAAGTTTCAGAATTTTTTTTCTAATTAAAATACAATTTATAACAAAAATGGTTATAACTGCACAATGGACCCAAAAAGGAAAAAACAAAATTAAACAAAATGAATAAGGATAAAGGCCTGAATAGCTGTGATGATTGATAATGCTTCATGATAATAAAATTCAAGATAATATTACTAATACTATTTGTGTATTTTTACATAGCATCAAATATGGTGGCTCTGAATGTTTGGAAAAATAAAGATATATGCTTATATTTGAGCTTCTGCAACAATTGTCTCTCATAGATCTAATATTAGAACAGTTATAAGACAAGCTTCCTAATGAAAAAGGGATGCAAGTTTGAGTCTCACCTCAAGCTAGTCTTTGTTTACTAATGAGAGAATGAAAATAAAATTCAGAATAAAGGAATACTAATCTAACAGTACTAAAAGTTATAAAAAAAAAAATAATTAAAAAAAAGATTTATTTTTAAAATACTTCTTCCATCTACAGTGTGATACATCAAGTATTCAAATGAATGAAATACTTAACTAAATTTTTCAGTTTGACAGTTTGTTCATTTAAATATAACAGTAAAACTAGAAAATGTTACCAAATACAACCAGCACTTTAAAGGCCAAAAGGTGCCAATGGTAGAAGCATTCTGACTAACAACCAAGAGAAGGATTTATATTATTCTTTGTTTGAAAAGTAAATGGTAAGAGGTCATGATAGAGATCAAATTGTGAATACTAATACACAAAGTTAGCACCTGCCTTCTCACCTGGAAGACCAATGCCGCACAATCTGCTATTCATTTTTCTTTGTGCTTTTACTAAAGGATTATTTATGTTGTAATGTACATCAAAAGTTTAACTGATTGCTTTCCCACCAACTACAGGGGTAACAGGCACAGGGGGAAAGAGACAGGTTGGGGAAACAAAAATAACACCGCCCTGGAAATCACAGCAACTTCAGGAACAAAATGCCCACAGGATTGACTTCATAAGGCACCATGTCTTGCCAACTGCTGACTTTCCCATTGCTTTTATTGCCATGAGGCATCTTACAATGACCAGTTGCAGGGAGACTATATGTAGACATGCCAAGCTGTCCTGCTGCCATCAGGGAAAACATGGATGTAACGAGTGTTGACAAACATGTCCGCATACAATCCAGGGCTTCTTTTGCATCTGCACCAACATGCATTTACCACAGATTAGTAAATATTGATAAAAAACAAAGCAAATGAACCCTAATAAAATGCTAATGACAACAGCAAAATAAGTCTCTCAAGAAAAACAGATAAGACTGAAATAGTGGATGACTGGTTAAATTCTCAATCTAATGAGAGACAACAGATAATGGGAAGAAATAGCACAGAATATAAGAAGTTTATTATTAGAAAGAAATGCAAGCAATTAAAAGAGGAACGACTCAATGAGAAATGTTCAGATATTAAAAAGTGCAGAACACAGACATAGCAGGCATGCATAAAAAAGATAAGAAAACTAGGATAGAAAAATGTGCTTTTCAGCAAGATGCATACAATCTAATGAGTTATCAATGAGAAAAGATACTACAGAATATGGACTGAATGCAACATGCAGATCTTTCACAACAGAGGTTAGAAATATAAAATAGATATAAGCATAATATGTTAAAATCTAGGACTGACCCAGTCAAGATAAAGAGGAAACAAAGCAGCAGGACCAAATGAGGTTGTAATAAAGATGCTAATAAATGATTAAATGAAATATATAATAGCAGCAAAAAACTGGAAGGTCTCAGTAGATAAATCTACAAAGCACTGTCAAAGAAATCAAGTGTAAATAAATGCAAACTCTATCAGAGTTGATGAGCCATATAACTAAATTAGGATTCTAATGAATAGAGCTTGTAGCAGAATTAGATCATAAGTAGGGCCAGAACAATGTGAATCTTCAAGACACAAGAAAAAGAAAGACAAATTATATTGTCATTGGGAGTAATAAAAAAGGAGAACAAGCATTTAATAGTGTAAAACAAAGAATTCCCTGCAATGTTAGGAAAGCTTGATTTACATGGAAAAGACATTCAAGTAAATAGTAATCTTTACTGAGAACAAACAATTTGCATGTGCATACAGAATGAGTTCAGTGGATATATATATAAAAAAAAAAAAAAAGAGTATGACAATTACCGTATACACTTGTGTAATGCACGATCTCATGTATTAGGCTGGTGCAAAAATAATGACATAACAATGTCGTTTTTTGACGTTCAAAAAACGACATTATTACGTCATTATTTTTGCACCAACCTAATATTATGCGACCCCCAAATTTTCACTAATAAAAAATGATTTTATCATGTATCTTGTGTATCATGTGAATTCCTTTTTTTCTGAGACCAAATTACAATAGACTGACCTCTTTTCCTCTATCTGTTTATCCCATCTTTGTAAGTTTAAAAAGTAAAAGAGAATGATAAAAGTATCGTTAGTAACACTATACTTGTTGTGTAAATGCATTCAGCCATAAACAACCAAATGAAAAACAGTTAAACATCTTACAAACATAAACAATGAAAAAGACACATATTCGCCATGTTTGTATTTTATAATTTGATACTAATATGGGAATATTACATGCATTATTATTAGATATGGTTAAGTAAACATTAGTTTTATCAAAATTATGTTTATCTTAAATATGACTTTACTTTTTGACTAGTGTAAATGGATATATGGTTTGGTCAATAGTGTAGCAGTTCATATGCTAATTTTATATCTTGTGTATAATGCAACCCCCTTAAAATTAGCTTCAAACTTAGGTCTTCAAAAGTCGCAGGATATGCAAGTATATATAGTATTTAACCTGTACATTGAGATAATTGTAAGAGAACCAGGATTTATAATCAGCAGACATAACTGTCATCATATATGCTATATAGATGATTCTATGTTGATGGTAGATTCAGAAAGAAAACTATTAGACAAAATAGTCAAGGTAAGCTAGAACAAAAGGGCTATTAACTGTAAGAAGATAGAATGTATAGTAATCAGTAAAAAATAAAAAATAAATAAAAAAATAAATGAGAAAACTGAATAGGGAAGAAAATCAAACAATTACATAAATTTGAGTAGTGATGTAATACAATGGAAAGAGTGACACAGAAATCTGAAGGCACTTAGAAATAGTGAAAGATGCCTTCCAAAAACTGAGAAAAATTATTAAAGGATTGGAAAATATCCTTAGAAACTGTGTGTGGACTGCTATGTAATATCTAATTTCTTATAAAGCAGTGAATGCTGGACAATTTCCTCACAGATGAAAAGTCTTGAAACAATAGGGATGTAGCTCCACTAACAAATACTGAGAATACTACAGAAAGAACATCTAAAGAGGAAATTTTAAGGAGAATAGGACCTATAAATTGGGTGGGGTAGGGGCTATGTCAGTTTGTGTAAATAGACATTAGAACAAGGACTATAAAGAAAAAGCAAGATGGAAATGGTGCAAGAGTTACCGAGAGCAACAAAAGATAGGAAGTTGTAGAGAGTCATAATCATTCACTTCCTTAACAGACATGATATACAGAGTGGAATGGGTAAGTTATTGACATTTTATATTTTTAAATTTGCACATGTGTGTGGTTTGTTTTTGATTTCGTCAACTGCACAGTATAGTAGGGTACTGCTTGGCATTCGTTCAAGAAACTCCAATACAAACATTTCAGAGTGTTTAGATGTCAATATGAGGGCAATACAGAGGATTTGGAAAGAGTTGGAGGAGTCTAATGATGATTACAAAGGTATGGCAGCTCAGAAAACTCACTCTGATTGTTCTGAAAAGAAAAGAACTCCCAAAGTTGCCAGTGAGGGCCTCAGACTCAACACCTACATCAAGTTCCTTGGGGAGGTAGTGCTGCCCTGGTCAAGAGGGTGGCTGATGGAAGACCCTATGTCTGGCAACATGACACTACACCATACCATACCACAAAAGCAGGAGAACCCAGTCATGGCTCTCAGACAATTTCTGCAACCCCATTACCTCTTACATCTGGCCACCTAGTTCCTTAGACTGCAACTCTCTTGATTATCATGTGTGAGGTGCAGTTGAATGAGAGACCAACAAAACTCCTTGTAACACCAAAGATGAACTGAAGGCAAGGATTATGGCATCATTTACCAACTTAAAGAAGGAGACCAACCAGGAGAGTTGCAGGAGATTTTAAAGTGGTCTGGAGGCTGCGGTTGGTGCCAATGGCGATTCTATTGAATAAATTTAATCTAGTATTTCAAGATATTTGTGTAAATTTGGTAAATACATCTGTCATGAGATACTGAGATGTCGGCATTATTTTCATTTGATGAGTATTTGTTACAATTATAGAAAAAAAAAGTGGGAAAGAATTAAATTTCTCCAAAGGAGGAAATATGCAAAACTTCTATTAAAAGGTTTTAAATTATGTAAAACCAATCATTTTCACCTTAAAACCATGTTATAAAGTCAATATCTATCAGTTTGATTTATCATGCTTATCATTGAAGAAATAGGTTTACTGACATTTTAAATACTTGTATTTTTTTATCTGAAAGTAATGCTTTGTAATAATCTTTTCATCAACTCTGTCTACTTCAAGTGCCTGAAGGTGTATATTTATTTAAACTCTGAATTTCCCCGTATAAGAGATACTCTTCTTGCATATTATAAGCAATTAGTCTGAGGTTGATAGACAGAAGTCAAGATTATTATATAACGTGAATAGTCTTTATTGAAAACAACTTTTCAACACAGACTTAAGTGGAAATGTTTATACTCTAATGAGAGGCTCTTACAAGTGAGAATTTTATAGTTTAAAAAGAGTTTTTTTTTTTTTTCAAGGGTGAAAGGCAGTGTTTAAGGCAAGACTTATTTATGAAACTTAGACTTAGCTTTTCCATTCTCTTGTCAATCAACTGTTTGATTATTGATTGATGAAAATTATATATTAAATTTATATAGACAAGAACTTAGTCAAATCCATCCAGAATTTTTTTCAACACACATACAAATATCCCAAGTTGAAAACAAATCTCTTAAAACTACCAATTTTGTCATTTGCCACTGGTCATGCTCGGTTACTTTGGTTTGCTCCTATATACTTCATTGCCATATGAGGGGGAAAAACAAAATTAAAACCAGGCAGTTTTCCAAATAAAATGAACTAAGTTACCATTGCTAGCAAGCATGCTCAAGATGTTGGGCTGGTAAATAAAGGACTGTAACTAAATCTACATTCTCTAAGGCCAATCTATCTTTCTGCACAAAGATGCACAGAGAAATCTGCAAAGATCCAAATGTCTGCCAACTCTGCTTTTCTAAATTTAATAATGAAGCTTCTAGAGAAACCAGTCACTGAGATATCAGAGAAAGGTAATATAAATGATTAGATGAATCTCAACAGTTACAATCCCCACAAGAATACCAAGAAAATTACATTTATTTTTGGAAACAACTTCTTTTTTATTAAGTCTAGACAAGTTTAAAAACAACATGTAATAAATGAGAGAAAAGAAAGGGCAAGAATGACTTTTGATTGTGTGAAAAATACAGCCATCACAGAGAGAGAGAGAAAAAAATAAAAGAGAGAGATGGAATAAAAAGAAAAAGGCGGCAATTTTTAGATAAGAATTCTAACTGGTCGCCCAAAAGGAACTGATAAAGATAATACAAGTAAAAAGAAAACAACTTTATAGATAGATTGGGTTAAAAAAATAAATAAAAATAATATATTCCACACATCAAACAAAATTAAACAATTATACATTTCTCATGCATACATACTGCTTCAGAATGATAAATATGAATTTTTTTTAACCAGAAGATATTACAAGATCATGTTTTTTGTACTTTAATTATCAGTGAATTTACAAGCTGACAGAGGAAAACTTTCTAAGATATAAAAACAGCATTTTAAATTTTGTTTTTGAAGCAAGCATTAAGATAAAAATAGTTACTATACATTTTAGTTTGGTTTATAAATGTGACAATAAAAACAGCTCTGAAATAAATATTGAAGCTAACACAAAAGCAAACTGATGTTGTTGATTTAATAGCCATGTGAAATGACAAGAAGAGAAAATGATGACAAAGACATGAATTGGGATTTGTATAAACTGACAGAATTTAGTTATTCTGAAAGATACTATCATATAATATCAAAGAGCTTATCATTAAATATTAATTTATTATTTGATCTGATTAATTGATTTGATTAATCTATTAATGGATATTTATTATATTAATATTTCATATCAGTGGGTTTTAACAAAATAACATTTTCTGCTATATAAAGTGCACTTAAAAAAACAACACCTCTACAATTTTGTTTGATACTCTAGTCATCCGGTGATCACAAAATGAAATATATATATATATATATATATATATATATATATAAAGAGAGAGAGAGAGAGAGATAGACTTATCAGTTGAATTGCATAAGGTTTTTTTTACTTAAATATTTCAACATATTGTGCATTTATAATAAGGGTTAAGCATGGGAGGAACTTTTCAATATGATTTTAGTTTTTAACATACTTTTTGATATTTACTCATATATATATATATATATATATATATATATATATATATATAAAGAGACAAAGTATAACTGTTATAAAATAAAAATAATACTTTATGATAAAATATATAAACAAGAAAACTAATGGATTCAAAGCTCAAAAACTGGAATAAAGGCAAAAAGCAGTAAACACATTTGGCATTATTCATTCTTGACTCATTTTACTGTTCTCAATCCAAATTCTGCAGTTAAGTAAATAAACAAAAAACAAGTAATGAAGAACAGATAAAGAAAATATTTTTAGTTTATTGTAACAACAGAGGGTAAATGCCTTTTTAATTTTACCTGCAACTACTTCAGACTAAAGCATTTGTTTCATTCTTTTCAGTTAAATAGAGGAAAATACTGCAGTCTAAATTTTATTTGTATTCCTTTTAAACAAATTTTCATTCCACCCAAAACTTTATGCTTTTTCCACATTGGCAATTAAGAACTCAAAATTACTTAAAAATAATTCCTTAGTTTTTCAAATTATCTAAGAAAGTCTGTATACACAAAGTTCAGATGATATCAGATTTCAACATTTGTTCATATACAGACTCATCTTAGAAAGGTATCTTACCATTAAATTGAAAGGGAAATGTGTGAATAATAATTCTTAAAGTCAGCAACTACAGTGATGTAAAACAGGCACTTTAGAGACATTGCCTTGTGTCACACAAAAATTTAATAAGAAGCATATTCTAATAGATTTAACAGTTCCATAATTATGTACACATTCAATGCTTTTTCATTTTAACTCTTTATTTTGTGCAAATCATTTATGACAGTTCACAGGTACTCAATATAATCCATCTACAAAGAAAAAAGAAGAATTTTAATATCAAGTTAAAAGTGGGAGTGGAAGAACCTTTCTGCCATTCATTCTCTAAGTCCATTACCATAAATGGCAATTGTCTTAGCCTCAGTTCTTTGAATATGATTGGACCAAATTGTTTAACATAGGCAAGTATAGATCTGAATAAAGTCCAAAACTCATAAATTACTACAAACATTAAAACAGGATTTCTTTAGTTTTTAATTTTCTGTACTCTGTGTGTGCTTTCATTTGGTAGTAACTAAAGTTAAGAAAAATTTACAAAATTAAAACTTGATATCTTTAGTGATGTCAAAACAGAAACTATCAATGGAAAAAAAAATGATATGACATTTGACAATATAACAATGATCTCTGTAGGTAGCAAGTCTTCTTTTACACATTTACTGATAACCTATTGTAGGAAATATACTCAGATTAGTGAAGTAATTGATTATAAGCAAGCTGTGTTCAAATCAGCATTTGCAGGAATTAATTATTAATTTATATTTTGGAGTTGTTTTTAAATGTTTTTTTTTTTCTACATAGAAAAAGTTATGAGAAATTGAAGATGAAATCATTTGTGTTGTTCGACAAGCAGACAATGCTTTAATTGACAGACGATAAATCAATTGAAAACAAGTAAAATACAAAAATAAATGACAATAATAAGACATTCAATGTATTTTGCAGCAATTTTGTTTTAATGCACAGCGTCACATTTAATGTCAGGCTGATTTATTTTATTATGCGTTCAGTTGTGCAATGGTGTATTCATAGAAAAATCAACTTTTTGTAAAATAATTAGATTTACAGATTAATGTCAATAAGAAAAAAAATAGTAAAAAGTTATATATATTAATAATTTTTAATATTTAAAAAATATATTGCTTTATACATAATTCAAGTGTTTTATAAAAAAATATAAGAACAGTATTAAATTAAAAATCATATAAAAAAATAAAAAATTATGGCAAAAAAAAAAAAAAAAAAAAAAAAAAAAAAAGTCATTTAAAACATCACCAAGAGAAGCCATTTTCTTGTTTGGTATTTGAACTGTCTTCTCTAATGTACAATGGAAATTTTTATGAAGATGATAGAAAAAAATATCAGTTAATGGCAGTTCAAACTATTTTTTTTTTTTTTGCTAATGGCAAAATCTGTCAGTGGTTCAATATTCTCCTACAATTAAAAGATTATTAATACTCCCAAAATTTTAAAATAAAATTAGAATTGGTAAACATAGTTCAAATTCAAGCCAATCGTGCATATATTCACTTTTTACTAATGTGTTTGAGAAATGCTTGAACACCTTTCTCTATGCACTATTAGGACAACTAGCAATATTATGCAGTTCTTATCACTAACTTTTCACAATAGTTGACAGAAGAATGCAGTGAGTTGAGCTATTCTTTGCTATTGAACATAAGACAGTACTTCATATCCCATCATATTTGGAGATGAGACAAGTAAATCCAACTTGTCCCAACTTAAGATGGCATAAAAGATAAATTATGGAATACCAACAATCATGGAATAAACCAACAAAAAAATATCAAAAATTATATTAAAAAAAAAAAAAAAAAAAAAAAGGGAAAGGAATCTACTATAACAAACAAGTTTAAAAATTGTATAAAAGTTTCCTTAATATGTTAAGAGTCAGAATGGTAATAATTGTTTAAAACTAAAAAAAAAAAAAAAAAAAAATCAATAAAATACAAATTTGGAATGTTAATCATTATTTTGAAAAACCAGTTTTCCCAGCTTAACCAGAGATGTTCCCCTCACTACAATTTGTAAGCACCATGGCTAAGAACAAATAACTGGGTTATATGAAAAAAACAACAGCAGTTATAATTATTAATGCTAACATACAAAAAGTATTTTCAAATTTCTTTTTATTTGCCAATCAACAAAAAAGCGTATGTCAACAAGGGAAAAAAAAACTGACTGGTCACGATGGTTTAGGATTCTGTGCACAGACAGATAAGTAAAAGAGAATCCAATGCATAAAAGTTGACCAGCAGCAGACAAACAAATAAGATAAAAAAATAAATAGAAAAGCATAAAACACAAATAAAAATGTATAGCCCAGTAGCTATATAAGGTTTGTACACAGCCAGCCTAAACAATCAATATTATACTGTTTACATGAACTCAGAAATCAGACATCTACCCATCTCTCAAAGCACCCCTCCACTCACAAAAATCTTCAGCAAGAATAATAGATAACTGCTTTGTACTTAAATAGACATTCATATTGTCTAGGTATTATAAATCTAACAGTAGTAGCTGTATACCATGAAACACCTGCATAAGGCCTAGATTCACGCATTTAGGTTTAATCCTAATTTTACAAGAAAAATGCTCAAGAGAGAAAAACCTGTAAAGATATTTAGATATTTAAATGAAAATGAATTGCAAACAAATGTATTTGTCTCCTTCAAGTATACTTATGGACTCATAAAATCTACTCTTCAAGTACCATAGGTGGACAAGTTTGTTGTCTCTCTTATGCAAAACTTAAATATAATTACAAAATATATATAATACAAGATACAATTTTTTATATACTGATACAAGATTGGTAAATTTCCTATATAAATGGAATTAACAAAGCCAATAGATATACAACACTCAGGCTACCTTAAAAGCCATTCTCTTAAGAGAAATGAAAACCTCTACTAAATTATTGCAATTTAGTAGAGGTTTACATTTACATTTATTGAAACAAAATTGAATAGACCCATAAAAAGAAAAATTCATCATGATCATTATTCCAAGTTGACATATATTTTCTCATGTGCAATAAAAATGCTTCCATGTGTGTTACCCATTCTAAGCATTTTACAAACATTCTCACTTCATTTGTTATGAAGACAAAACATAAGAACCAAGTGTATATCAAGTTTTATATGATCACTGTTTAAAAGATGTTTAGTGATTTATATACAAATACATATTTTTGCCTTTTTCCTGAAAATTCCTATGAAACTAGGCCAGTAGTTTTTAGAATTAGTTACTGAAAGAGAAAAAGAAAATTATCAGATAACAATATATAAGCTACAATTGTTAAGACTAACACATTTTTTTTCCAGATAAAGGTATTTGTAATTTTCATTTCTCAAATTTACAATATCAAAGAAGCTTGCCATGACATTAACCATTTATGAAAGTCTGATATACTGATTCCATTTTCTTTTAGCTTAAACTCAACAGACAACTCTTGACATTAAATATCACACATTTTCTTTACCAAAATTGTCCAAGAGTTGAATAAGAAAGCTTAAATAACTTTTTAAACATCAAATAAATTACTGGCTATGACTTTGAGAAGAGTCATTGACGACATTCCACTCTTTTAGACAACTGAACACCTGCTGTCATCTGTTTTGCAAAAAAAAACTTTCTTTCTTTATGGATCATAGACCTGAAGACTAAAGAGCAAATTGGTAAAAAAATGGCAACAATACAAAGGAGTTCAATTTTCTTAAATTTCAGAAATGAATTAGAATAAAATATTTTCATAAATATATCCATTAAATGAAGTGGGTTGATTATATAGAATCAATTGCTACATCTATTATTAGGAAAGTTGATTCACTGTGTCATGCCAGACAATTCTTCTTGTCAGAATCCATCTTGATAAATCAACCATTTGTCTGTGCATTGAATACTGCTGCCATACATGGTCTAGTGATCCAACTATATATCTTGAGATTCTTGATAAAATTCAAAAGAAGGGTCTGTAACATAACTGATCCTAACCTGGCATCTTGACTTCAGTCACTTTCTCACTGTCATGGCATTGCTCCCCTCTGTTTTTTTTTTTTTTTTTTTTTTACAAATATTTTCATGGCAATTGTACTGATGAGCTGTTCTCCTTAGTGTCTTGACTGTGTGCATTTAAGCATGCTACTAGATTAGCAATTAGGCCTGTTTTTACCATTGAACTAGCTAGACGCAACCATCAGTTCTATTCTAATAGTTTTTCTCGCACTTCTAACCTGTGGAACTTCCTTTCAATTTTTGCTTTCCTGCCATCTACAATCTTCAAAAATTTAAATGCAATGTCAATCACCATCTTCATGAATCCTATTTTGTTACTGTCCTTTTCCTCACTAAAGTTTTCTCATTCTCTTTCACTCCCAGTAACCACCCCCCCTGCTTTGAAGTGGCAATATTGCCTTCCTTGCGGTGAAATGATAAAGGATTCAGAAAGAAAGGGATTTCTTATTTAGGGCTGCTATAAATGTAATGTTTCCTACCTTATACCTTAGGTCAGCTTAAAATACTTATTCTAGAAAAATTCAATGAAAAGCAGAGATTTAAATTAATATATTTTAAATTACAACACCAAATAAAATTAATAAAATCTTATGCTTTCTAATTCTAGCTTATTTTGAATTTATAAACACTGACACACAGAAATTTATCTCTAATAAAAAATAAAATGCTGTTGCAAATTCAAAGCCTTTTTTCACATTACGATTTGCTAAAATTTGACATTTTCCTCTTTTTACTATAAAATAATCAGAATATTTAGCAAAGGACATAAATCATGAAGCATGTTGATCCAATGTGTACATTTGTCAATTCTTTAAAAGAGGGTTTATGTCAGGTATTTCCTTCTTTGTACAATCACTTAACTTTTCACAAAATATTTGTGTAGGTGTTTGTATTAGAGTAAGCATATGTACAAAAGGGAGTGCCAAAAAGTTCTCAGTCTGACCAAGAAGCTGTTATATATATATAAAAAAAACAAAAAACAAAAAAAAATGTGATAATTTTGTCAGATTTTGGAAAGTGGGTCAGGCTGAATATTTTTCAGCACTCCCTTGTATATGGTGTGGAAACTGAATTTATGTTCATTAATACAAAAACAGTAGCATAAATTCAGCAAAAGAATAAAAAGTGAAAAACTTGTACAAGTTCAGATACCAATCAACTGGCTATACAAACATTTCAACCTACAAAGTCACAACAATTGCATTGTGGGTATAAGTTGTTTGTACATTAGGAGACAAATTTCAGAAATATTTCTGTCACAGGTTAATTGACTATTAACTGTCAATTTCTGTTGCCAACAGACTATAAATAATGAGAAAAAGACAGACATTTATACACTATTATAATTCAGGAGCACCTAACACAATGTTAACATGAATTTGAAATAAGTTCAAAGGATTGTGACTTGATGCAATTCTGTTAAAATTTTAGTAATTTAAGCAATCTTATAGCAGTATTTTATTAAGCTCTTTTTAAGGTATAAACTTAGCAATCACAGACCAAATCTTTGCTAGAATTATGCTCAGGACATTGTGAGAGACATTATGGTACTCGTGAATATGTTTTTGGTTATTCCCATAGAAAACAGATACAATACACATGCTGAAAATCACAAATTTTATGGTAAATATAACAGTATGTATTGCCATTAATAATATATGCTCACATAACACTGCCAGTGTTATCAAAGTTTAACTAACCAGATGGTTTATCAAGATCCTACATAAAACATCCACATGCTTCTTCCTGGTGTCATCATAGGGGCTTTGATTGCATATATATTAGGAGACAAAAAGTTTGTTACTCTATGTGTTCTCGCAGTTTCCATCTGACTTGGAATAATTAGATCTCATCACTGTCCAGTATGAAGGAGCTTTTGCAGATCTCTAATGGATAAGATTTTGCCACTGACCAACATCCTGTTGCTGATGTCTTCACTATAACCCTGGCAAAGGTGGCTGCTAGGTGCTATGCTTTGCCAAAAGGCTACCTGTGATTTGGTTACTATGGTTTTGAATTCAGAATTGCCCTTCACCTAAACTGGTTGCCAACCATAACTAGAGAGTCCAGTCTGTCCTGCTATATATAGCTCATAGCTGGGAGGGGATCAAAATTCAAGTCATCATTGGAGTTCAATTGATCTATTTTCTCAGAATAAAGAACAGCCTTTTGGCAATTTATATGTTTATATATAGTTGCTATGGCCTTGAAATTTGATCATCTACTGATAAAATTTTTTTAGAAAATATATCCCTAATTTCTAAGCACATCACTGTTAGATAGAAACAATATTGCTCAGGCTGATTTAGTAGCACATACCCTTCTATAACCAATTGGTATTATTAAATTCAATTGTTAACAAACATGTGTTTAGTCAGTCCATCTGTAAATGGTTAAGTATTATAAGCTTAAAAAGAGATGGAGTTCCTCACAAGCAACATACATACTATGGTCTTCTCAATGACTGATGTAGAGTAACAGTTAAAAGGTTTAATCTTATATGGTAATATTAGTGAATTCAACCCTAAATAGGTTCCCCACTACTGTGATCGTACACAACACCAGATTAAACTCATATTTCCATATTAAAAGATTCCTACCAAGTAATATAAAATAATTAAAAAAAATATGTGGGTAAGAGACCTCTATGTTTAAGTAAATTAACTGCAACCTTAACTCTTGGCAGCCATCTTCCAAACTATACTACATCATACCATTAAAAGAGCCATTTCTGAGCTTTTGTGTTACAAGTTTTTCTTTGTCTCTTGTGTGAATAAACCAGACTTAGCACTGTTCTAGTAGTAGATATATTATTGTGAAAACTAAAATTTGTCTCAGCTAAATAACATACCTCTTACAAATCAAGTGTGCATTTGGGAGAGGGAACAAATATCTTTTAATAATGATAGACTGCTTTAGAAAAAGACATTTGTATTATTTTTCATTGCTTTCAAGTTGGAGCAGGTTTCCATTTTCCAACTGACTATAAAGTAATTAACTTCATTGACCTGGTATTAGATATAAAATTTATCCACCAGTAATTTCTGTCAGAATTTTTGAGATGAAGAATTATTATTATAATATACCTTTATACTTAAACTATTATACTCATCTTGGTTATTATACTAACATTTCAGATGTTGTAAAATCTAGCCTCATTCAGGTACATGTCATACTTGTAACCTTTACAGGATTAAAGCATTGGTTAAAATATGTCTGGATCCCTGACAGTTGAGAGTTCAATGCCTTAGTGCAGAAAAATTATATATTCTGACCCAGTGAAAAAACAACCCCCTATGACACAAAAATTGAAAGGACTATAGAAAATTAATTGACACACGACATCAGCTAAACATGGAAAACAGAATAAAGACAATCTACCCTCTTGGTTCAAAATTCTGAGAAGGTAGTATTTACCCAGTTTCCCCACTGAGATGTGATGTGACACAAGGTTGGGTTTGATGTGAGGAACCTGAGTGCATTCACCCGGGCCATGGTCAAAAATTGCTCAGTCCCCGGAACTATCACTTGCACTGGTATCAGTATGAATACTGATACCTCCTCTCTAGTGCAACGAAGTACAGCCATGGGCAGCTGTTCCTTGGGACCAAGCACCTCTCAGTAGTTTTTTTTTTTTTTATCCTAGATGCTTCTCTGTGGACAGAGAGACAAAACTGAGTGATGATTACACTACCATGCCGAGAAAATTACAGAATAGACCATGGTAGAAATTCTGTGTGTATAACAATCAAGATGAGTATACCATTGTTTTAAATAGTCAAAACTACAAATGCAGATGATAATCAATTGCATATTAGTAAAGTAACCATTAAGGATAGAGTTTCTTCTGTGACTGTCTTGAAATTGTATTATTTTCCTACATATGATTATGTTGCAATAAAAGTTATGTTTTTAATAAAGATAGATAGTAAAAGCTGAACATCACATATATATTCTGAAAATTTTATCAGTTTCAGTTGCTTACTATCAATTTTATTCTGAAAGCATTGACACACATAATTTGACCATGTTGTTAACTCAATACATACATACATGAAAGAAAATAGAATTTGTTATCAGTTTATGGTTTATGAAAGTATTTACTGGGTGTTAGTTGAGAAATAAAGTGTATTGTTTTTGCATAAGAGATATGAAATTTGAAAGAAAAAATGAACATACATAAAAGGAAAGAAAAAAAAAAAGATGAATTAACAATTTTTTGCTATTAGATAACAATTAAAATAATTATGCTTATTCTAGAACTCTTTTCCACAAACTTATCTTGAATAAGTAATTCTAAGTTAGGACAATTGTACCTAGTGTCAAGGTTATTTTCATTAAAAATTCAGTTTTTTCTTGTTTATGTCATTAAATTCACTTCTTCAAATAAATAAAAGATGTTTAACTACTTACAAAAGTAAAATAAATTGGATGGTAACATTTAACTAAGAATCAGAATCTGGTACTCAAAGAGATTTTACATAGATATGAAGAATACTTGGTCGACAGTGATTGTTAGCATGTGAGTTTTGTAAGCTATTCTTAGCTAAGTTTGTTTTTTCATAGGATGTGCCATATGGCTTTGTACTAAAATTGTATTTTTGTCTAACAAATAACTATAGATAGCAAAAAGAAAAAAAAATGATCCAACAAAGAAGTTGGTAACATTTCAAGAAATTAAAAAATAAATACTGAAATATATTTAGCTAATAAATATTCAAAATAAAAGAAAAGTAGAACATATAAACTCGTCATATATGATTTTGTTTCAAAAGAGTTAAATATTCAATCTATTTAATAGATTAGATAGTATGACAAAATTAATTCACTTGAAAATAGTCATTTGTTCAAATGGTGCAGAAATTGATAATGGTTTGAAAATAAGTATTTTTCCCTCATTTAATTTTGGTTCACAAATCAATTCTCATTTATTTAATAGAGGAAAAGCATACAAAAATAGGAACAAGAAGGCTTAATAAAATTGAAGTGATTGATAGGGTTAAATGTAGAAAACTTCACCTAACATTTTTAGCACATCAACATGAGACATCTAGCAGTAAGCAATTCTTTTAACTTATATCCACCTGGCTTCCATTTAAACAAATGTCTTCTTTGTAAAGATCAAAACCATAATTATAAACTAATTATGGAAAATGAAAATTTCACTGAAATATGTTGGAAAAATCCAAATTTTGAACCAAAATCAAGAAAATATAAAATTTAAGCAAAATGGTTCCAATATAGAGAAAAAGTAAGGCATCAGTTTAAACTGATGCCAGGAGGACATGAATTAATACAAGAAAATGTTTATTTTCTACTTGAACCAAGTACAAAGAAAAACATAACTAATGCATTGATTCATTTTCTACAGCTCATCAATCTTTTACAGGTTATCTAAAACCAAAAATTATTGTAAGAATTTTTTTTTTTTTTTTAGATAATGATTTAATGATACAAGCCTTACTAATTAACCCATAGCTGGGAGGAGAAGAGGTGGATTCATACCTTTCTCAAGGTTATATGCACACAAGTGAATATAATAAATTTCCAACTCTTGAGCCATTATCCATTACACTACCTGCACATTTAAGCTTACAGCACCTGGTATTCTCAAGCAGTCACCCAATGTACTGAGCAGGCTCAATGTTGCTTAACTTCAGTGATTGTACAGGAACTAGGGTTTCAATGTGATGTGGCCATATGTAACTAATGCAGGAATTTGAACTAGTAAGCATTCTGAAGAAATACATTACAGTCATAAAATTACTGATATTGTAAGCTGGTTCAAATAAGTATTTTCTTCAAGTTATGAAGGATTGTATTGAGGATATTTTTTTTTCTTATAATGTATTTCAGATCTGTATAAAGGACATGGAAATTTTAATCTATATCCTCATGTGAATAATTACTGTGTAAAGTATATGAAAGTTATTTGGAGGATATAGACATCTATGTTTCCTACAGAATGCAATAAAAGCAAACAATTCTCTCTTGTAACAATGATATTAAAGTCACAGAAAGAATTGTTTTATTATCAGTTAGCCTGTCTTTTGTTCAGTTATTAGTAGTTTGTATTATATTCCACATTTGTCAGGAGAGGATTTTCTGATGCATCAAATTACATGGGTCATTTAATACCAAAGTACCATATCTTTAGCATGAAGTCTGTATATTTTAATGTTTTCCAAATAACAAAACACATAAAGGTCTTTCTGTATTTGTTTTAAATATACCAAATTATATTTTTCAAACTACTGATAAGGTTTTACTGTGATACTTTAAGAGAAAAAACATGAAACCAACAAGACAAAGTATATATTATATAAAATATAAATGTCAACTTGAATAGGTAACCTATGCCAATAGACATAATCAAGTTTTCTTCCTTGTAACAACTGGCATTTATCTGACATGCAAATTCAAGTATTTTATATATTAAAAAATTATATTTTGTATCTCTATAAGAATATAATGATGGTATATTTGGCTTGACAATATAAGTAAAACCAGTTGGTTTGGCAATGAGGATATTTTTAAGGAAATTTTGAAAGGTGTGACTAGATTTAAAGATACCAATATATGACTAACATGGTCTAAGAGAATAAATTAAAAAAATAAAATAAAATCAACACCAACACACTTCTGATAGTATTTTTTTAACCCATATCCCCTTGGTATCAGTTTAAACCAGATGTGTTCTCTTTCCCATATATTGTAATCATTGTTTTATTTTTTTTGATTTTAGATAAAAACTTTGAAATTTTTCAACATATTCCAGTTAAAATTTTACATTACCAAATTATATTTATAATTATACTTCAAGTGAAAACATCAGTTTAAACTGACACCGAGAGGATATGAACTAAATCATTAATGATGTTAACCTCTAGCTTCTAACCAAAGAGTTATCAGTGGCATAAAAAGAAAATTGAATACAATAATTATGCTTTTTTATTAAAATATAAAATAAAATTGGTAAATAAGTTCATAACTAAAAACTCACAACTGCCTAACATTAAACTGAATCTTATTACAAGGAAAACCTTAAATTTACATATAAACAGGGTATTCTCTGTACAACTTGAAAACAATTTGATAGTTTGTTTTTTTTTAAATATATCTGATACGTTTACATGGTTAATGTCTAGAGGTTATCAAATTTGGAATTGACTTTTTCATACACGAGTTTAAATTTCATGGTCTATAATATGTGGAATGCATATATTTAATGAAAGCTAGCAGTACAGTAGTGGACTAACATGAAAATATGTTTAGTAATCATCTACAAATAAGTCAATTTATCATTTTTTTTCAATTCAAAAAATATTTGACTAGAGGTTGTAGAAATGTGTAAAGTGATTTCTTTCTGTTTAAGTCTCAAAAAAGTCAAGTAAATGCAAGGAAAAATGACAAACTTTCTTGTGACTTTGCTTCCTTTTCAATTAAGATGGAGTGATAATTAAAAACAGAAGCATAACATTCTTATCCAATATTGCCTGCAGCCAAAGTTGTATATCATTCTGTATTTTGCTGTGAATTTTCTTATACAATACTACTATGTTCAATTAGTCTTTTGGGTGGTGGTGTTTAATTAGTGTAAAAGCAGTTGTTATTTCTTACATTACCTGAAGATGATTAAAAAAAAAAAAATCTTACAGATAAAATCTCCACATTAAAAACAACACTAATAAAAGAAAACATCAAGTTTAAACCACTGTAACACCATAGAATATTTTATAGAAAAATGATAAACAACTCAATTTCATCTCCTTATAAAGTTATAGTTCTTTACATATATTCTAGCCCAGATAAAAAAGGAGAGAAAGGAAAGAGGAAGATTATATATATATATATATATATATATATATATATATATATATATAAAAAGAAAGGAAATAATTAATTCTAAAAAAAAATTTACTTTCACACCAAAAAGGGTAGAGGTACCTATTTTCAATCACAGACACTGGCTGCCTGAAGATTGCATGCTGCACATGAAACTGACAGTTGTGGTCAATCGATGCTTTACTGGAATTTAGTTATATCTCATGAGTCCAGTAACTCAGTAGGGTTGTAGGGACAATGCATGTACTGCAGCCATAACAGCAGTGGTGTATCCAAAGCAAGATAACTTGATGAATCCCATCCTTTTTCCTGATGGTTTTGATTTTAGAGTTGTCCTTATCCTAAACTGGTTACCAACCATAGCTAGAGCCCAATCTACCCTGTTATCTAACCCATAGCTGAGGTGGACTGATGATTCATACCTTTCCCAAAGGTATTTGTGCGAAAGTGAACATAAGATCAGACAGATTTGAACTTGTCTCACCAATTTCCCTTTCAAAGCCACTAACCATTACGCTACCCATAAACCATCTTTTATAAATTTGCATAAGGTTAAATTTTGTTTGTGTGTAGAACAAAACAGCCCCTATTGTTAAATGCAAAGTTATCGGAACAAGTCAAAATAAATCTGTTTAATTAAATTTTCTTAAAAACTGTAACAAACTATTTAAACAAGTGAAAAAGTAGGTTAACAGAATTCATTTTATTATAATGTCAGAAAATTGTTCAGTTTCTATCACGATCAGCTCTATTCAGCCACATATCTAAATTAAGAAAAGTGAACAGAACATAATGGACAAAAAAAAACTTTAGAAAATAGAGGTCTTGGTCAAAATGATGTTTATACAGAAATTTTATAACTTCCATTATAGCTTAATTTTATCTATCGGTAGGACAGGTATCTGACTAGTATATATAACCTTGAAGAAAACTTGAAAGCAAAAAAGAAAATAAGGACAAAAAAATTATGCTCACATGCACACACCAATATTAAAATCTTGTTGCAGACCATTTTATGATATCAACCAACTGTTTTTAATATTTAGCAAGTATTTCAACCATAGATTATATCAAACTCTAAATTGAGGATTTTATTCAAATAAAAAAAATGGGCAAAATAAAAGAATTCTCTTTAAAGTTTCTTGAAGATTATCAAATGCTAGAATGTCCTTGACCTTAAGACAAACTGGAAAGCACATGCAAAATCATAAAGATTGAAAGATGAAGCTATTAGTTCCATTTAATTCAAATGTTTTCTCTTAGAGTTTCAGAAATTTTCTGTCTTTTAGATTTTGTTGTATCTATTGTAATGTCTATTTGGGAATATTTTAATTTCATACTATTAACTTAAAATATAAGATCTAACAATGTAGAAGTCTGATGGCAATTGTATGAAACAAATATTTGATTTAATCTACTATACTTACACAAATTAGGAAAATTAGAGAAACATAATACACATTATATCTGACTAAACTTTATCAATGATGTGATTTAACCTTTAGCACTCTGCATTATTAATACTAGGTTGGTGCAAAAATAATATCGGTTTTTGACGTTAAAAATACATCAAAAACAGACATTATTTTTGCACCAACCTAATATTACTTCCTTTTGCACTGCATTCTTTTTCAATGCCTCTCAATTGCAATAACCTTATTGTTAATTTCACTCAAAGTTGAAGGTGCTAGAAAATCTCAATGGAAATATCTAATAAAAAAGATAGTAGGGAATGAAACTATTTAACAACATCTAACGTTAATTTATCTAATGAAATTCAAGGTACAAGCAACAACCTCCAAAAGGGAAGGATAAGAATGTTAGCAAAAAGAGATTCTAATCCAAAGACTGGCTAAATAAAAGTCCATGTTCTAGATTATCAGTTAAAAACCAAGTAAATGTAAAATAAATGAATGAAAACAGAAGGTACTCTTCAAAATGAGTGCATTCACCAATGGCTAAAACATTGCATTTACTATTAAATTTCTTATATGGACATTATTTACCAGTATTAAATCCCCACACCAGAGATTTTTAGAGAGAGAAGTATAAAAAACAACGAAATAGTCAATAAGGCAAAACACTAATTATTGTTATAAGCTTTCATATTTCTTTCACAATATGAAAAAGGTGAACAAAATTATTTGTCTACATATCTTACATAAAAGTATTCATATTTATTAATTTAAGACTAGTTTATCTTTGATTTTATTTTTGCAGTTCCCCATCCACAATTTGTACTGCTTATTTGACATGAAATGTAAAATAAAAAAAAAACGAAACAAAACAAAAACAAACTGAAATTAAAAGATTGTCACTTTTGTATAGCTTTAACAATATCACAACAGAAACTACAACAGTATCTGATTAATATAAAAGGTTTCCACATGCCTGTGTGGGTCAAGACAAAAACTGTCCAATTTCATACAGACTATGCTACAAAAGTATCAGAGGAACCCATTAGCTTCCTTCTTTAGCACAATGGAGAGATGCTACTGATACTTACAAGAGTGCCCAATAATGTTTTTTTTTTTTTTTTTACTAAATTTCATCCAAGAGCCACTCAAAGTAGAGGGCTATTGAATAAGGTGTGTGATATGAACATGAGTGGAAGTAGGAACTGGATATTATGACGATAGAGTGGATAGATAATGATTGACCCAAGATTTGAAGAGGTTACGATTGTAATGTTCAGGGAAAACTGCTATTTTTATGGAACAGATTCCTGTATGGATGCCATACAGGAATCTGTTCCATAAAAATAGCAGTTCTCGGGAAGAAACTTTCAGATTGAAATACCCTTCTTACAAAAGTAATATATAGGCAATGAGGTTGATTCGAATCTGTGAACATAGCAAGGTGGGTCTTGGCTACTATGGTCTGAACATTTGCCATGGAACTAGCAATAAAGTAGCATCTAAGGGAGAGGAGATGTAGGGTGAAAAATGTTTTCTCTCACAAGGCTACGTAAACAATTTTTTGAACTGTGTTAAAACTGGAAAATGAGGACTGGTCAGCTCCAGCCCAGATATGTTAGGAATACTTAATTTTTGGTCTGATTTGGCTCATATAGCATGATAGAAGGAATCACGTATTTTCTGGAGCATTTTTCCAACATCTTTAGTGATGGACTGTATATATGAATTCCACTTGAGGTCTTGAATGAAATTGACTTCCAGTAGACATTCAAAGCAAAGCACCCCATTGAGTGTATTTGCTATTACCAAATTCAAAACATCTTTCCAAACAAAACATCTTATATAGTCTTGCATTGTCTTATTTGATAGGTACAAAAGATATAAATGGAAATAGTGACTGCTAAAGACAATAAGAACTTAATAATAATCAAAATAAAATAACAAAAGGTAATAAAGAGAAAACATTTTAGTTTTTGTTTAATAAAATAAGAGCAAGATATACAAGTGTGAAGTAATGGAGCATAAGATGTAAATAAAATATTTACTGAACTTCACACAACCACAATAATGGGATATCAAGTAGTGATGATCAAACTTACAATCAATGGCTTGCAAGATAAACTTGCTATAATTCAATGCTGTACAGAGAAGATCACAGAAAAAATCTTGGGGTAGGATGCAACCAAATAACTAAACATCAGATTTTTCTTTTTTTTTTTTTTTTTAAAAGGATTCTTGGTCTAACATAAAACTTTTCAGTACCACCCCTTGCATAAAAGACAAGGCAAAGAAATACTGAGAGTGTGAACTGTTTACTTTTGTTAGAGGAAGGTAAATGTCAATATATAGGACTTTTACTAGCACATACCCCTAACCTTTTCACCTTATATCTTTACACTAACATCTACAAAGGAGTGGTGCCTGTACATACCCACATGCACGCGCTCAACAGGCACAAAGGATAGGAAGAACCCTTTACAGAGTAAGGGAATGACGATACCATTCCGGGGGGGGGGGGGAGAGAAAAAAAAAAAGAAAAAAAAAAAAGAGAGAAAGCCAGAAAGAAAAAGCCACATGAATTTTAGCAGATGATGGAGGTTATGCAGAACATAGAAATGAAAACAAAATATAATTAAAAACAAAAACACGCATTGCCCCAAAACAAACACTGCTCAAATAAGTGTGAGGATATGGTGGTCGTCACCACACGTGGGAGGACGGATGCGGTGGGGACGGGTAGTTGGAAATTTATAAGTGCGTGCGTTTTCTTGTTTAGTAGATATGCATCCTTTGCGTAATGTATTTGTTACTTAATACTGGGGAGAAAGGAGAGAAAGAGACATAAGCAACATTTCATCCCCCACCAATACTCAGCCGAAGGCTAACCTACGTTTTCCTTTCTTCTCCGAGGCTCTCAAAACTTATCACGTGCGGTCGTTCTGTATAGCGTTAGAAGCCAGCTGATGCTTTTTACGACTGCTGCTGTTGCAGCCATTATTTTTATCTACCTTGTGACTGACCATCAGAAGAGAGAAAATGTAACTGCTCTCTGTAGAGTTCGTTTTTATTATTATTTTCCCTTACAACTCAAGATGGCTCATTCGCTTAAAGATCATTTATTCTTTACCGTACCTCATATTGCAGACACGCTTCATTTTAATTTTAAATGGCGTATATACTACGAACAGAGTTTTACAAGCAACAAATCCTCCAAAATGTCATAATTTAACCAAAGTTTAAAAAAAAAAAAAAAAAAAAAAAACTTAGTTTATTAATGTAATTTTAATTAACTTTATTTATTGAGGACAAAATGCTATCCATCACCACCTTCTAGGTAATTATCGAAATTGTTTATTTCCAAAAACTGACTATTTTTCTGTTATATATCCCCCAAAAAAAACAAAACACAAGGGCTGTTATCAAAGCTAGATGTTAAAAAAAATATTCACAATATGAGGTACGATAAAAATTAAATATTTTGAACACCTGTTTAGCACTGCTGTTTTAAAGTTATTTTTTACTGATACATAAAGCAGAAAGCTTGTTACAGAATAATCTGGCCACCTGCCTACTTAAAGACGCTTCTTCGGTAAGGACGCATTTTAAAGATGGCAGCGCGCGTTGTTCCCATGTGTTGCTTTAGCTTAGAGAGAGCCACAAAAAAAAACGTACAGATAGAAGAAAAATGAAACAATAGTTGTTGCTCTTCATTACAAAAAAAATATCGAATAATGAAAGAAAAAAGGTTTTAAAAAATACACGTTGAAAGAAGAGGGTTAGCAATTTTTAAACAATACAATATCTATGGCTAGCTAACGGCATGTTATTTGTGTACATTTTGATTTTTGATGAAGAAGGAATAAGACAAAGTAAGAGAAAAAGCAAGAAAAAAAAAAAACCGCGCTACCTTTTCCTACACAAACTTGTAGCCATTGCAATAGGAAAAAGGCGAGGGGTACCGTACCCATTTCCAATACTCTTCTTCACTGTTTTTTTTTTTTTTTGTCACTGGCTTCTTTTTAAGTTAAAAATAGGAAAGTCAAGAGCCATTTACTTATAATTTTGATTACTTACATTTTATTCATAATTTCACACGAAGACTAAAAGACAAGCAAAAGTAGTAGGACACTAAGATTTTTAAGTGGTAAAGAGTAAGAAGACCAAATAAAGGAGACTACTGGCTGTGGTTTGACGGTTCATTGGTTATCAAAGCTTTAAGTTGTAATGAGTTCGATCCTCACTAATTTCTCTACTTCTCGTACCAGACAATTTAAATATCGAAAAGCTTAAAAATGAAATTTGTAAACAAAATCTGTAACAAAGCTTAGTAAGAACAGCAGTTTGAGTTGTACGCCGTATAAAAAAAAGCCTGAATACAGCAATGTCCGAACTAGCGATAATCACGTTTATTTAATTTTTTTTTTCCGAATAATTCATCATTGTCATAAGAAAAAAAAGACTTGAAAGAGAAATATTTTTTTAGTCACGGTACCCGGAATTAACCGTAAATAAAATAAAATGCAAACAGAGGAAGCAAAGTAATTTTATTTTTTTTAGTCTTTATTGGCGTCCGATGGGTATTTATTTTTTACTTAACTATTTTTCTTTTTTACATGTCGAACGCTCCAAAGCGTATTATTCACAAGAAAAGTCGGTATGAGTAGTAGTAGTATTAAAAAGAATAAATTTGAGGGGATGACATAGCTGAGGTTATTAGAAAACTAGTGGGAACTGAAGGAAAGATCAAAAAAAAAAAAAAAAAAAAAAAAAAAAAGTCACTATTAACTGAAATAACAATGCTGCGCTTTAGCGTTCGTGAAATTTCAAGATTTCCCCAGGTTTCACATAAAATATGGATATTGTTTCTCAATTTTAGGCTGTTTTTAGTGTGCTCGCACTTCTAAGATGGTCCGAGTTTCACTTTAAAAACGAAATAAGAAACGATTGGCAGCAACAGGAAATAGATTATTAGTCGTTGAATGTTAGTAGCGATCAAAAAATTATATAGCAGGTTTTTTGGTGTTTTTTTTTTTTTTATTAATTCAACCATCACACGTGACCTAACCAATCTCATGAATGACGTTATTCGATTGAAAGTTAAATCAAAAGAAAGACTGGTGAAAAAAAATTAAGACAAAATTAAAACGGAGAACGTCCGTTCATAGTTACTTCCCCAACGCATAGTCAAACATTCTTTTATTTTCGTGAATGTTTCAGTCTGTATTGAGGCAATAAACGGTCATCTATTCTAAAGTGTGAATTTCTACTTTTCAAAACCTATATTTTGGCTGTAAATGTCCTGTCAACATTGAGTCATGCCCGTTGGTTGAGAGGGAAGCAAACAAAATTAAAAATGAACTGTCCCTGCTTCTTGTTTGTCTGCCATAGGTTCCCCCCTCCCTTTTCAATGACAGGATTTCGCAAAATAGTAACCGCTGATGTTACACTGTGTAGCAATACTATTAAAACAGACAAGACTAAATTAACCCCCTCACCCCACTAAAAAACGATATCTACGGTTTAATCATTAATGCATTTTATTAAATCTTTGAAACTTATTTTAGTTTTAATTTCAAGCTATAGCATTTTCAATAGGCAAAATTGGTATATTTCAAAAACGAATTTTAATTGTTTGGATTTTTTTCTTTTTTAAATCGGCCATAAATAATATGTCAACAACAATTCTCTTTATTATATAAAAAAAATCCTTAATAAAATATACTTTTCTGAAAATTTGGGGAAGATTAACGGACTTAAAGTAGTAATCTGAATAAAAACAAATTACCGACTTCCACTTTAAAATATTGCAGAAAAGCATTTAAACTTCAGCAACACTAAGGTGGTAATATAGACAACCTGATGATTGCGAGATTTAGGTAAGAGGGAGGGGATTTTTTTTTTTTTTTTTTTTTTTTTTTTTTTAACTACCCAGTAATCTTAAAAATCTTTTTAAACTAGGTACCTCCACTTTTTCGGCATAAATTTCGATACCTAAGTTTAAAATGCATTTTTTAAAATGAAAAAATATGCTTGAATATTTCATTTTAGTTTTACTTGAAAGTTGAATCATTAAATTTATTATTTCCATTAAGTAAACAATTCTGGTATATTTCAGATAGAAACTATATACATTGGAATGTCAAATTTAATTTTAAATTTTTAAATTTTCAAAAAACCCGCCATTTTCTTAATTTTAAGAAATTTGTAAACAAACACAAATTTATCGATTTTAAAAATATTTAAAAAAATTTCTGACACGTCATTTTAGTAAAATTAGAAAATTTAATGTTAAATTAATCTGATTTAAAAAAAATATTACTTAATTATAGCATAAAAAAGAAATATACAACGAATTATTAACGATTGGTACCGTAATTTTGATCCCGATACTTGATCCATGTGATGATTGACAAGTGATGACAGCTACTACGGATGATCATAAATGAAAATTACTAGAAATCTGAGTGAACCCTTTTATTTTTATTTTTACTGTTATGTCTATTTATTAGAATAAAGGGACAAAACTCTTTTTATAATAATGGCAATTTCAGTCTACTGTACATGGAAATAAGGAATGTATTAAGTAGAAAAATACAACATAAAAAATTATTTGAAAAAAAAGTGGAATCACTAAATTTATTAAACTTGGCAATTTTGAACTCGTAAATTTTGTTTCTACTTAATTACTAATTATCAAAAGGAAATAAGCTAATACAGAGTTTTGCACGATTTTTAAGCTATTATAAATTATTATAATCAAAATGTAAAACAAATAAAAAATTCTTGTAAAATTTAATTATTCATCAGAAAAAATTTATTTCTTCAGGCAATAATGACCTTAATATTACTTATTTACAAAAGCAATTAAAAGCTTTTCTAATTAAGTAATATCATAGTTTTATTGGATTCATTATTTTTCTATTCAAAGCTCATTTTAAAAAAGTTGGAACAAATTAGAAAAAAAAAAGTAGGTGATTTACCATCTCCAATGACTCTTACTTTAAACAAAAAAAAATTGTAAGGAAATAAAAAGAATTGAACGAAATTTCGGGAAAATAAGTAAGTGGGGTGTAACATATTAAAAAAAAAAATATTTTTTACTAAAATTTACTAAAAAGAAATATTTCAAAAATAATTTCATTCATTGGTGAATAAGTCCTGAAAATTTAATTAAAATCGGACAATTACTTTAATTTTACAAGAATTTCCAAATCAATGGGTTTTCAACGGGAAAAAAGCGCAAAAAAAAACAATGTTATTTTTACAGCACCGCGATGACGTAAAAAAAAGAAAACTTTAACCAAAATTTCGAACGCGTTAAAAAATATTAAAAAATATCAAAAAATAATTAAAATACACTTTGGTCTTTCATCTTAATAATAACATAAGCGTTTTGACGATAAAAATTTATTTTCGGTAAGTTTGTGGCATTTGTTTATTACGCTATGCTGTTTTCCCGCGAAAAAGTGGAGGTACCTATTTTAAACATAAGTACTTTGGCTTTAGTCAAGTCGATAATTGAGGAAATGTTCGAAAATTACCAATAAATTTTAAATTCACCATAGTTACCGCTCTTGTTTTCTGGTAATCAACATGTTTACACACAAATTCAAAATTCTTTTTAAAAACTGCTCTAACTCCCCACCCCCGGTGTCCCGACTACATGAATTTGGGCGTGCTACTAGATTGGCATCTAGGTCCCACCCCCCTTTTACTGTTGAAATAGTTATGTAACTTCCACTGCAACGGTTTTCTCGCACTTCCCAACAGTGGAAATCCCTTCCGTTTTTAATTGCTTCCCTGATGACGTCTTCTGTTGCCTTGAACACCGTTCATCATTTATCCTTTCTTTAATCCACCGCCACACACAGTCTTTTCTCTCACTTCCACTCTGTATTTCCCTGCGTACCAGTGGCACTACCGCCTTGCTTGGGGTGAGATGCTTAAAAAAGTTTTAAGTTAAAACTTAAAAAATTGTAGTAGTAAGATTTTCCACTTATGATGCGTAAGTATAGTTTTTACTCAATATCACTTAAGTATAGCAGTTAACTTAGTTGAACTAAGTTAACTGCTATACTGAATTCTAAAAGATTTAAAACTTTAATAATTAAGAATATATATATATCGAAATATTTTTCTTCACACAATAGAATCCATAACCCCAAGCAATTACAATCTTTTTCTTAAAAGAAATCAAGATTTTTCTAATTAAATAATGTCTTAGTTTTATATTGTATTTTAATTTTACGATTCAGAGCAAATTTTGTCTAACTGGGAGGTCCTGTTTGAAAAAAAAAATGATTTAAAATTTTCCATGTACTTGTCTTGATAACTAAATTAACCGATACAATATTTTTACCAAGATTTTCTAAAGAAAAGTTTCTAAAATAATTCCATTCATTTGTGAATAAGTCTTGAAAGTTTCATTAAAATCCGGCACTTATCTGATTTTTGCAAGAATTTCCAAATCAATCTTTCTTTTTTTCAGTGCAAGAAGACAATTTTCCAATACTAATTTATGGTCACTCGCTGACACGAGAAAAAAAAAATTAACCAAAATATCTACGGTTTTCTAATAATAATAATAAAAACCATTAAAAAATATAATTTAATAACTTTGGTCTTTCTTCTTAAAAAGTTTGGGCAGTTTTTTTTGTTTTTTTTTAAGGGAATCTTTGGAGGTACCTACACTAAATATCTTTACACCAATTAGCACTGAGAAACAAAACGTCCAAAATGCGCAATATAGTAATAAAAAAACATAACATTGCTTTGAAAGTCGGTCGGGTAATTAGACAAAAATTTAAATTATTTCAGAATCAGAATCTAATTTTTTTTTTTTTTGTCGAATTATTTAGGAATATAAAAGTAAATGACGCAGCCACTCGTATCCGAGGATGTCAGTCTACAAGGCGGCTAGTTAATCCCTATTGAAGACGCCTAGTTAGGCACATTTGTGTTTGTTAAACACCCACAGAGCACATCTATGGTTTATACTGCAACTATGCTGAGCAGACCTTAGTTACAGTTTCTGGAAGAGATCGAGTTATTCTGCATTATCAACAATCTGAACAAGGTTAGCACCTCAAACTCTCGGTTACGATGACTCGACTTCGTGCTCGCACAAACATCGACGGCTCCCAAGGGTTCCGTTTACCTCATTTACTCATAAGGCTTGGGTCAACCCGTAGTATGATTTTCAAGCATTTTTCAAAAAGGTGCTGCACGCTTGAATCGCCTCTCTAGATTCGAACCCGGGTCTCATGGTCAGAAAGCCAACGTACTAAGCACTCTGAATATACACACACACACAGAAACCCGGATATAAGAGACGATTTCTCCGGTCCCGACAACTCTTATATCCGGGTTACACTTATAAAAAATAAAGCGAGTGGAAAAATTATTTAAAGTTATAGTCACTGACAGCGACATCAAGGCAACATAGCTTCGGAAACTGCAAAAAATATTTTTCTGGTTATCATTTAGATAAATAATTGTTTAACAATATAGAACCATACCCGCAAATCCTCAAGTTTATTATTTACACTACAGTAAATAACTACCTTCATTCCTTTCAAGTGTTTTTTTTAGGTTTATATAGCAATTTGTATAGTGATGTTAAATATTTTTTGTTGCTTTTTTTTAAGCAGTTTTTAAATAGTATGTGCAAAAGCTCTAAGAACAGTCCCTTTTCATTTAAGACTACTAGATACATTTTGTTTTGTTTTTTCTTAGAATAAATGTAAAAAAAAAAAAATGCAATCTTCAAAAGGTAATGGAAATTTTAAAAAAATATTTCATTATTATTTTTATTTTTGCAATACGTCAAATTGACATTTATTTTCTATTGGACAAAATTAAATGACAACACTATAATGTCAGTTTCTTTTGCGAATCTTTTCTTTACCAACATTATTTTTTACTTTTTCCCTGCCATAGAAATAAAATACGAAAAGAAAAAAAATATACTACAAAATAAAATGTCTTCTTCCATTTTTAATCTTCACACTTAGTAAAGTACTTTTAAGCAGCAGACAGTTTTCAGAACAAAAAAAAAAAAAAGTGTATAAACAAAAATGGGCACACGACAAAGAAAAACTGTCCCTTTTAATCTCGTAAAAAAGACTGCTTTTATTTGAATAATAAAAAAAAAAACTGACTATACGCGATCAAATTTATTCTTAAACGTTTAAAAAAGAACAACGGAACTAGTGCAGTGCACTCAATAACATTCGTTTCTAAACACGCACATGTGTGAAAAATATTTTTCACGTGATCGTTTAATTATTAAATATAGTGAATGGTTACCTAACAATAATAACACGTCGTCGTCATCATACTTCCTTCCCCCATGACAAAGGTTCTGCACTAACGGATCGATTGTCTAACCTAATTTCTCTCCATCTTCAACAATTTTTTTTTTTTGTGACCTCGAAAATCTTACACACTACACTACATACATCCAATGCGCTCCCAGTTTTAAACAAAAAAATCATATCTATTTCATTTTGCGTAGCGAGCAATATTATCGTTTCGTCAGACTTTTACGAAATAAAAAGCTCCTCCTCCGCCCTTGATATCTACGAGGAAGAAAGGATAATTATGGAAACGTAGACCTTCGCACTGTTACAAGAAGAGACTGTTTACACTTGACTGACATTTGTTTTTTTACCTTTATGGTGTACTGTATGAAGTGTGTCCTCGCAGTTGTGTGCTAATAATCAAATCTAGTAAGAAATATTTAATTATAAGCTCAGGCGTACCTCTTGTATCTCATGGCATACATATATTGACTATTTTGTTTGTGACATTGGCATTCATCTAAATCATTTATGCACACAGCCATATGTGTAATAATCGTGGATCTAATGAGACGTACTGCCTTACTAGTGAAAATGTTCTAGGTTCGATCCCGATTACCCGGTTGTATTGTTTCAACTCAATACAAAGAAATATTTAATTTACTTACGTATTTTTTTTGTTTTAGCATTGTTGAAATTTAATGATACCATGAAGTCATTTTCAATTGAAACAAAAAAAATCAAGAACAGGTGAAGAGGTTTTAAAATTTATCAAGCAAAAAGTCTAGAACGAAAAATTCTCCTTGATAAAGACTTTAAAAGTTAAAAACGCAAGAGAAAATTGTTGGTGACTGGGGTTATCCCAAAAAACTGGAGTTAAGTACAAATTGAAATGCTTTCAAAAAATATTTACTTTTAAAAACAATCTAATACTTGTAAAATTCATTGAGTTAATGCACTTTTTTCAGTAAACGATAGAGTCTATATCGTTTACTGAAAAAATTGTTATACATACATCATAAAACTAAAAGTCTATATTATAGACTTTTAGTTTTATGATGTATGTATCAATTAAGCAAGATTCTCAAGTATGTCAACTCAAATCAAATACGTACGTTCAGTTTACAAAACATAAAATGTCTCAGATCAGCAAGCAACATGGACGTTTTTTAAAAAGAAATCTATCATAGCTTTAATTGGCGTTAAAAAGGTTTCTAACTGACCTTCTGAAATCCTTACCAACTTTTCAATAAGTTATCTTAAAAAAAGTAACGGAAAGAACGTAAAGGTTACAATTGAATCATGAATGCATATTTTTTTCATTAAGTACAGAAACAAATTTATTAATATGCTAAAAATTACTTGAGATACGTGTGAAAACTTTATTTTTTACAAAGTCATTCAGTCTATTATTTAATGAATGACATTTATTATTCGAGAACGGAACTAGAGATGCTGATTTAAAACGAGACAGTTTAATCAAGAACATAAGAACAAGAAGCCTTATCCAATGAATCGCAGAGGGATGTGTGTGTGTGTGTGTTCCAGTCACTTTTTGAAGTCGACTTTCAAGAAAAGAAAAAAAAAATTAGGCCATTGAAAATAAACTTTTTACTCAACTACAACTCGACTGTATTATAAATATTTTAAATAACATTGAATAAAAGAACACATTTTAATTTTATTAATTATTTTAGAATTACTGTTACTTCATAGCTTTAAGAAGTATTATAAAAATGTTCATGTTTTTTATTTTTTTTATTACGTGTTTACTTTTTAGTCTTTACTGTTTACACCAAATCATCCGTAAATTAGGCCTTCAATGAGATATGACCGACATTTTAACATACGATACTGTTAGTGTTAACTTAGCTTCATTGTGTGCACGTACAATGATAATTATTGAATATTGAGGAAATCATTTCTTTTTTTTTTTTTTTTTTTTTTATAAATTTCATAAAGTACTTACGGCAGTTTTAATCAAATTCCATACGTGTTTTTTTAAGCATAATTTTAGTCGAAAACATCACTTTATAGATTCTTTTTAATCTTTAGGTGCAATTTTACACACCAAGGGTGCTGAAAAATTGTCGGCCTTACATTCCAAATTTACTTTTGATGTAAAGTTAGATGAGCCAAGAACATTTCAGCACAAGACAAGATAAGATTCAATTCAATCAATAACAAATGTGCACACATAACAGTAAACACATTAAGAATAAGTTGCATCCGTTAGAGTTTATCTCAAAACTACACTTTGTTGAACGAATCATGAGAAAAACAAAAACTATGTAAACCTCCCCGTCGAATAACAAAACAAAAATAAAAATATAACTTAAAATTTTTTCTAAACACGTTATTGTTTCTCTTAAATATTTTATAATTCATCTGGGTAACATTATAAAAATTTATAACGAAAACGAGGCGAATTATTAAATCAGAACTTGAAGATGATGATATCAAAAATAAATGTAGGAAATGTCTGATCATGGTGTGTAAGAAGAAAAAAAATAAGTTGGATGTGATTAGGGCTAAGTAGCCTGGGGTAGAGAGACCATGTGAGTTCCAGGGTAAGTTGTGTGCGTGAGTAAGATGATAATTGATTAAATATCAATCTAAGTGCTTGAACTAAGCGCCTTTTTCAATGAGAGGTGGATGTATATTGCAACATGTGTATAAGAGAAAGCCATCACTCATGCATAAAAAAATCTTTACTAAGGCTAACGACTATTACTTCTTGTCACTGACAAAGATGGAGGCTAACTGCTACAGCTGCAGTCAGTGCACCGTTATCTTACACTTGTGATTGTATGCAACTCATGCTATCAATAACTGCACACTGCAGCAGTTTTGAGAGAGAGAAATATGTGCAACTCGGTGCATATATATTGTAAAGTACATTGTGTTTATGCTGTGATAGGAAAATTTAACATTGGTTTTCACCAAAAACTAGTCATTCAAGAAACAAACGTCTGTATGCATTAAGATTACACATAACTGGTGCAAGGCTAGATTTATTGAAAATTCAGTAAAGCACAAATTTACTTGGACATATATGAAATAAATAAAAATTATTTGCATTTATTTAAGATTTTTATATTTTTGTGTATAGAGAAAAACCTTTATAGTTGTAAGCAGAATGTTTTAAATTAGGAAAAAAAAAAACCAAAAAAAAACTGAAGTTAAAATAAATATTCTGGATTTTTCTCTTTAGAAACGAAGTATATTTTCTAAAATGATATACTTTTAAGAAATAGCACAAAAATATATGTAAATTTTATCTACTGTCAATGATGAAATTTTAAATATATGTATTTTTAAAAAAATGTAGGCAGGTCATTTTGAAATTTCAATTTTAATTCTTTAAAATGACTAATAATAAAAAAATGAAAAGACATTGATAATAAATATTTTGATAGTCTAAATATTTAAATACCTAGTTAATAATTTCTAAATAGTATTTATCATGTTTTTTAATATGCAAAATATCTTAACTAATCATAAGAATCAAGACAATATTGATGTTTGCATACATTAGGTTAAACACGTGCTAATCCAACTACCATAGAAGAGTGCATAATAATTTGGTTGGAAATCAATTGTTTTATGAATATTTTATTCATGGAAGAATTGATTTTCAAATCAATGTATAAAATGACAAGTGACACTAATTTGGTACTAAAAATTAAAAATATTTTTTTAAATTATAATTCAGAGTTAAGCATTAAGTTCATTTATTTGATAGTGTTTCTAATTTATTTTCTGAAGTTCAGTTTGATATTCTCTCTGTTGTCTTCAACAGAACAATTTCTGCAATAATTTCTATCACCTTTATGTAGAGGTAGCATGTGTGAATCCATTTTTTCCTTCAGTTAACTTCTGCAGTGAATTCAACTAGAGCAACTCACAGATTGAAGCATAAATCAGTTCTGTTGCAATATAAAGAAAAGAGAAACTATAACTGCAGATGATGTTCCACAATACAAACTTCTTTGTAATCTGTCAGAAATAAAAAGATTCTGATAAAACTAAAAGCAAATAAAGTTTACATAAGTAATTGAATTTTCTTACCTAAGCTACATTTTCTTTATAATTTAAGTTTTATATGATTTTGTTACTTCTACTGAAATATTTGAGACATTCTGTTCTTTTTTTTTTTTTTTTTTTTTTTCATGAAATATAACTTAAAAACTGTGGTTATCAAGCTAGCTTACTAGATTATTATTGCCAAATAATGAGTACCAAAACCTTTGGTAACTTATATACACACACACATTATTTATAAAACACTATAATTCATAAATTTTAATTTTTTATCATAGATCATTAGTTAATATTATAATTGGGGAGGTGGGGGTGACAGTAGGGGAAATTAGATTATATCCATAAATTACCAGAAGCAAAATAATTTACCTGAAGAATAGCAACAGTTTTGAGGAAAATGTGTTAAAGCTATACATGACCATCTCCTGTGAATGTAGTAGTGTACCTAACATTTTAAACATTTTTGTTCACCCACTTAGCAAAGATTTGAGATTATTTCACAGCCTCCCTCAATAACTTAAATAACAAAATCAATCTAATTTACACTTTGCCTAAAATTATCAAGTATATGATAAAGAAACTCTAAGAACTTTAGTTGTAACTTTTATATTGGATATTGTTTGATTGAACATCCTTAACAAGTGCATAGTTATAGCAAGTTTGTTTCATAAAGATTTGTTTCTTGATAGGTTATATAAGAACTAATTTCTAAATAAGGGAAACTATTGTTAAGCAAATAGTATATGATTAGCATTTATTTAGCATGTTATGTGGATTTGCTAATTAAAAATGCAAATTGGTGATGGTTTGAAAATTTGTTTACCAAGATCCCATGTTTATCTTGCTCTGTCAATATCTGAAATAAATCAACTGTTCTTACAATTACTGAAGGTTTTCTCTATTGTATATAAATTCATAATCTAACATACTAGTTATAAAAGGATGGTAATTGAACTAGTGCCACTGACCATTTGTTAATGTAGGTAAGTTTGATCCTCAGTGTGTTGATGTAAATATATATAATGGTGCAGACAGTACTAATATTAATAAATTTATTATTGTTTAATGATTTTCTTAGTGTCTTTTGATAATGTAGTGATTACTTAGCTAGTCTCATAAATCATTACTATTGTGAGTTTAAATACCGGACCCATCACGCATGGAGCCCTTTGTCAAACATAAGTATGTATAAATTTGGTATTGTACTGAGGTAAGGCTGATTTCTGAAGAGTATCAAGTTATACATTGTGTGTGTATATATATATATATATATATATATATATATATATATATATATATATTAGTGAAGAGGACTAAGAAATCACTCCAAATTTCTTTTAACCTCATAAAAGTAATGAAAAATTAAATGATTTATAATGAAGCTATATATATATATATATATATATATATATATATATAAAATGGACTCTCCTATCAATTCCAATGTATGAGGATCTGACAACCTCATTAAGTTGTGTGTGTATATATATATATATATATATAAACAAATAAGCAGTGTCTTAATAAGTCTGATATATAGTACAGTTTTTATTTGAAATTCTCACTGCATAACATCCAGTCTATATGATTAACATTCAACTGCTGAATTAATCTTTTTTTCTTATAAATGGTCTTATGTTAAAGGATAAATAGTTGTTGTGCAAAATAAATGTTTTTTTTTTTCATCTTTTGCCTGCAAACTCATTGATGTACAAAAGTATACAATATATAAATATATTACACATCCACACAATTTCCTGAAATAAAACTTAATTTATTGTACATCTTGGATGCCAAATATTGTATTGTTTATAGGTCAACATCCAATTAGAGAAAAGAAAAGAAAAGCTCTGATAATTCACTGATTGATCAACATCAGGTAGTAAAGTATGAGCATCTTCACAAGTCTTTGTGCGACTTGGTGAAGTCTAATAATCAAAAGACAACAGATGGTGTTTCTTTGCTGACATGCTAAATTTGAGCTTTTGTTTTGTTATATTGTGATTGAGTTAATAGCAATCTTAAAATGTTTATATAATTCCAATTATTTACATGCACACTGTTGTCTTTATCTTTGTTGTTATCATTATATTTTAGCCATTGTGCCCTCCAGCAAGGACTTGATGATTCTGGTAACATTCATTTCAAACTGAACTCTTATTTAATCTATGGGAATAGACTGTTCTCATGCTACTGACCATATCTAGGGATATCTCATCTAGTTATTATTATAGTACTGTTCAGTTATTGCATGCTCTGTTTACACCAAGTACACACTACCTAGCCCAGGGATTGAACTCACAATTACTATATCACCAAATTGATGAACCAATGCTTTAATCTACAAGGTTACTATCTCCTATGGCATAATGGCCAAAAACATTGTGATAGCAACAATACTGTGTGTGTAAATAAAATTCCGTAAAAATTTGATTGGCCATTACTTTTATAAGTTGCAGGAAAATATAGGTATTAAAGTAGACCAATTAAATGCAGCAGACGTCAAGTTCAGAACCTGTCGTTACTTGTAATTTTTTTTTTGCAATAATTTTTGTCTGAATTCAGTTTGGAATTACCTGCTGATTAGCCAGGTCAATATACACCTGAGGAAGGTTGGAAGACACAACGACCAAAACGTGATAACAACAAAGATGAGGTCAATAGTCTGAATATAAACAGTGTAAATAATGTTTTGCAATTGCGCAAACTCTTTCATGCACAATACAAAATATACCCATCCATTCATTCAAAATCTGTAAAAATAAACATTCCTCCCTACACTAGCAAGAAATAAGAAACTTTAGACATACAAGAAACAGCTAAACATTACTGTAGATACAATAATAGCAAAAATGCAGAACAATACTTATTCTCAAGAGTAAATTATGGCAATGATTTTTACATAAGCTACCAAAAATTACCTTTAATAAATAGATAGGTCTAAATTATACATATAATAAGCCTGTTAGCAGCTGTTGCAATAACCATTGAACATTCCTATTTTTTCTGATGACTAAGTACACACAAATCTTAAGTCAATTATAAAATTCTGTGATTAAAATCACCAGATTTGATTTTAATAAATTTAAATATGGGCATTTTCATTCATAGACTATTATTTTGTGCTAAAATCCCAAAATTTGCCAACACTGAGCTAAATGCTTCTGTAAAGCAGGAAAAATGTGCTCTTTGTACTCTTTTAAAATTAATATCTCCTGTAAATTTTTGAGAAGATAAATATGGCATCATAAGATTTTTAAATTATTACTATATTTACAGTAGGTTTTAATGTAAAATGCAGAAGTTTTTAGATTTATGTACATTAGCATTGTTGTACCATTATATATGTAATGATCTGATGGAATTTAAGTCTTGATAAATCATACTAATGAGATATATATCATAAATTAGATAACCATCTAATTTAAAAAATATTTCATCAAAATCTATTTGCACACATATTTATGTTTGGGGGGCATCTTTACTATTAGTGAAGAGCTGGCTACTGAAAACAGTAAACAATGTTTTTTTAAAATGTAAATATTACATAAAAACAAATCTTTAACTTAAGAGGAAGAATTGAATTAGCTGATTATATATATATATATATATATATATATATATATATATATATATATACACGCACAGACAAGTGGGTGCTGTAACGTTCCCGGTCTGACCAAAAATACTAGTGCTTGGTCAGTGGGTTAGACAGAATTTTTCAGTACCCACACATCAGGACAAATCGTTTAATACTCTATTTGAATGATGCCTTTTGCAATTACAACACAATTTCTTCCTTTTCATAAATGGTTACTTATATAGCTAATGTTAAAATGAGCAACTTATTTGAGATTTTCAATAAAAAAACATATCTCTTTGATAGATATTAAGCTAATTAGGTGTAATTAGCTTTATAAATAAGCACCTAACATTCATGCTATATATGAAATATCTATTTATGTTAATACAATTTTGCATTACTTAAATAATACTGAAATTTGGCATGTATATAAAAAAAAACCCTAAATGCACAGAGTAATATTGAAAAATTAGACATCTCATGAACATTACATTTTCCTTGAGTGCAATTACATATTATGTGCAATGACACCAATGCATATTTGTCTTGCTTCTCTTTTTTTATGCCTGTATTACATAAGAATTTCCCAAAATGCTGCAATTTAGAAAGCATTAAATTTAACCAATATTTGCATGTGCTACAATTTCACGTTTTCTTTCTAATCATTGTTCGTCAGTACACATTTCGAGCCTCGTTACATGTGTGTGGGGGTAAGGGGGGTAAGGTCGTTATCAGAGTGTACATGACAAGGACTCACAACTAGGTGTTAGTTATGATGAACACACGTTTATGAATGCGTACGGACGTACGCGTAACTTGTAACGTATGTGGTACGTGCGTAATGCGACTTAGTTATGACGCTTTCGTCTCCTTCCAGTGCCAGCACGTGACTATCCTCTTTAGTAGTATGAGTAAAAATGCATGTGCAGTTCCACCACCCATCCAATCGTTATCGCCTCTCTCATTTTTCTTTTCTTTTTTTATTAATTATTATCTGTACATATTTGCGATTTAAAAACTGAATCACAACAACATCTAAATTTAAATTAAGTACGTGCTTGCAACAAAATAACAAATCGATTTATTTTCTCTGCTACAACTTACACAGCTATGGGAAAATAAATACATACGCGTACGTGAATTTAGTGAGCAATTTTAGAGAGAAAATGACATCTCTAGGAATACACAAGGACAACTCGAAAAACGCATTTAACTTTTTTCTCTCGTCATATTTACATTAATAGCGTACTAAAGGGTTTTTTTTTTTAATATTCACTGCTAGATCAGTTATTTAAATTACGAAAAACAAACAAAAAGATGGATTTTTCATCACGAGTTTACTACAGTTTACTTTAGCTGAGGGACTAGGAACCGTTAAGATTTCTCATTCATTCCTTACTCTTTTTCCTCCAGTGTTCGTCCCAGTTACTTTTTTTTTTTTTTAACAAAACAGCAAAAGAAAAGAAAAAAAAAAAACAAAGACCTAAAGGAAAAGAGGAAGAGAGCACAGATATCTTGTAATTTGAATAAAAGAGGAAATTGCCAGAAATATCACGTTTAATTTAAAAAAAAATTAAAAAAACAACAGCGTTGACGAAGAAGATAAATTGTGGCCATTTCATAATTTTTTAAACGATAGCCTAGTTTTTAGTATTTAAGAAGACGTTTGTTTGGAAAGTGCATACAGTCAACAAAATATAAATTATTCAAGCAGACAATTAAAAAAAGAAAAAAAAAGAAATACTAGTACTTCGAAAAACAGGAAAGAGAATTTGCATTAAACACTGGGCAGGTGGCTTGTTGAATCTTGTATTTTAAAAACGTTTAAAGATCAACAAAAAAATGACTTTCTTCGGGAGATTTTCGAAGATATTTTCTATTATGAAAATCCGCCATATATGTTTTTCTTTAAGACTGACCTTATTTTATGCAACACTAGTTAAAAATAAAATAAAATAAAATACACATCCACTAAACAGGAAGATTGATTGAATTTTTGTCTATGAACGAGGAAAAAAAGGTAGCGTGTTTTTGTGTTCTACATTTGTGTAGCCTTAGTCACATCATTCAATAAACTAAATATGTAAGGCGAATAAATAAAAATATATAAATATGGAAATTGTAATTATTTTTCATTACACTAATGATTACACACAGAAACAGTATATTTTTAAAATAGTTAAAGAAGATATTTTAATTATAAATCAATTTCAATATAATTTCCTATCCTATTTCCAGAGATGGCAGAAGTATATTTTGCTGCCTTGCTAGTCAATGAGTATTGTGCATATATGAAAATATTTTTATCGATTACCAAGTAGTAAATAAAACTTAAATTAATTTTAATATTTTTAATAATTAAAGTCTTTTCTCCCTAAAGGACTAATATTTTTGTTTTCTTTATCCAATACAATCGTGATGGAAACGATATTTTTAAATAAAATATTATTTTATCAATTTATGAAAAAGTTCTAAAGATTATTTAGAACAGAAAATGATGAATGTATTCTATTCTCCCATTTTATTTTTTATGTAATTCTTTAAAATTCTACATCCAAGGAAAATACAAAACGTGTTACTGACCAAATAGCAGTATCAATTTATTTTAATTAGATTCAACAAAAATTAGTCTTCTTATCCAAGCGAGTGTGCACTTAACAAGATTAGTTCTTTTATCAAGACTATCGTCTTGCTTGATAAATAAATAAATAAAAAGCGATCATGGTGAATAATACGAAGTAGAAAGTCACATGTAACACTAAGAGAAGAGTTTTTTCCCCCCCCCCCCGAACACGACGCATATGGAAACTCAAAAAGCACCACAACACAAACTCTTCTTAACCAAATTATTAAATTCCTTTTTTTACAACTTACAGAAATTAAAACATGATTTTTCTCTAACAGAAAAAGTACACAGTACTTTTTTTTAATCGACCTCGGGGAAATACACGGTATACCGTACTATACACAATTAAAAAAAAATAATAATAAAAACAGCTATTGAAAAAAGAAAAAACATTTTTTTTTGTTTGACATACATATTGAATTATTGGGATACTAGTAAAAAAAAACATTTAATGTATCTGAGATGATCTTACGTAAAGGATTTTGTTTGATCTATATGATGGATTATGCAGTAAAAATACAGTTGTTTTCTAATATCGGAAGTAATTAAAAAATTAATACATAATTAATAATTTATTATTCTGTATAGTAACTTTATTTATTCAATTTTGCTGCCCACGTACAGAAAATACAAAAATAAATGTATGTAAAAAAACTAAAACCTCGTGTGTGTGTGAGTGAGAGAGAGAAAGAAAAAAAAAGGTTGGTGAGATAAGAACACCCACGAGTGTACGGAGAGAAACATTTAAAACGAAGTGGGGGGGGGATGTATGGACAGATACAGAAATAGGGACAAATAAGTGGACAATAGAAAAGAGAAGCACCAAACTAAAAAAGTGTGTGTGTGTGTGTGTGTGTGTGTAGGATTATTATACTGTTTAAAAAATCCAGATGTACTAAAAAATAAACTAAAATGAAATGAGAAACGTATTTGTTGCGCACAAAAGTTTGATCAATCAAGTCGGTATCAATAATAATGATAATCTGAAAATAAGTCGATATAAAGCGAAAACATGTTGAAGATAACCTAGATATTATTACAACAAAAACAAAATAAATGTCTGTTAATCTTCCTCAATGAAACAAGGGATCAATAAGCCTATATCAGTGTTTTTAAAATAATAATAAGCACGATTGATCGAACTTGAATATAAAAAGAATCATTGGATTTATTTTATTTTTAAGACAGCAAGTTTTAATCAAAGAAGCAATTAAATTGCATCAGCATACTCTGAAGATGTTGAATATGCATTTATGGATTTTAAAGCCTTACATTTTATTTACCTTGACGGCTTAAGACAAAATAAAAAACAATTTACATGGTAAACAATAAGACACAATTTTTCGCATCGGTAATCACCAATCATGTAACATTAACAATGTGTTCTAATTAGAACTTAGTTTTTATTTAAATCTTTAAAATAAATGTGTCTTTTCAACAGTTTCGAGAAATTAAATAACACTCTTAAATACTAAAAATAATTCGAGAATGTTGAAAATGAAAAATTTAAAAGGTGATATATTATTGCATCCTATCATGGTAAAAATTACTGTTTATTTCGCAAACGGGAATCCAATTACTTTTTTCACCATTAGAAAGAGCAGTAGTTCATAAAGATGATGGTTAATCTTTTTGTTAACTAGTCACTCACTGCAAAGCAATCACCTCCAGTCTCAAGAACTTATAAAAGTTTTCAATGTCATTTTTTTTTTTTTACTAGGTAGCAGAACGTTTAACAAGAGACTCTACTACATAAGCCAGAAATAAATTTCAGAGACTAAGTAACGTGACGTGACCATGAAGCGGCCATTTTGAATGTTTATTTTTGAGAAAGTTACCTCGGTACATGTTATATGTGACAACTGGGAACTCATGAGAGTAACATGTCAATAAATATGGGATGACTTGCAACTGAAAATTTTCAACACGCAGAAGAAGAAAATATATCACAAGAATCTAAATATACGTAATTTAGCTCCAGAAACGCATGTACTTTTTCACTCGCTCCTTCCGAGTTTTTAATCTCCATTACAATCATTTTTAAAGGGACTGATTAAAAAAAGTGTAGGGCACTAAATAAACTTTAAAGGTGTTCCTTGCTTTCATAAAATTCGAAGTTGTTTTTTTTTGTTTTTTTAATATGGACATTGAATATTTAATGTTTGAGATTATTACAAATTTTCTTTTAGGGGTTTATTGAAAATATAAAGTATAAAAATAAAATTATTTCTAAAAAAATGAAGGGTCACAGTTGCAAAATTAACAAAGTATTCTTTTTTTTAGTTTTAAACTTTTAATCAATGAAAATAACCTTTTTAAAATACATTTTTTATTCTATAAAAAGACGAATTTCTGATCGTGAATTATACAATTTACAGTATGTGCAAGTACATGTTATTCTGAGGTGTATTTACAGAAAGGAAAGAAATATGATATAATAAAATAAAAAAAAAGTAAAGGTAAAACCAACAGAGTTAAGTAAAGAAAGTATGAGGTGTTGTATGTCGGTCACAAATAGGGGGTTCATTTTCACAATCGGAAGACGAAAATAGGTAGATTGTGTACTTTCTACCTTTCATAACAAACTAGTCCCTTAGGACAAATGTCCGTCTAAATTCAGAAACAATCGTCATAATGGTAGAGATGTAAGGTAGATAAAATAAAAATAACACAAAATAGGCTGGTCATAAGATGGATACTATGATGAACGAACACACATACACGCTGATTGTATGTACTGTTTTTTTTAAAAAAAAAAAAAAAAAAATACTTATATGGAAAACGAACTGTTCTACCCAACCTTATTATTTCAGAAAATCCTAAAAGGGGTAGACAAGAAAAATTTTTCCGTATAGTGTTACTTTTTTTTTTTTTTTTTTTTTTTTTTTTTTAAAAGAGATTAACAAGTACCGACCTATTTTGTAACGAACTTAATTTATTCCATTTTTGTGTTGAACATGGCATATTTTTTTGTTACAAACAAAATATTACTGAAATTAAAATAAAAACAAAATTAGGTAATAAATAAATATTATTTTTTTAAAGTCTTAAAACTAAAAGTAAAACAATTTTCGTCGTATTTAATTTAATGTTAGATTTATTTTTTTTTAATTATGAAACTAATAGACAAACTTCTCAAATATAAATAAAAAAAAATTAATTTTGGAGATATAAACAAACATTAATTTTAAGAGTAAAAAAAGATTTTACAAGAATGAAAAAATGCTGAAAAGAAAAAGAAGATAACGTAGAGTGGTCATAAAATGGGGGACCACTTGATGTTATATGTTACATAAGAAACTGATCCCCGTTTTTTCTTTCTGGTTTCTCTATCACAAACAAACCATAGTCACTACATTTTCAACACATACAGTATGTTACTATAAACAATATAAAATAAATAGTAATACAACCAGGCACGCATTTTCACAGTTTATATTTGGATATTCACTTTACTCAGTGTGGGAGAGGGTAAAGAAAAGAGTCTTTCTTTAAAAGCCTGAAAGAAATTATCAGTGAAAGGAGAATATATATATATATATATATATATATATATATATGTATGTATATATATATATATATGTATGTATATATAATGAGAAGGGGAAATAGAGGAGGAAAGGTAGTTAAGGAGAGAAGAAAAGAAAATAAAGATCCGGTCAGGTTGACCGAAAACATACCTCCATTTTTTGGCAGGGTTCGATCGTCCAGGTTAGCACAAGTGCAGAAAACGATGAAAAATTGAACGAAGACGACGATATAACAAAATAAACGTCTCTTGTATAGAATCATCGTCAGTCGTTCTCCCCCCTTTAAAGTAGGTATTAAAAAAAAAAAATAATTATACATACAGCCCAACAATTTTTTTTTTTTTTTTTTTACAATAGTGTCGTCGTCGTCGCCGTCTCCGTCCTCCTAACACTACAACTACAACAAGTATTGTTATTATTGTTGTTGTTATTACTGATATTATTGTTGTCACTATTGTTAAAATTATTATTTCTGCAGTTATTACTATTGTTATTACTCTGGTCGTAATTATTGTAGTTATTATCTATAATAGCATTATTATTGTTGTTCTTGTCGCGGTTATTGCTGGTCTTTTTCTTAGTCCTTCTGTCAGTCGATATCCTGGTCATCTTCATGGTGATGATTTGTCGATATATGTAAGTCCCTTTTCTTGTTTGGTACATGTATATATTACAACCACAGCACTGATTGTTGTTGTCTACTAGCACCAGTAAGTAGTAAAACCACCAGTACCAGTAAGTGTCGTTTCTCAGCCATTACGGGCGAGAAGTCATGAATGGACGACGTTGCTTTTTCCCCCGAAAAAGTAAGGAGCTATTGGAGTAATAATAAAAAAGGAGGGAGGAAGAGGAAAGAGTAAAAGTAAGAGTATGAAATTTTATTGTAGTAGGAGGTGTTCTGTCAGGGGCAGAGAACCGCTGTATGTTTGGAAGAGTAGGCAACAGACACAAGAAGAAAAATAGCGCTAGTAGAGGCAAGTAATTATTTATCTCGTCTTCCTCCTCCTCATACTACTTATTGTCCGTGTACGCTATATTTACTAAACTTGGCTAATCTAATCCGGTACAAGGCCAGCTTATTGTGCGTACATATGTCTGAGAGAGAGAAAGTTAATATGTTAAAGGGTGAGGTTGGAATAAAAAGAGACGAAAAAAGGAAGTAGAGAAAGAATTTTAAAAAAAAAGTAAGTGAAGAAGAGGCAAGGAAGAAAGATAAACTAAAGCAGAAAGAACAGAAAACAAAAAAATTATGAGAAAAGGAAAACATCGGAATAGACAGAGAAAAAGAAATAATAAACTGTTTGAGTAGAGAGAGAGAGAGAGGGACTAAAACGGAGAAGAGAGCAAGACGGAAAGGAAGAGTTGATAAAACAAAAAAAAACAAACTAAGAAAAAAAAAATAGGAAGAATAAAAAAAAAAAGTAGGGACAAAAAAACTAAAAGATAAAGATAGCAAGAAAAATAAAATTTTTATTATAAAAAGAATGTAAGTAAACAATAAGTTTTGAAAGAAAGAGAAAAATAAGAATACGAGAGAGAATCAGGGAGTAGATAGTTGAGAACGAATGGAAGTCGTTAGATGCTGAAAAGAAAAATGAAATTGAAAAATGAGGAAGTGGTAAGAAAATGAAGCAAAATGAAAGTCGAATAGTGGGATAAGAAGAGTGGATAGAGAAAATAAATAGAAAAAGAACATAAGGAAGAAGAAGAAAAGAAAGAAAGAAAAGAGAAAGAGCGGAAACCCACCCAAAAGAATTGAAAAAGAAAAGAAACAAGGTTAAAATGAATTGATAAGAGAAGCTGAGGCAAACAGATGAGGTTGAGAGAACAATTAGAACAAAAAAAAAAAAAAAAAAAAAAAAAAAACGACAAGAGAGCCAATTTAAGTAGACGGAGTCCGTAGCGCAGTTGAGGCAGGGATCCGTTGTAGTTTGTAATATGGTGGGAGGTCAGGAGTGAGAGTGGAAGTAGGGATTTTAATGAAAGAACTAGAAGTGATGATGGCGTTGACGAGGCGAGAAAGAAAGGTGGGTGCCCTGAAGTTAAAGGCTAACAAAACAAGATGTGACGCTGCAGAAAGGATGGAGGGAAGAAAGGAAAAGAGCGAGGAACGATCTCCTTAGCTTCAATGCGAAGCAGCAGGCGCGTGAAGTTCAAGTATATGCGAAAACGTGACGGTGTAAAAGAGCCTGGGGATTTAAGGCTAGCGTTGACGGGGCAGGGGCCCTGAGCACAGAGTGACTTCGGAGATAGGCACATGAATACAAATATTGCACACATACGAAGAAGATAACGTAACACATGTTATGTTCTGATGCACATGCCCGTCAGAGAAAAACAAGGGGTGCGATCGAGTGCCTGCCCATAAATGTGATTGTAGTTTGCGCGTTATTAGTTAAAGAAGAAAAAAGCAGATATAATATTGTCAGCTTTTCACGCACTTCATAGTTCATCATACTCTCAATCAAATGGCCTTCAACCAGATTTGTATGCAAAAAGAAAAAGCAACAATGTGACGAAAACACAAGATTAGTTAAAAAATGTATTAATGTATATTGTAAAGCAAGGAGGCATCGACACGAAAAAGAGCATTTAAAAACAAAAGTAAAAAAAAAAAAGAATGTGCAATATGAAGGAGGGAAAAAGGTTAAAAAAAAGGCGCATACATGTGTATGAGAGAGAGTGTGTGTGTGTTTGTGTACGTGAGAAAGAGATTATGAAAGAAAAGAAAAAAAAGTGGGGAAGAATACAAACAGAGACACAGAAATAAACATGAAGCTAACCAAGACTTGAGACAGGGAACCACACAGACGCAGTGAAACGCGCGTACGCATGCGTGCGTGCTAACACACACATACACACACACTAAAAACTGGAACTAAGCGCACATATAAGTGTACTGCACATATACACAAATTATAAAATGCATGCACATTGCACACACAAACAAACAAGTACACGCTTGCAGTATTCAGTGATTTTGAATAATAAAGAGGAAGACAGAAAATAAACAACGAAAAAGAGAACAGAAAGTATTAAAAAAAAAGAAAGACACAAATGACGACGGGATAGTTCTTTTTTTAGAGGTAGGAGGCTGTGGCACGTCTCTTTGCTGTAATTAAGACAAACTTAACGTTTCCGCTTATATTGCATTCACACGCGCGCACGGGCGTGTGTGTGTGTGTGTGTGTGAATGAGAACTTGTGTGTTTGTGTGGGTAATTTTTATTTTTAAAAATTACGCATCATATTCTGGAAAAGTAATCATTCTAAAAAATCAACTTAAAAAAAAAATGAAAAACTCAGCCTTTTTTTTCTTTTTTTTTTTTTTAAAAAAAAAGAATTCACAAAATAATGATAAATAAAATTTCATAATAACTGCAGAAAATGCGGAAAAATTCAGACAATAACAATTACATTGTTGACATTCCTCTGTTAGACACGGAGGAGGCAGGTTTGGTCATACAAACTAAACACCTAGTCGTAAAACGATTCAGTCAGTCAGAAAAACAGAAAAGAGAAACTTGTACATGTGTACATTGATGGTCCCTTACGGAATGTCACTGACGTGAGAAATTTACACATATCGTCACGCACGAAGCCATTTCAGAAGAGGATAAACTCCGACGTGTCTCCCACACCCAACGTTTGATGTTCATGTTTTTTTTTTGTTTGTTTGTTTTACTTTTAACGGTAACCGTTTGCCTTTTCATAATTTTTTTATCACTTCTTTTTTTTTCTCCTGTTAGTAACTAACATTTTTGTTTTAGTTGGATTCATTATTAGTTTTATTTTTTGTTACAAAAAAAAAAGTGATTTACACTGTAAGTGTACACAGTGTACAACAGTGTAAGTACCACTGTACACTTTCATTCACGTACGAAAATATTTCAGAAGATATTGTTTTGTTTTTTTGTTTTTTTGTTTAATTACAAAGGAAAAATAGATTTACACTGAAAAAACACTTCTGTACTCTTCATCACGCACGAAACTAATTTTGTTATTGTTTAATTAAGAGAAAAATGGACCTACTCTTTACACTTGATAATTGACATGTTTGTCCTCATGCACGAAACTATTTCAGAAGATTTTTTTTTAATACAAAAGAAAAAAAAATGAACCCACACTATACACTTCATGCTCGAAACCATTTCAGAAGATATTTAATTAGGAAAGAAAAGAAAAAAAAGAATGGAACCATATTGCACACTCCTCTCTTTTCTTGCACTTAGACATTTCTTCAGATGTTCTAAATTTTGCTTTCGTACAAAATGGACCAATATCGTACACATGCCTGTTTTCACACAGGAAGCAATTTTTTAATATTTTGTTTGGTTTAATAATTTTGAATGTCATGTCTCTTCTGGATGTAGGCGATCATGACATCCCACAACTTCCCAAGTCATGAAAATATACACAGATACTGTTTGGAAAATATTGTGGCTTTTTTACGGTTTTTTTTCAGTGTAAGTAGTACTTCCGTCAAACTATGTTTTCCAAGGCTAGAGAGCACAGTCAACTCTGCTATTTTTAGCACATAGCTAGGGGGAAAATGGATTCATACAATTCGTAAGAGTATTGGTACGAAATGAATGCAACAAGTCAGTTATGTGTCATGCTTAGGCGATCATGTATCTTTCGATACATGACTGACGCGGCAGATTTTTTTCCGCAGTAGGTTGCCAATTCTTTCTGCGGTAGACCAGTTGTCTTGGATCAAATTCCATCCAAGGCAACTGGTCTGTTCTGCTACTTACCTATAGCTGGGGGAGGGGGAGATGAAGAGGATTCAAACCTTTCCTAAGGGTATTATCAAGTAAGTGAATGTAATGGATTCGACTGGAATTCGAACTCGGCTCTCCGATTCCTCAATCCGAGCCGCTCTTCATTACTCCAACGTTTGGCCGAAATTTGAACTCGACTCGCCGATTTCAAATTCTGTACTGACAACTGTTACGTTAACCGCACATTAATATACACATCCATTGTTGAACTGAAATGGAAAAAATGGACCTACGTTGAACACTTATGTGTGTTCACGAACGAAGCCATTTCAGAAGTGTTCGTTTTGTTTGATGACAAAGGAAATAACCAAAAACCTATATTGACCACGTGACATGTCTTCCAAACACGAAGACACCTCAGAAGATTTGCTTTTTTTTTCTTTTTTTTTTTTGTTTAATTACAAAAGAAAGAGTGAACTTTCTGTACACTGCACGCACGAAACTATTTCAAAATTTTTGTTTTTGTTTTATTTAGTTTTGTTACAAAAAGGGGAAAGTGATCTACATTTTACATTTGTCTGCCTCCATCCACGAAGACATTTCAAAAGTTTTTATTATTTACAAAAGAAACAAAAAGGAACAAACGTTTATACACGACCCGTCTTCAAGCGCGAAGCCATTTAATAGCTTTTTAAAATGTTTTGCTATATTATTTATTTATTTTTGCAAATAGACCCACACTGTACACTTGACTGTCTTCCCGGTGGAGGAAGAAATATTATTATTATTATTATTATTATTATTGAATAAAAAATTGACCCACATTTTTACGTTCGTGTGGTTGTGCAGGTAGTATAATGAATAGCGGCTCGGATTCTAATTGAGCTTGTTTCATTCACTTACGCCGCTAATATCGGTATGAAAGTGTGAATCAATCTATTCTCCTTCCGGCTATTGGTTAAAAGGACCTATATCTGGAAATTATCATTATCTTCAAAATAAATAAATAAATAAATAATTGTTAATTCAATATTCACAAGCAAAAGAAAGAAAAAAAATGAATAATTCCCGCAATCCCCCAAAGTATCAATCAACCACTCGTCCGTCTTCACCCAAGAAGCCATTCCAGGTTTTGTCTCATTTAATTTCAACAAAAAGGGAGCGACATTGTCCTGTCCGTTGCCATCTAAATTTTTTTGTTTTTTATATTGCTAAAGGAAAAGGACCTATATTTTTGTTTTAGTTTGGTTTGTTTTATGGCATAGCAACCTCAATGGGTTATTTCATGGCGACAAGATTTTTACAATAGGTTTCCGTTTGTATGAATAAAATATGCATTCTTTGTAAGATATCACTTTGTGAATCAGGTTTCATTGACGTAGTTTAATAAAGAAGGTTTTTGTCAAAAGTCTGGTTTCATTGATGCATTCTTTTCAGGTATACAGTTTGTAGAGAAATTGATTTTATTGACATTCTCATTTGGTTTATTTTTTTTTGTAGAGGCCCACTGTTTTAAGAAATAATATGCCATCCACTTTTGCTTTCTCGAAAAGCTCATACAGGTTTATAGCATTTTTGTTTTGAGAGGGCAAGGTCTGAACACTCAGGTAATATATGTTTAATAGTGTATGCCGTTTCACATTCTCGGCATACTGGTTGATTTTCGTTGTTTAGCAAGTACGAGTGGGTTATTCTTGTGTGGCCAATGCGTAAGCAAATCAGTACTACTTCTTCCTTTTGAGATTTCTAGAAATCAACTTCCATTCTCCTAGTTTGGGCTGAACTGCGAAGAGCTTATTATATGGGTTGCCGTCCCAGCACCGTTGCCATTCATTTTGAATGTATATGGTAATGACTTCCTTTAAGTCATTTTATGGGATTTTGGTCATTGGATCTACATCTATATCTAAAGCTGCTTTGTCTGCTAGTTCTTCTTTATTGTGATCTTCCACTCCGATCTGGCAAAAAATGCAACATAGTTTGATGTCTTCAGGCTTTGTAAGTAGTGCTGCTCATTTTGCTTAATAGTTTAATAATGATTGGGTTGCTGGATTTTCTTTTTCCTACAAAGGCCATTAGGACGGATAGTGAGTCCGAAAAAATTAGGAAATTTTTGAGAATTTTTTTTATTTCTCTGTCTAATATTATTGAGAGAGCTACTTCTATTGCGTAAACCTCCACAATAAAAACTAGAGCTTCCCTTTGGGAGGCGCTTTTTTGGTAATATTTTGGCTCACTGCTGCACATCCTGTCTTATCCCCACACTTTGACTCGTCTGTATAGATGGGTGTATGGTTTGGATAGTTTTCCAATATGCCCTGAAACTTATCCTGGTATGTGAGTAGGTGCCATTTTTTTTTTTTTTTTTTAAGGGAGTTTATTTAATTCGAGCAAGACTTCGGGTTGATTGATTATCCATTGTGGAATACTGGCTGTAGCCGTTTCTTGTATGTTTGAAATTGAGATCCCTATTTCTTCAGCAATGGATTTCATCCTGAGTTCATAGTATTGTATTTTCTTTTTGTTGGAATAGATCACAGTAATTAGGTTTAATGTTACTGTTGTAAGCTGGGTTATTTTGTGTATGATTTTAGTTTGACATAGTACTCTAGTGCCAGTTTAGTGCGCCATAAATGTGGAGGTGTTTCATTAGCTTCTGTGTATAAATTCTCCACTGGGGATGTCCTAAAGGCCCCGAGTACTAACCTGAGGCCTTGATGATAGGTTGCGCTGAGTATTTTCAGGTATGATTTCTGACAAACCCCATCTATGAAACTAGCGTAATCCAGTCTTGAGCGAAGTAGTGATCTATATAATTTAATTAATACTTGTCAATCTGCTCCCCATTCAGGATGGGTTACCCACACACAGAAGTTGGAGGACTTTACTACATTTTACTTTTAAATATTTTATATGGAGAATGAATGTTAACTTTTTTCCAAACATGATGCCTAGAAACTTGTATTGTTCCACTACTGAGATTTCTGCTCCATCTAATTTTAAACAGAGGTCGATGTGCAATTTCCTTAATTTGCAGAAATGTAGGCATTTGGTTCTCATTTTGGAAAATGTAAAACCATTTTCCGTGGCCCATTTTTATAATTTATTGAGGCATTGTTGGGGTAGCCTTTCTATGGTATGTATTAGGTTGGTGCAAAAATAATGACGTAATAATGTCGTTTTTGACGTATTTTTTAACGTCAAAAAACGACATTATTACGTGATTATTTTTGCACCAACCTAATATATGTCGAGATCTGTGCATTATTAGAAAGTCATCGAAATATAGGGAGCATCTCACCCCTGGGGTAAGAAATTTAACTATGAAATTAATTTTGACGCAGAAAAGTTTGAACCCCTTGTTCTTGATTTTGCAGTTCTGATAGCGTAATTCCTATACGGACTTGAAATCTTCGATCTTCCAGGAAATTTTCTATGAATTGAGTCAGCCTTCCTTTTAGGCCCAGTTCGTGCAGATCCTTCAAGATATCAAATTTCTATATCGTATCGTACACCTTTTACAAGTAAAAAAAAAACACTGCTGTGAGTTGTTCCTTCTTAATGAAGGCTTCCCTTACAAAGGTTTCTAGGCGTGTTAAGTGCTTTATGGTGCTTCTTTTTTTACTAAAAGCACATTGGAAGTTACTGATTAAGCCTTTACTTCCCAGGTAGTAAGTCAACCTGTTGTTGACCATTCTCTCCATGGTTTTACATAGGCGGCTGATTAATGCTATCGGTCTGTAGTTTTCAGGGTCTGTGTCATCCTTTCCTGGTTTTGGAATAGGGATGATGAATGACTGTCTCCACATCTCTGGGTGGTTGCCATTTGTCCATGTTATTATACATTCTTAATAACAGTTGTATTAATTTGTTGGGTAAATGTTTTATGAATTCGCAGTGGATATCCTCTATGTATTGTGGGCTTTTTAAAAGATTCATTTGGTTTATCTATAGTGAATGTTAGGTTATAGCTCTCGGCATTATTTGATTTAAAGTTTTTGTTTTTCCGTTTTTTGTTTGAGCTGTAGAAATTGTTGGCTACCATTCTTGGCAGATGAATTTTTAGAGATTGTTTTGGCTAGATCAGCTATATCCTTTTTACTGGCTATTTATCGAGGTGTTTTACAGTGTTTGTTTGATATTTGCCTGCTATTTTCTTTATCATATTCCAGGCGGATTTTGTTTTTGTAGTAGAATTGAGTTTGTTGACGTATTTTTCCAGCATTCCTTTTTCTTTTTTTTTTCTTTTTTTTTCTTTTTGCTTGGAGTTGCTTAAATTGCAGCAAATTAGAGGTTGAAGGTTGTTGAATTCTCTCAGAGCTGCTCTTCTTAGCATGATGGCTTTTTTTACATTTATTATTGAACCAAGATCTGTTGCATTTTTTTTTTTTTTTTGTGTTGATTTTTTGGAATGCATTTCTCGGCTATGTAGATAAGGATTGCCGTGAAATGTTTCAACTCCTTGATGCTTCTTCATTCAACCAGTTTTTCAAAACACTGGTTTTTAAATTCTTCCCAATTCGCCCCGCGTAATTTCCAACAGAGAGAATTTTTGTCATTATGTTCTGAGTTTTGGTAGGATGATTAGCAAGTGATCGCTACCGCATGTGCCTGCCAGTACCTTCCCAGGAGAAATCCATTGAAATTGATGGATCACATAGGGATAAGTCTATTGCCGAGTAGCTGTCAGAAAATGCATTTATGTAATTAGAGGTTTTATCCTTATAAATGCAGCAATCGTTGTTATAAATTATTGTTTCTAAAGACCTCTTTTAGTTTGAGTCTTTACAACCCCATATGGTGCTATGACAGTTAAAGTCCCCTTGTAACATAAAAGGTACAGAGAGTTGCATTATGATTTTCTGAATTTCAACTTCATTTACTGGTTCATTCGGTGGGTATATACTGAGTAGATGTTTATTGGCCTGTGTAAGGTCACTTTAACAGTAGTCGCTTGTAAAGTTGTTAATTTATTTGTACATCATTCCTAACAGGGTCATGTGTGTAGTTATATCGCTGGTATGCTTTTATATTCAGTTTGTCATTTTGCTTAAGGAATGTTTCTTGAAGGAAAACAACTGCTGGTAACAGGTCTGTTATTAGCAGAAGCAGTTCATTTATGTTTGCCTTTATTCTGCGGCAGTTCCATTGGATTATTTGGTACATGATTGCTAAATGTTTTGGGGATTTAACTTAGTATGTGATTGAGATTTAATTTTCCGAGGTTTTGAATTTTTATGTTTTGGCGGTTTGTGGGTTTTGGCTTTCCACCTCCATTTCTTACCGTTTGTCAAATCGGTTTGGGGTAGGAATTTAATCACTGTGAATTTCTGGCCTTTGTTTGGCTTGTTCTGTTTTTTATTTTTTTTTTAAGGGGGTAGATAAGTTTTTAAGTCTATCTTTGATGGTTTTAGGAGATCGTTGGGACCTTTGCTTTGTAGGAGATTTGTATTTTTTAGAGGACTGGTTTGTGTTTGAGCGGTAGATTTTGATTTGTATTTTTCATTATTTCAATTCTTTCGTTGGCTTTCTTCTGCGCATCAGTCTGCGCTATCTCCTTGGAGTATATGTCTTTCAGGTAGTTTTGAAATTTGGGGCAGTCATTTGGTCCTAAGTGTACGAGCTTCTCAACGAGGGCTCTGTATTTGTCGGGTTGACTGATATTCGTTGTGGTCGTTATTTTTGCATAGAAAGGACCCTTCATGTAGCTTTCTATTACTTGCCTTGCTTCTAGAAATGAGATGAGACATTTCGTTTGTATTTCACCCCGACTATCTCCTTTTCCATTCTCCAGAAGTCGCATAATAGTGAGTATGCTGGATGGTTGTCCTGACACTTAGTACATCTTACCTCATAGTGGTATTTTTCTTCCGTGGTCTGAATCCCTGTGGTCACATTTTTCACATGTTGGGCGACTACTCCAGCTATCCTCATGTTGCCCAAATTTTTGGCACTTGAAGCACCTTAAAGGAGCAGGAATATATTGTATCCGACTTTTATTTTTGTAGGGATTTGAGGTGTGACAAAAGTAAGGATATACGTGTCTGTTGTGATGGTGTGTGCTTTCCTTTATTTTGTGACTCTACGTTAATCACTGACCCCTTGCTTCCTAAGGTAGATGTGACTTACTCAGGTGTGGCCAGAGACAACTCTCTGCTTCTAATGACTCCCTTAGAAGTGTTCAGTCTTTCACTGGGATGGAAGGTTTTTATTTTGGTGTTATGAAAGATTTTCATCTTCATTAAACATTCGGCGCATTTTTGTCTTAACACCGGAAAAAGTCGAGATTATGTGGATATGGAGGATAGATGAAGATTGACTCTAGACTTGAAAAGATGGAGTGTTCGGAGAGGCATCCACGCGGAAGTCTTTACGGAGCACAGGGAATCTTAGAAGGGCATTTCACTTCTTTCCAAATAAAGGAATACGGAGGGAATGAAGGTAATTCAATCCTGTGGACGTAACGAGCCGTGTCTTAGCTGCAAAGATGGTGGCACAAAAGCATGGAGCTCGTCTGAGTGTTTGCTATGGATGGAGCAATAGTGTGTGTATAGGCTTGTGATGTTGCGTCTGTAGGAAAGGGGTTGTAAAGCGAGATATAAGTTATCACCCACAAGGCCGCATAAACGATTTTGAACTCTGTCAAAGCTAAAAAGAGAGGATAGAGCAGCTCCAGTACAGAAATGGCTCAATAATCCATTTTTGGTTTCATCTAACTCTTCTACAGTTAAAGCATTACAGAAAGATTTGGGTACTTTTGGGAGCGGTACAAAGAGCCGACCAGAGTAAAAACATTCCGCAACAAAACTAGTATTGTTCATAATTTTTTCTTTCATCGTCAATAACCTTTTTCGTCGTGGTTGCTTTATTGCCTTTCTTGGAGTAAAATTAAAACATGAATTCAGAACTTGTGCAAAATGTGGGTCCCTTTTGAATCAAAATAAACTCTCTGATATCGCTTTTTTGTGTGTTTGGACTTGGTTTGCGTACGTTATCGCGCGTGAAGACTGGGAAGCGGTTTATTTTATCATGCTAAGGCAAAATTTAAAAAACAATTTCTGAAATAAATTCGTGCGCAAAGACTATACATGTATGCAGTGTCAACATCTTCTATATAATAAATGCGAATGTCATTGCGTCACACTTTTTCAACTTAAAGGGACACAACTCTCTTTCGATATCTCATGTTCAAATGAAAAAAAAAAAAAACTGTTCACAAATTACAGTGTTTCAAAATAAAATTGTCCGTGTTTTCAATTTTACTCCTAGAGGCTGTAGCCCAACATCTAATACTATTTTAGAATCATACTGACTCTGTGAGCAAATTCAAAACATTCCGAGTCGGATTCAGACGTGAAATCCTGAAATTTTGGATTCCCAAATTTTCATTACTTCGACCGTTTTCGGCATTTTTTTTTTTACCTGATTTTTTGCGACGAATTATTTCGTACGATAATAATTTTTATAATTTGGAAATAAATTTGGGAATAATCGAAATGAATTGCGAAATCTAGCAAAAATCCCCCATGAAATAAAGATGATTGTTTGTACAGAAAGTAAGGACCTACGTATATAATTTTTTTTTAAAATTAAGTGGCGGCAGAAGAACTGTCGTTGAAATTTTAAAAGGTAAGCATAAATATTAATGCAATATTTAAATGCAGCGATCAATTTTGAGTTCTTCTATAGTTTATTGCTATCTATCGCATCTATTCCTCCCTACCTATTCTGATGAAGGTCTAATCAAGAGTCCCCCCCCCGGATAGGGCAGCTTTTAAGCTAGTATAAGCTAGTAAAACGAAATAGAGCATTAAAAAAATTTGAAATGGCTTCCTGAGTGAAACCTGGGCATGAATGCAGTGTCGACTTCTTCTTTTATAATAAATCAAAAACAAAGCAAAAAATAAATAAAATAAAATAAAAAAATGAAATAAAAACTTCTGAAAGGTTTTTGTGTGCCTATTTCCTTCGTAAAAAAAAAATAAAATGAAATTCTGAAATGGCCTCGTGTATGAAGATAGACAAGTGTAAAGTAATTTTTATCTTATAATTAAACAAAATGACATCTGAAATGGCTTTGTGCGTGAAAATCGCGCATGCATAGAGTATTTGTCGCTTCATTTGTTATTAAACAAATAAATATAACTTCTGAAATGGCTTCTTGCGAAAAGACAGGACATATGTATAGTCTGGGCCCCGTTCTTCTTTTGTGATAAAACAAAGCTAAAGGAAAACAACGAAAGTTTCAAGCATGAAAACATTGCATCCGTGAATATTTGTCCCTTTCTGCTTTTATAAATAAAAATTAAAAATTCTGCAATAGCTTTTGTGTGTAAAAACAGAGCATGCGTACAATTTGTCCTTTTCTTATTTTTCTAATGAAAGAAAGGAAAATTTTAAAATCTCCTAACATGGCTTTGTACATGGAAACAAGGTTTGGACCACTTTCTTCTTTTGTAATAAAACAAAACTAAGCAAATAGACAAACGAAAATATTTTAAAAAATAGTGTTAAGCGAAGACGGAAATAAACACAAAGACAGTGAAACACCAAATGAGAAAAAAATGGTTTTTGAGTCGGAAGATTGCTTCGGTTAAAAAAAAAAATAAAGCTTCGAAAAATAAATAATTTAACATTTTTCAACCAACGGGTTCCGTTCCCGCCAACAATAAAACCATGTTTCGCGATCCCTTTGAAGGGTATTTAAGCAAAATTTCCAGACAGATAAACCAGTAAGTAGAGACAGACGGCAACATGTCATCAAGCTCGACATAAACGAAATTCCTTTATACTTTCACCCGTCTTCCTCATCAAGCTACGGGATACTTACACTTTTCTCATCACTTTCTCCTTTGTCTCTTCTTTCTCACACATACGAAGAAATCACATTTCGTTTCATCTTCGAAAACAACTACAAGGAAAAGACTGTACACTGACAAATATAAGAACTTTAACACTCACACACGCAAGGAAAAATTTAGTTGTAAAAAATACGAAAATAAAAAATTCTATATTTTTATATTTAAACACCTTTTTTGCCCTTTCCTTTGTTGTGGGCTGATTCAAATTCCCAACAAGGGCTTTCTGCGTGAAAAAAAGTATATGCGTAGAATGTTTGCCTCCTTCGTTTAGTGTAATTTAAAATAAATCTTCTGAAATAGCTTCGTACGGGAAGACAGAAAAGTGTACCGAGTGGGACCCATTTATCCTTTGTGATTAAACAAAACAAACTTCTGAAAGGGTTTCGTGTATAGTGTGTGTCCCTCTCGTGTAATTAAACAAAACAAAAATATTTCTGAAAGGGTTTCGTATTGGAAGACGGGATGTAGACAATACGTTTTGATCCTTTCTTTTGTAATAAAACACAAGGAGAAAAACTCTAGAATAGTTTCGAACCTGAATACAGCACATGTGTACAATATGGGCCATTTTTATTTTGTAATAAAAAAAAAATGAAATGGATAGATGCGTGAAAACAGCGTGAGTACAGTTTTTGTTGCTTTCTTTTTAATTAAAGCAAATTTGAAATGATTTCACGTGTGAAGTCAAACACGTCTACAATGTTGGTTCTCTTCCCTTTTTTGTAAGAAAACAAAACTAAAATTTTCTGTTATCGGACCTCTGTAGAATGTAGGTCTAATTTTTCCTTTGTGATTAAACAAAAAAACTTCTGTTATGGCTTCGTGCCTAAAGTCAAAACATGTGTAAAGTGTGGGCCGTTTTTTTTCTTTCTTTTGTTTTTTTGCAATAAAACAAAATTCTAAATTGTCTTCGTGCCTGCAGATAGAAAAATAATGTGGTCACATTTATTCTTTATGAACAAAACAAAACATAAAACTTTTGAAACAGTTTTGTGTCTGAAAACAGATCATGCATACAGTGTATGTCCGTTTCTTTCTTAATAATAACACGAACAAAATCTTCTAAAAAGTGATTTAATGCATGAAGACAGCGACGCCGTATAGTGTATGCGAGTTTTTAATTTTGCCATTAAACAAAACAAAACAAAACGAAAAATAGTAGTGTCTGAAGATATTCATGAGTACACTGTATATAGTGCACTTAATGAAAGAAAAAATTCTGAAGCAGCTTGAGCGTGAAGACAACGGATGCGTACAATTTAGATCCTTTTTATTTTGCAATAAAAAGTTTTCAATACTTTTTTTTTTTTTTTTTTTTACTGGAGAGTGGATGTGTACGGTGTGAGTCCCTTTTTTATTTTGTAACAAAACAAAAAAATATGAAGAGAAAATTAAATGTTTTCGTGCGTAAAGATAGAGCTGTGTTGGTTCACATCTTCCTTTGTAAAATAGAACAAAACTTTTGAAATGTCATCATGCGTGAAGACTGTGGTTCCTTTTTTTTTTTTGTAAACAAAACCAAAAAGTTCTTTAATTGCTGCGTGCATGAAGGCCGTGGATGCGTTCAGCGTAGGTCTCCTTTTTCTGATGAGTCAGAACAGAAAGTCTCTGAAATAATTTTGCGATGAGTGACAGAATGTGTACTGTGTGAGCTTCTTTTATCTCGGTTGAGTAATGGATAGCGGCTTGGATTGAGGAATCGGAGAGCCAAGTTCGAATTCCAGTCGAATCCATTACATTCACTTTCGTGCTAATATCCTTGGGAAAGGTACGAATCCTCTTCTCTCCCCAGCTATGGGTAAAAAGCAGGACAGACCGTGTTCTGTAGCCTTGGATGGCAACTGGTCTAACGCAGAAAGAAATGGTAAACTACTGCGGGAAAAAAATCTTCCTCGTCATATATATATATATATATATATATATATATATATATATATATGTCCCCCAGGGCTCTGTCTTTGGACCTACCGTATATACTCAAGGACAGGTTGCACTTTTTTGCACCAAAATTTAAAAATCATAGGTGCGACTTATCTACTCAACATCATAGAAAATCTGAAGTAGACTGTGGTGTATCAGTAGTCCGGACGAATACCCTGGGCTCAAGCATAAGGGAGAGCAAGGGAGAAATTTAATTCTTTCACGACCTTTCGATCTTATGAAGTCGCCTCTTTCAACAGTACCGAATCGCATATCGAATAAAATCGTTCGATCTGCACTGCTCGTATTTACCATTTATTATCTGATTTACGACGAAAGATTATCATTTTCAAGTGATTTTAGGACCGATGAAGTTTAATAAGTATATCTAAATGAATAAATACTTTCTTATGTTTTAATATATGTAAGCAAATTTTTTAAATAAAGGTGAATATTTGAAATTATTTAACAAATGTGTGTTATATTTATGTTAAAAATGGGACATAGAACTTCCCAGACTATAGTGCGACCTATCTGCGAGTCAGTCGCAAATAGCCATTTTGACAATCCCAAACTAAGAGGCCTATCCACGAGTATATATATATGCAGTAGATTGTTACTAATCTTCATCAACGGCCTTCCTGATGTCATCAGTTTTCATTTAAGTATCTATGCTGACGGCACAAAAATGTACTGATGGTAAGTCTGATTGGTTCGATAAGATCAAATTGGCAGCTGATTTAAAAGAAAAGAAAAAAGACCTACAATCTGTTGTTAATTGGGGCGAGGAATAGTTTGTTAATTTTCATGCCTCCTAAGCAAAACTGCTCTCTTTTAATTGTTTAAGAGAACCCTTTTCGCCTTCCATCTGAATGGCCGATGCTAAGAGTGACTCATTGCACCTTCTCGGGCTAACTGTTTCCGCTGAAATGAAGTGGGAAGATTATATTGAATCAATTGCTAGGTCTGCTGCTAGGGAAGTTGGTTCACTGTATCATGCTTGACAATTTTAAATTAAACATCTATAAGGCTACCATTCGCCCATGCATAGAATATTGCTGCCACATCTGATCTGGTGTTTCTCCTATGAATTTAGAGATTCTTGATAAAATACAAATGCAATGTTTTTATAAATATTTTCATAGTAATTTTTCTGGTGAACTTTGCTCTATGATACCTAGATTTTATGGATTTAAGCACATTACTAGATTGGCGGCAAGGTCTCATCATTTTATAGTTAAAATGGCTAGATGTAACCGTAAGTTATATGCTAGGAGATTCTGCTCTCGCACTTCTGGCTTTTTGCTTTCCAGTCAACTTTAATCTTTAAAAATTTAAATACAATGTCAGCAGTTATCTTCTGTCATCTTAATTCCTGTTCTTTTATTGCTTTTTCTCCTTAATAGTGGTTTTCCCCATATTCTCTCACACTCAGTAACCCCTTGTGTCTTAGTGGCTTTATTGCTTTGTTTGGGGTGAAATTATTTAAAAAAATGTCTTCGTGGGTGATGACAGAGAATGTATGCAGTGTGTGAGTCCATTTTTCTTTCGTAACAAAACGAAAACCTTCTGAACTTAAGTCTTGCGTGAAGATAGCGCTTATGTACAATGTGCTTTGCCTTTTTTTCTTTTGTAATAAAAAAGGAAAACTTCTGTCTGCCATCAAGCGTGAAGTCAAAGTATGGGTACAGTGTGCCCCCCCTTCCCCTGCTTTATATCAAAAGAAAACAAACCAAAAACTACTGAAATGTCTTCGTGCGTGGAGACAGATCACGTGTACAGTATGAGTCCACTTTTGCTATTGTAGTAAAATAAGATAAAAAAAAAAAAAAATCTTCCAAAATATCTTCGTGCGTGAATAGAATGTACTCACATTTTTTTTTTAATTCTGTGGGTAGCGTGATGGATAATGGCTCGGAATTGAAAATCGGAGAGACGAGTTCGAATTCTAGTCGTGTTTTTTTTTTTTTTTTTTTTTAAATCCACCTCTACGCAAATACTCTTGGGAAAGGTATAAATCCAACTTTTCTCCCTTCAGCTATGAGTTAAGTAGTATCACAGACTGAGTCTACCGATGGAAGTAACGGCCGCCTACTGCGGGAATTCTGCCAAGGAAGTCATGAATCCAAAAGAGACATGATCGCCCAAGTATACATCATGCATGGTACCCGAGGAAGAAATAATATATATTTGCTTGATTTTGGTGACTCCAATTCGTAGTTCGTGTTTCGAGGTGTTCCATTTGTTGGTAACAATACACGCTGTCTTTCTTAGTTCATATTTAATCCTTTCTTCTTGCTTTCCTTTAATACCTTCTGTAGAAGTAGCTGAAGTTTACTTTCTGTGTCTGTTAGGAAGTGTTTTAACAGATGAAGGAAAATGGGACATCGTAACTCGAAAGTGAACTGGAATAGCGAAAGATGCCTTTCAAAAGCTAAGAAAAGTATTATGAAACAGGAAAATTTCATTAAAAACAAATACTATAGTACTAGACTGTTATTTAATATCAGTCCCTCTCGATGGCAATGAAGTATTAGACAATCTCCCTCGCAGATGGAGAAGAGACTTGAGATAACAGAAATGTCGTCCTACAGAAGGATGCTGAGAATATCATAGATTAAATATGTGAGTGACGACGAAGTTTTAAGGAAAATGGTAACAAAAAGGACATTTATACTTCGAATAAGAAAGAGACCACTGAAATTTCTAGGACACATAATGAGGAAAGAGTGTTTGGAGAATATGACATTTACAGGGCACATTGAAGGCAAAATAAAGGAAAGAAGTGAATAACAATCTGCTTGACGAGATTGTGCATGATTGACAGAATAGGGATTAGGAGAGATAGCGAAAAGACAAACCTTACTCAGTGCTACAAAGTGCAGAAAGTTGTGCAGAGACATAATCGCCTATATGGTCTTCGTACGTCATGACAGAAGATGGATACAGTGTCTGTCACTTTTTCTCTTCTAATAATAATTAAAAAAAAAAAACTTCTGAAATGGCTTCGGACTTGGGGGCAACGACTGTGTTCATTGTGTGTCCCCATTTTTTGGTAATTTATAAATGAAAACTTCTGAAATGTCTCCGTGCGTTTTTATTTGATAATAAAACAAATTAAAAATCAAAACAAACTTTTGAATCGCCTCGTGCATGGTTAGAGAATGTAATGTGCATCTAGTTTCTTTCTTTCTTTTTTCAACAAAACAAACAAAATCTGGAATTTATGTGTGCATGAAGGTAGATCATGTGTACAATATGGGTTCCGTTTTATTCTCTTCCAAAACAATAATGCAATGCTTCTGAAATTGTTTCCTCGCTGAAAACTGCGCAGGTGAACAGTATCGACCTCTTTTTCTCTACTAGCGCAACACAATTATTACCTGAAATGGCTACGTGCGTAAAGATGGCTAGTGTAGCCCCCTTTTTTGTCTTACAAGACTAAAAATAAATTCTGAAATCATAAATGGCTATTTGAATTAAGCGACTCGCGATGCGTACACATTGCAGATCCCATTTTTTCTTTCGAAAAATAAAAATCCTACTCCATGCGTGAAAATCGCATGTGTGTAAAAAATGTGGGTCCATTTTTTTCTTTTGTAATAAACGAAAACAAAACATGCAATAAAACAAAGTTTCTATAGCAAATAAAAAAAATGAAGAAGAAAATTTAATAAAAAACAACGGGAGAAAAAGAAAGAAAAAGAAGTCGGTCAGAAAAACGGGGAAAAAAGTTTTCTATTTCTTTAAATGTCTTCGTGCATAACGGCTTCATATAAATCTGTGACGTCAGCAACATTTCACAAGGGACCCTCACTATTCACATGCATTAGAAACTATCTGTATTCTGCATCTCACTTTTAATTTTCCCATTCTTTAAAATTCTTTGACTTTGTTCACTTGCCGTTTCGTTTTCCAAACGCTTAGAATTCAATTATGTTATAATAAAACGTTTTTTTTTTAAAGCCCTGTTGACAATTTGGATTTGGGTAAAGTTACGAGATGGTATCACTCACTGAAAGACTGGTGACACGCTTTTAGTTCTTATATAAATAAATATAAATACTACAGTTTACCGTGGCTGTAGTAGTAGCACGTCGTAGTACTATAGAAACGTGATGTTATGTAGCCGTCTGAAATTGTATTTGGACGAAATAAGCATTATATTTGTGTAGTAGAGTAGACAAGCACATACCATCCAGACTAAGCTTATTGTTTATTGATACGAAAAGTCATTAGGTAAATAAAAAAAACAAAAGAACAAAAAAGAACAAACATTGCAGATAATAATGCCATGTTTTAAATGTCTAAGACGTCACCGTATTGTAACAACAATATTACTTCGAATTCACTACAGAGACAAACGTAAATGAAATTGACAAGGAAGTGACTTACACACACAGTGTACTATTTATTATTATATATAATTAAAAAAAGAAGAAAAAATAGTAAAACATGATTTATTAAATTAAAAATGTGCAAGCAGAGAAGTGTACGTAATTGCTAGGTCAAACTAAAACGTAAGCCTTTTTTATGGAAGAAGAAAAAGTGATAAGGCTTTCGTCAATTTCCTTCTCTTAAGAAAGGTGCAAATTAAATGCAGAAGTTGTTTACTCGCCTATAAAGGTTACTAAATGAAAAATTTCGTGTAATATTTATTTTCCTCAATTAAAGAAAAATTAATAGTAATATTTAAAAGTTTCTGCTATTATTAAAATAAATTCTGACCATATGCTTTCGTAAACATTTAAAAATGGAACTTTAATGTTAAACCAACCGATATCGATAAGTTTGGTTTGCTTTTTTGCAGAATATTGAATAGTAGACCATGTGGGTTTCTGCTAATAATATATAAATATATATTATTAAAAATATTGCTAATAACTTGTATTTGGTTGAGGTTTTTTTTATTATAAATACAAAGTGCCATTTCATTTCTTATAGAAAGTTTATTTTTTTAAGGAAGCTGCAATGAAACTTTTTCTTCTAAATAATTTATTTTAAGTTTCATTTGTAAATTACAAACTTAAGTAAAATTGAATGATAGAGGTTAATTAAAATCTTAGAGGAGTTAAATTACTGCGAATCGTGTTTAAAGAAATGTGAAATTTAAAAAGAAATGTCGAAAGCGTTCTTTTTCGTCACTGTTGATAAAGCAGATGAAACTATCAGTCAACACCTGCATAATTGTGACGTCACTACGGCTGGGCAATGCATTCTGGGCATTTTTTTTTTTTTTTTTTTGCAAGAAGGCATCTTGTCGAAGTTGCTTAATACAAATCTAAAAAATTGTAATTAAATTGTTGTCTTGTAGCAAGTAGAACGAAATTCGAAATCAAATCACATCCGATAAAAAAATAAATAAAATAAAATAAAACGTCGCAAACATGGAGTCCTGCAGCGCGCTTCAAAAGCTTAACTTTTTTTTTCTTCCCTCCTTCTTAAAATTTTTTTTTTTCTAAAAACTAATTATTTTTAATTAAAGATAGAAGGGAAAATACGGTAAAAAAAGTAAGTTATGGTTTACTTTAGTTTAGTTTTAAATATCATTTTCAAATATATTTTAAAAATCGACAAATATAAATATTTATGGAACGACTAGAGAAAATGTTAATTAAATAAACATAGAAGATATTTAAAAAAAAACAACAAAAAAAGTTTAAATAAGCTTTGTAAAAGGTACATCTGAATTCGACAGATAACAGATGCACTATCAACCTCATTGTGTAACTGTAGTCATACCCTGTTTCTTATATTTTTTTGGTTGGGGGGGGGGGCCTTCCCGGAGTAAATAAGTACTGCGATTTTGATTGGTCAGCTGTCACACGCACCCCTTCGCTGATTGACCAATTATTATTATCGTTATAATCATCGTTATTATTTATATTCTTATTCTTGTTCGTTATATCGATTTTTTTTTCTTTTTCGGCATAATGGAATGATAAAATCATAACTGGATTCAATAGAAATGTAAACAAACATGGAAACGAATGAAATGATATAAAAATAAGACAAACTTCGTGTAGTTTTTTTTTTTTTTAGTTTTAATTGAGGAAATACATGCGGATTATTTAGGATTTCGTTTTATTTATTTATTTTTGCGTAAACCGAACTAAACAACTAACATCCGTCACAGATATGACCGTGTGGTGTTCGCAAATATTTATGTTTATAATTTAACTTAAATGTCTGTGAATCGGTAAACGTCGTAGATGAGGAATAGATTTTTTTTTTTTTTTTTTTAGTTGTTGTACTGTTATTTTTTTTCCCGACAGTGCGTGCTCTGGGTATGACAAAAAAACGACCTATGTAAAAAAAAAAAAAAATAAAATAAATAAAATAAAAAAAAATATCAACAGTTTTTAAAAACCATAATAATTTCATAATTTCAAATTTCAATATATTCTCCATATAACGCTGTGAAATAAATCTTGTTGTTTTCACCGGACCTTATTACGCGTGTTGGGGGCGTGTTGTTCACTTTTTAGAACCTTTATTGAAAAGGTTTGACAACGTCAATAACCTTTTTTGGGAATCAAGTTTTAAACAAATAAAAGTACGCGTACGTTTTGGCAAAGGAAAAACTGACATTGTGATAGTGTTTTAAGAGTTTTTAAATAAATTTTAAATTATAAATATAATAATATAAACATTTTTTTTAACACTTCTGGAAAGAAAAGGAGGTGTGCTTTTATTTAATTTTAATTTCTCTCAATTTAGAGAGAGATTTCCTTGCTACCTGACGAGTAAAAAATAATAATTTATGAACCGTGAAAACATCCTATGCCCCATAAAAGAAGAGGCGCATTTATTTATTTTTGTTTCATAATTAGTTGTGTGCAAAATAACGAGCAGTGGCGCACTCACGAAATTGAATGCAGACTACAGAACTTTTCTTTTACAAATTCTGGAAACTTTTTGAACACGCCAAACATTATTTTTTCTTCTTGTTTTTTTTAAGAGTTCGCGTTTTTGGATGTGTGCTTTTTCACGGTTTTAAAAACGCTAACCATTTTTAAGCAGTTTGCAAAATTATGAATTGTGTGCATCTAAATTTGAAAATTGATTATTCTTGTCCATATCTGGTTTTCAATATGTTCTTTTTTTATGTGAATGCCAATTTCCTGCTCTATCTATCTATCTATCTATCTATCTATCTATCTATCTATCTATCTATCTATCTATCTATCTATCTAAGTCTGTTCATATTTATCTATCTATCTATCTAAGTCTGTTCATATTTATCTATCTATCTATCTATCTATCTATCTATCTATCTATCTATCTATCTATCTAAGTCTGTTCATATTTATCTATCTATCTATCTATCTATCTATCTAAGTCTGTTCATATTTATCTATCTATCTATCTAAGTCTGTTCATATTTATCTATCTATCTAAGTCTGTTCATATTTATCTATCTATCTATCTATCTATCTATCTATTTATCTATCTAAGTCTGTTCATATTTATCTATCTATCTATCTATCTATCTATCTATCTATCTAAGTCTGTTCATATCTATCTATCTATCTATCTATCTATCTATCTATCTATCTATCTATCTATCTATCTCAGTCTGTTCATATCTATCTATCTATCTATCTATCTCAGTCTATTCATATCTATCTATCTATCTATCTATCTATCTATCTATCTATCTATCTATCTATCTATCTATCTCAGTCTATTCATATCTATCTATCTATCTATCTATCTATCTATCTATCTATCTATCTATCTATCTATCTATCTATCTATCTATCTATCTCAGTCTGTTCATATCTATCTATCTATCTATCTATCTATCTATCTATCTATCTATCTATCTCAGTCTGTTCATATCTATCTATCTATCTATCTATCTATCTATCTCAGTCTATTCATATCTATCTATCTATCTATCTATCTATCTATCTATCTATCTATCTCAGTCTGTTCATATCTATCTATCTATCTATCTATCTATCTATCTATCTATCTATCTATCTATCTCAGTCTGTTCATATCTATCTATCTATCTATCTATCTATCTATCTATCTATCTATCTATCTATCTATCTCAGTCTGTTCATATCTATCTATCTATCTATCTATCTATCTATCTATCTATCTATCTATCTATCTCAGTCTGTTCATATCTATCTATCTATCTATCTATCTCAGTCTATTCATATCTATCTATCTATCTATCTCAGTCTGTTCATATCTATCTATCTATCTATCTATCTATCTATCTATCTCAGTCTGTTCATATCTATCTATCTATCTATCTATCTATCTATCTATCTATCTCAGTCTATTCATATCTATCTATCTCAGTCTGTTCATATCTATCTATCTATCTATCTCAGTCTGTTCATATCTATCTATCTATCTATCTATCTATCTATCTATCTATCTATCTATCTATTCATATATATCTATCTATCTCAGTCTGTTCATATCTATCTATCTATCTATCTATCTATCTATCTATCTATCTATCTATTCATATCTATCTATCTATCTATCTCAGTCTGTTCATATCTATCTATCTATCTATCTATCTATCTATCTATTCATATCTATCTATCTATCTCAGTCTGTTCATATCTATCTATCTATCTATTCATATCTATCTATCTCAGTCTGTTCATATCTATCTATCTATCTATCTATCTATCTATCTATCTATCTATCTATCTATTCATATCTATCTATCTCAGTCTGTTCATATCTATCTATCTATCTATCTATCTATCTATCTATCTATCTATCTATCTATCTATCTATCTATCTATCTATCTATCTATCTATCTGTTTGTCTGCTGTCCCAACTTCTTGCCAAATAAATCTTTTTGTCATACTTTAACTTTTTTCTTTTTTATGTCAGGTAAGTTTATTTAAATACAATCGTCTCAAATTGTTTACTCTCAGTAAGTAGTAAACAATGTCGTGTTTGCCTTCTTTTTTTCTCTCAACATCGATTTGTTTCTTTCTGTAGGCTTTTGCATTTGCGGCAATTGATATTCTATCCGTTTGTGTCTAGTGCGATTCAATGAAAGCATCCAAAAACCTGAAAAAAATCAAGTTTAGGTCAACTGTGGATTACTACGTCTTATTTCTATTTTTTTAACTGGTTTTGTTGTATTATGAATTCGCCGCTGTTGCTTACATTTTTAGCTTTTCACTCGTTTAGAACATCGAAATATTGCCTAAGAGTTGAGATTGAGAAGAATGCAAGCTTTGAGAACAAGTATAACTTACTTGTTAAATTAAAAATTTAAAATAAATTAATTCTTTAATGTTATTTTCTGTGTCTATGTTTGTTTAATGCGTGCAGACAGTGTGGACACGCTGTAGTAGTACATCGTAAAAAATGTGTACATTTATTTATTTATTGACCTATGATGTATATTTGCATGTAATTTGTCTTCGAATTTTCATATAAAAAAATCCTTTAATGAGTAGTGTGTCATCTATCTATCTATCTATCTATCTATCTATCTAAGTCTATTCAGATCTGTCTGTCTATCTATCTATCTCAGTCTATTCAGATCTATCTATCTATCTAAGTCTATTCAGATCTGTCTGTCTATCTATCTATCTCAGTCTATTCAGATCTATCTATCTATCTATCTATCTATCTATCTATCTATCTATCTATCTATCTATCTATCTCAGTCTATTCAGATCTGTCTGTCTATCTATCTCAGTCTATTCAGATCTATCTATCTATCTATCTATCTATCTATCTATCTATCTATCTATCTATCTATCTATCTATCTATCTATCTCAGTCTATTCAGATCTATCTATCTATCTATCTATCTATCTATCTATCTATCTATTATCAGATTGCTACCCCGTTTAAAATTAAAGAAAAGAATGGAAACATTTATTTTTCAGTTGCTTCAATATACTGTGTACATACATACATACATACATAAATGAACATTATTGTCTTGAAGAGTAGGCACACCACATAATTCAGTATAAAAATGTATGCGTCAATGCGTGCGTATCTCTATGTTGCTGGGCCCACAGTTGTTTCCAAGAAGCCCTTAACGAGAGAACCGACAGACAACTAAATTCCAAGGTCGTCAACATGTTATTTTACTTTTCCTGCCATTTTCTTTTCGTCTTCTCTTTCCTTGCTATTTTTATTTTTGTAAAATAAATAAATAAACCCTCCATACACTTTCAGTAAACAAATTTATGTTTCCCTCTCCGTCGTTAAAATTTATGAGTCAGAAATATGTTTTCAATCTTTTGACATAAAATAAAATTTATTGATTGATATTGTGTTAATCAAAATTAGCTCTGAATTCATGCGGCACGCACGCGCGTATGCGTGTACGTGCGTGCGTGTGTGCACGCGTTCACGCGTGCGAGTATGTCTGTGTGTGTATATGATGTTTTCTTTTTAGACAAAGTATACTTATTTATGTTATTGTTAAAAATTAAAGCTTTTCCCTAAGGCGAAAAAAAATGTACGCATTTTTTAGCTTCATACGGCTTTTTAAATTACTTTTGATTTGACATATATATTTTTTCTTTTAGATCAAAGAAAGCAATATATATATATATATATATATATATATATATATATATATATATAATCAGTGTCAAATATAATATTATTTCTGTTTAAAAAAACAAAATGACATTGGCCGCATGGCAGTTTACCTCAATTTGTATTGTAAACAAGCACGCTGACAACAAACAATTCCCCAAACCATTTTTGAAAGTAGTTTTTCCCCTTACTACACACACACACACACTCTCTCTCTCTCTCTCTAGTCTATCTCTCCTCTCTCTCTTTCTCTCTCTCCTCTCTCGCTTTCTCTCTCTCCTCTCTCTCATACACTGACGGAAAATAAAATTGCAACATGTCCAATACGTTTTTCAATTTATTCAAGATGAAACAGAGATAACATCAGTGGATTGCAGTTAATGACCATATATGTACAGATCAATGCGCGCAGAGGCTCCAAAATAATGAGAGACCCCATATTAATACGCTGCATATTTACCTTGGCCGTGACCACAGGCAAATACAATTCTGTGATACATTATTCAACACGTTTTGCACCTGTTGACACCACAGAACAAGTGTTGTAGGCGGGCTAACTGAACGAGTCAGGCGTCGTTCCATCATGTCCCCATATTCAATGGAACACAGATCTAGCGATTGTGTCAAACATCTTTCAGAGCTTTTTGAGTAGAATGGGCATCCTGTGGGCGGGTATTATCCTGCTGGAATTGCATGTCAGCTTCCTATTGCATAAAAAGTAACAAAACAGGTTGAACATACTTGGCACATTATATGGCGCTATTTAACATGCCCTCCATAAAACCCGAAGGTGAGCGAGAATTATCATTTATTGGACGCTGTATCAGGACGCTAGGGTTTGGTCTTGTGTATTGTAAACGAATACGCCCAGGGGCATGTCGTTCCTCAAATCTATGTCGCAGACGGAAACGACGATCACTTGTTTGAAAGTACCTCTAAAGGGCGGTGTGAATTCTCCAACACCCTGAAGTACAATACCTATTTTGACCTGTGCCTAATAGATGGGGAGGGGTCGGGTATATTTATTTATTTATTTATTTATGAAATTTTTCGGCCATACGAGCTTATTAAGGCCATTCTAAATTAATAAAAAATTTAGAACTTTTTGACTCTTTAAATGATTTTCCTATCCTCTTTTAATAAGACCCCCCAATTTATTGCATATTAAGAAAAATTCCACTCCCCATTTATTAAACCCCCGCTTGTATATATAAATATTCTGAGAAAATGTTTAAAACTTTCGGCTATACCAGTCCATCATTTGAGTTTTAGACGAGATCAGCACAATTCAAAAATGAGACGGGCCACAGGGCGCAAGAGTAAATCACACAAATGCATTCTTCGATACCAAAGAATTCTGATTTTCCTTTTTTTTTATTATTATTGATTTTGTTTAGCGGCATATCAACCTCTATGGGTTTGTTAATGCCGAAATCTAAATATTTTGAACACAGTTTTATGGCTTCAGTTAAATATATTCTTAACGCAGTTGTGTGCCTTCAACTGCAAATAAAATGTATCGTTTGTAATCCTGATGGTCATTTTGCTTTAAAAAATTTATTGCTTGTCATTTTAATGTAAATATATATTGTTGATAATTTTTTTTAATATAAAAATGTACTGCTGGTATTTCTACTATAAATATGTATTTTTATACTTTCATAGTGTTTTGTTTTTGTTTGGGTGGTTCACTATTTGTCCATAGCTGCGACCCTAAAAGATGCGACCAACCCGGGTCAGGATGAAGCTGGGAGCAAGAGGTGGTTCGACGCTCCTCAAAACAATCCAATATCTAGATTAGAGGCCTTGCTGCCGGTTGTAGTTTATCGTCATACCCAGAAATAGATGCTGATCTTAATGAAGAACAAAGATTTTTTTTTTTTTGGTAAGAGTTAAGAAAGAATCAAACTTTTTTTAAAAATTATTTTGAGAGAAAATTTTTATAGATATATTTAAAAAATCTAGTTCACCCCAAGCAAGGCAGTACAGCCAATAACACACAAGGGGTTACTGGGTGTGGAAGATTTAGAAAACAGAAACATTACTAAGAAGAGGGAGAACAATAGAAGAGGAAGTCAGTAAATAGCGATTGACATTGCATTTAAAGTTTTGAAAATTAAAGTTAACTCGAAAGCATGGAGCCGGAAGGGAGTTCTACAAGCGAGAAGTGCGAGAAAAGAAACTGTTAGCATAGAACCTACAGTTACATCTAGCCAACACAACTGTAAATTGATGAGATCTTGTCGCCAATCTAGTACTGCGCTTAAATTCATGAAGTCTAGGTACAATTATCATGAACGTATTTATAGGAAATATACAGATAGGCAACTTTACGGCGGTGGGAAAGTGACTGAAGCCAAGTAGCCAGGTAAGGACCAATAATATTGCTGATTCTTCTTTGAACTTTATCAAGGAGCTCTAGATAGATAGCAGGAGCACTGGACCATATATGACAGCAATATTGTAAGCAAGGACGAATGGTAGACTTATAGATATTTAAGATAGATATGAGTGAGAAAACTTGTCTAGCACAACACAGTGGACCCATTTTCTCAGCAACTAACCTAGAAATCGATTCAATATAGTCTTTCTACTTCATATCAGCATAGAACGTTAGCCTGAGGAGTGGCGAGTCACTCTCCTGGGGGATAGCATCAACCTTACTAATGGAAGGCTGAAAGGATTCTCTCAGATGATTAATAAAGATCAGTATAGATTTTATAGTTTGTCACATTTCTTTTTTAGCCCCTGGTTGTGTGGTCATTAATATTATTTTAGATATTACAACAGTTAACATTATTAAAAGATATAACTCGACAATAACAGAGGGGCGTTGGAAAAGATGACTGCTGTTTCACACTTGGTGTGCTCACCGACAACTAACATCGGAATATGAAATCAAATTTTCTCACCCACCTCTCCCACGCTGTCAAAATGGAGGAGAAGGAAACGTCAGCTTTCTGAGTATCTTTATACACCGATTTCTATCACTTATGTAGGAGTTTCAAAATGGTGGCTTCACATCCTTACAGTGTTGCAAATTTGAATTTGATACGTATCCCATCTGGATGAAACTACTGAATATGATTTTCACCACATGCCAGACGCAGCCGCATCTCCAATGACCTCCTGTATGGTTTGCTGGCCTCTGGAAGAAGACCTGCCGGGCGGCCACAGCTGCGATAACGCGATGTCGTGAGGCGCGACATGAAAGCTGTGGACATCAACACAGCGTCCAGGGAGAGCCTGGCAGCAATACGATCCAAATGGAGAGGAACCCTGACCAATAACCTCGTCAAGGGAGGAGAAGCTGACACAAGTCGCCACGGAAAGGCGGGCCCGCAGAAAGCAAAGTGACAGCCTTCAACAGACCAGAGACAGAACACACATGCGACCTCTGCAACAGAGATTGTCACTCCCGAATCGGCCTCTACAGTCACAGACGTCGATGCCCCATCCAAGCAAATGACTGGGATGCTACCCATGGTCAACCCTGACCGTCGGTGATATATAAAGCGACCGAGGACACTTCGACTTAGTGTAATGGTTAGCAATCTTGTCTCGCTAGAACGATTACGACTGCATAGTGAGTTCGAACCTCGATGAGTGCACCCTACTTTCGACCTTGTGCCATATTTAAACTATGTTTAGTAAATGACTATATAAAGAGAAGGTGCAAGAAAATTCTTTTTCATTTTTACGGAGATTTAAAGAGGATGATTATACATGAAGGTGGGGAAATATTTGTTGAATAGTCATACTTCCTCAAAACTGATCAGTCCCCGAATTCATTCTGATGTATACACACACACACAAAAAGAAAATCACTATTTTGAAAACCTCTTGCGGGTCCCACTAAGTATTCAGCTGGCTATATTTTATGCAGGACTGCTTTAGACAATGACGCCATAAAAGGTTCAGTAGGTTGAAAGAGTCCAGTGCTAGTAGATATCACGCCACGGAAATACGTACACGCTTCTTTTGTTCAGTTAATTCCGTTTGTCAAGGGTTAGATTGAGGACATTCGAGAGGCTTGATGGCCATTTCGGAGAACTGCTGTGCAGATTGAACATGGCACCGGTGATAATTCAATGTTGTTCGTCACGTCAGAGGTACTGTAATCCATTAGAGTCGTTGGAGCATCGTTGGGACAACAGCCATTTTGTGTATCTTGGACCATATAGCCTGACGAATCTCATGCCTTTTCAGGTTGGTTTGTGAGTTTATTTCTCTTTGGCCAAGTCAGTCCTGCTTCAAGGCAAGGGAGCTCAGTCATTACTGCTTCAAGGCAAGGGAGCTCAATCAGCCCTGCTTCAAGGCAAGAGATCCCAATCAGTCCTGTTTCAAGGCAAGAGAGCTCAATCAGTCCTGCTTCAAGGTCAGAGAGCCCAGTCAGTCCTGCTTCAAGTCAAGAGAGCTTAGTCAGTCCTGATTCAAGTCAAGAGAGCTTAGTCAGTCCTGATTCAAGTCAAGAGAGCTTAGTCAGTCCTGATTCAAGGCGAGAGAGCTCAGTCAGTCTTGCTTCAAGGCAAGAGAGCCCAGTCAGTCCTGCTTCAAGGCAAGGGAGCTCAATTAGGCCTGCTTCAAGGCATGAGATCCCAGTCAGTCCTATTTCAAGGCAACAGAGCTCAATCAGTCCTGCTTCAAGGTAACAGAGCCCAGTCAGTCCTGCTTCAAGTCAAGAGAGCTCATTCAGTCCTGCTTTAAGGCAAGAAAACCCAGTCAGTCCTGCTTCAAGGCAAGAGAGCCCAGTCAGTCCTGCTTCAAGGCAAGAGAGCCCAGTCAGTCCTGCTTCAAGGCGAGAGTGCCCAGTCAGTCTTGATTCAAGGCAAGAGAGCTCAGTCAGTGTTGCTTCAAGGCATGAAAGCCCAGTCAGTCCTGTTTTTTAAGCCATAGATAAAAAAGATGGATTCTTACATTTCGAAAGGTTATTTGTGTAAAAGTGAATGTAAACGAAATTGCATGGAATTGGAACTCGAAATGAATATTCCTACACCCATAGACTTTCGCCAAAATCGAAATGCTGTGAACGCAGATCTGAACAAATGTGAGCAGAGAAGACTCACAAGAGAATTACAGAAACGCAGGCCTCTAGTCAGACTTTACTTACTCCAGACGACTGCGATGTACATCTCCAAGGTTGTCATAAGATGGTTACCCGGAGGATCGAATGACGCGCGATCGTGTTCAGGGACGAGAGCAGTTTCAGCCTTCATGCAAGTGACGGTTATTTGCCTGTACGATGTAGATTGGCGGAAATGACATCTTCTTTGCCCACAGCACATAGGCACAGAAGCTGGTATCGTAGTATAGGTTGCCATAAGTTGCAATTCTCTCTCATCTTTGGTGTTTGTGGAGAAAACGTAAAACAGCGGCATGTGCATCCAAAACTGTTATTCCTTTTTCTGTATGCATATGAATGTAGAAGACGGTCTCATAACCCTAAAAAATACTGTAACAGACATAAAAACCAGAAAAATAATTACAAAAATGTTCTAAAATATAGTATTTGACATAGGCATAAAAACAAACCAAAAAGAAGTAGATTTCCTAAACGCCACACGAAACCTAAGAAAAGGTATCTATGATCCATATAGAAAACCTAACGACCAACCACTTTATATACTTTTATCCTTCAACCACCTGCAACCAATTTTGCTGCCATTTCTGAAATCAGAAGCCACTGGACTGTTCCTGTATGAAAATACCCACGTATATGCTAACCATGCTATTCAATATTCCCTGCAAGACGTTCGACAATTTCCCTGGCCGGTATGATCGCAAGACCTGTCGTACTATTAAACATGTCGTCCTGTTAGTCCACTCTTGTTGTATTTCATCAACACGTGAAGTTAATTGCGAATTAATTTCAATGGCTGCATAGCAGGCACCTCACCGGGTATGGTTATTTCTTGCCTCAATTAACCACTGATTGGAGTTCCTTTTCAAGAGTAGTTGCCAGTTTGACTTTGTCGGATCTGTCGGATCTGCTACTAAGACAGGAGTAAATAGTTGTGTCATCTGCCTGAATACCTAGTTGGGAACTGATGATATTGGGAATGATTGTTGATGAAGATAAGAAACAGCGTAGGCCCGAGGATAGAGCCCATGGACAGCTCTGTGTTAATATGTAATGAATTACAAGTGTGTCCATTCAACATGGCTTTTATTACACGATTTTTTTTTAGGAACGATTGGATTAGACCAAATATTCGGCCAGAGACACTGTTACCCTTGAGTCTGTGAGGAAAGCCAGTATGCCAAAACCTGTTGAACGCCTTTGATATATCGCGGACCACAGCTTAAGATTCGATGTCCTTATCTAAAGATTGATAGACAAATTCAGTGATCACCGTTAACTCATCGGCAGTAGACATGGAGAATATCAAACTTAAAATTACATAAGGAACAACAACTTTATAAATTCATCCCCATTAGAAATTTTTGTAGGGAGAATAATGCGGAATTGTTTTTTTTTTTAAATTTTATTTTATGTTGTCTTATGTTTGATTAAAAATCGAAGCATCTCTATATGATTCTACTTCCAAATTTTCTGCTGTCGATAAATAAATAGCGAAACGTTGAATTTATAACGATATTCCTACTTGTTCCTTATTTAATCATTCGAGCGAATTTAATTTTATATATATATATATATATATATATATATATATATATATATATATATATATATATATATGTGTGTGAGTATGTATGTTTGTATGAGATAGATAGATAGATAGAGAGAGAGAGAGAGAGAGAGAGAGAGAGAGAGAGAGAGGCAGGCAGGCAGAGGCTCGCACGATGGAGTATTGGATAGCGGCAGGGATTGAGGAATCGGAGAACAGAGTTCGGATTCAACTCAAGTTCATTACATTTATTTACGCGCTAATACTCTTTGGAAACGTATGGATATCTTCTACCCGCCATCATCTACCGTACATTTTCTTTAAATTTAATAATTCAAAAACGGAGGTTATGTTTATATGAATTTTTATCCTTGTTTTTGTGTGAGAAACCCGCCCCCCAAATCTGTAAAAGTATTTTTGATACACCATATATATATATATATATATATATATATATATATGCATATACGCTGTCAAAATGTTAACCACATATGACTACTTCTAATACATTAAGACATATGCTAAGACAACTATTCCACAGAAAATTTACAGTTACACTAATATTTTAGTAAAGGTTCTGACATCGGCAGTCTTTTCCTTGCAGCCCTTTCCGTCTTTGCATGACTGCGTCTGTTTTCTTCAAAGAACTTTCTTCCCGCGTAAATATTTTCCTTCTGTTTTAATCGGTCAGTATCATCAAATTTAAATGGAGGAAAGATATTGACCATATGACCAAACATCAAAATTTCTTTTGGTATTTCGTTTTGGTCATATTGTTAATCTTTTATAATCACCTTATATATATATATATATATATATATATATATATATATATATATATATATCATTGTGCAGGTATGCAGAAAATAGAAAAGAACATTGGGTGCATAATCCGGGGTTCCTTAGTATTTTTGTTTTTATTTTTAAGAAGACAGTGCTCCATACAGAAGTAGAGCTTATATTATAATAATATTTTTTGTTTAAAATTATGATTCCTTCGCTACATAAGAGTTCTCATGTTTCAAAAACGAGAGCTGAAATCATCCAAATAATTATTAAAATTAAGTTGGATTGTGGTGTTTAGTCCCGTTTCATCTTCAAGCGAAATTTTAGGAACCTAAATTTCTAAAATTTCGCTTGAAGATGAAACGGGACAAAACACCACAATCCAACTTAATTTTAATAATTATTTGGATGATTTCAGCTCTCGTTTTTGAAACATGAGAACTCTTATGTAGCGAAGGAATCATAATTTTAAACAAAAAATATTATTATAATCATATATATATATATATATATATATATATATATATATATATATATATATATATATACAGTGGGGGTAAACAAATATATTCGTACACATACACATTTTTAATTTATTGTATTCCCCAAAAATGAATACTTTTCATATAATTAAATGTTCACAGATGCATAATAACTAAATATACATAGAAAACAGAAAATAGAAATAACTTCCATTTATTCATTTAAATGGGTTAAAAAAGTATTCGTACGATGCAAATTTCATATTTTAAAACATTTAAATTGCTTTAATACATTAGATTATGCAAGTGGAATATTCTAGAATGTTCCAATAATGCTATCAGTAGTTATTTTTAGTCTAAAAAATACAAGCAGAACATTCTGTAATTGATATTCGTGCAAGAAGGTTATCATCATGGCAAGAGGTAAAGAATTGACAAATTCGCAAAAATAACTGACTGTTAAGCTCTGGAAAGAAGGTAAAAGTTACAGGACAGTCTCAGACAACCTGAATATTCCATTTACTACCATTAGTTCATTCATTGCAAGATATAAAAAACTTAAACTGTTGAAGACCAAAGGAAAACAGGCGCTCCACAGAAGATTTCTTCAAGTCTTCGAGGAAATTAATGCCTCAAATTAAACAAAATCCAATCGTTACTCGTCAAGTGTTGCAGGATGATTTGCATTCATCAGTAATCTGTGTCTCTAAACGGACAATAAGCAATGAAATTCATAGGAACAATCTAAAATCACGACCCCCTCGGAAAACTTCACTGATATTTAAAAGACACAGAGATGCCAAGTTGAAATTCGCTGATGAACATAAGGATAAGGAAAAATCGTATTGGGAAAGAGTTTTATGGACAGACGAAACCAAAATTGAGTTGTTTGGACGTAATTCTAGAAATCATGTATGGAGGAAAGATGGTGATGCCTTCAAACAAAAGAAAAGAATTCCAGCAGTGAAATTTGGTGGTGGCAGCATCATCGTTTGGGGTTGTTTTTCTGCATAAGGTACTGGCAACATATCAATCATAGATTGTAGAATGAATGCCGCAGGATATCAAAATATTTCGGAAGCATATTTAATGATTTCGGTTGAAAATCCTGAACTTCCTCCTGATAGGACCTTCTGACAAGGTAATGATCCAAAGCACACTGTAAAATTTCCGAAGAAATGGCTTGCTGAAAACAATGTACATATCCTGAAATGTTCAAATCAGTCCTGTGACGGACGCAGATAGCCCAAACACGCATATATTAAGGTTAATCTCCGCCTGACAACAGAAGAGGTCACGTGGGAATCTCGAGACATTTTGGGAAAGCAAGTCAAGAGGTTGACTGAACCAATTACCCGTAGCAACAGATGTCTAGACAGAAGCTAGACAGGGGACTGATGTAAGTTTGGAGTTCGCGCCAAAACGCAGGACACATGAGAGAAAATTACTTGGGAGTCAGTTGCTGTCTTGTCTTTGAAAGAGCAAGACTCGAAATCGAAGCGCTGATAACTTGTGAACGGAAAGATGAGACTCATTTGATAATGATGGAACTTGTCCGATTGATCCCAGGCAACTCCGGACAAGAAATATAAGAATATGTATTTCTGTTCGTTAACTCAAAATTGAAGACGATAAACCGCGTTATTTATCACAGAAGATGCAAGGAAATTTGTACGCGGAGAATACAGCCTGCGTTTGAAGAAATAAAAAAGAAAACCAGAGGGGAAGAAACTATATAGCTCTGTTACAAGCTGAATTGTGTAAAGAAGAATAAAGAAAGAAAAGAGAAAACCAGAGAGAGGAAGAAAGTGTATATCCCTTTTGCAGTTGAATCGTGTTTGCAAGCTGAACCGTACATAGAAGAAGAAAGAAAGAAAAAAGAAAACCAGAGAGAGGAAGAAAGTGTACATCTCTGTTACAGCCGGACTGTGTGTGAAATTGTATTTGTGTAAAGAAAAGGAAAGAAAGAAAAGAGGAAACATGAGAGAGAAAAGAAAGGACAATGATAAAAAAAGAGAACTGAATATAAAGATAAGTAATTATATATTTTGGACCCGTGTTAGAAAGATACACATGCATCCATAAATATTATGTTCTTACAAACACCTTTCCACATGTCAAAATAATAATATGTAAATCCTATCCCATCTCTTTTGGTTATGCGTTGATTTCTGCATTCGTAGTTATTCATACTTATTTTTTATCCGTTCGGGTTCAGTCGAATCCACTTAGATTTAGGCATATTTTGGTATCCCAACATAAGTCTTGAGATCTGGTCGTCGGATGTTTTACTCATGCTTTTATTTTTATTTTAATATTTTGTGTGTATATGTATATATTAAAATTCTTATATCAAAATTCATTACGCCTTATCGTTCATCCTTGAATTGTGGATCAGTATTCGTGTTGAAACCAAAGCGAACCTGGGAAAAGATTACTGTTCGATTATCCTAATCGAACAGTGTTCTTTAAAATATTTTTGGTTACTAATTGTCCATTGTCATGATCTGGGAGAGATAGCCCGTATCTCTCCACAGATGTGATAATGTATATATCTTCTGGTCGGCGTATGATCGCCTTATAAACCCATTCGTCGACTAGGGCATATGATAGTCCCCAGATTTAAACCCAATCGAGAATCTGTGGCGTTATTTGAAAATTCAAATCCAATCGAGAGCTCCAACAAAGATCTGAAGACCATATGCGATGAAGAATGAAACAAAATACCAACTAAAATTTGCAAATCATTAACTGAGAACTACAAGAAAATGTTAGTTGTTGTAGAAGTGAATAATGGCTATTCTACAAAGTATTAAATGAAGATTATGTTTTCTTTTTTGTATTGTACGAATACTTTTTTCACCCATTAAAATGCATAAATGGGATTTATTTCTATTAAATCAAAATTTTTTTTCTGTTTTTCTTTGCATATATACAGTGTAACCCGGATATAAGAGAGTTGTCGGGACCGGAGAAGAAATCTCATATATCCGGGTTTCTCTTATATCTGGGTTTGGTCTCATTTATATACATTAACACAGGCTCTAATTTGGGACCAGAGAAAATCTCTCTTATATCCGGGTTTCTCTTATATCCGGGTCTCCTATATTCGGGTTACACTGTAGTTAATATGCATTTTCGATGCATCTGTGTACAGTTAATTATATGAAAAGTATGTTTATTCATTAGTTGGAAATAAAATAAATAAAAAAATTGTATGTGTACGAATATTTGTTTCCTCACTATAGTAAAATTTCCTAGAATAATTCTGAAGATAAGACAAATTGGTTTAAAAATGACAATTGTAAAAAATTCTGGGAAATTTAACTATATTGTCTACATGGAAAAAAAAAAAGACAAACCCTTAATAAAAAAAGAAGACACCAATATCCAGAAAGAGGCTTACGTTGAAGCGTCCCTTTCTTTAAATTTTGAATTTGATGTAACTATGGCTACAAAACATTTCGCTTTCATTACTTGCCTTGATAAAGTCGGAAGGCGAAACGCGTCGGCAAGAACTAAGAGTTTTTTCCAGTTGTCATTTTTAACTATATATATATATATATATTGTTACGAGGATGCATTTCTATAATAAGGGATTCCACTGAGTTCTACTTGTTATTACAAAAAGTTTTCATTCATGAAGTAGTTATAAATATAGAGAAATTAGAAATAGAATGTTTGGAAGATTCTACATCATTCTAGTATATTCGAGAAAAATCTAGATGATTCGAGAAACATCTAGAAATATGCAAATTAGGTGTTAGCCCCCTATAAAAATGGGGTTTTGGAAAAGGGTTGTCAGTTGATTAATGGGGATTTATGCTGTTATCAACTCCGGCTTCTGATTCAAGGACATTATATCCAGCCGAAAGAATCTCTATAAAAAGTTGCCGACCAACCAAAACCCAAAAGAGAATTTCATGGAACAAATTTGGTAAATAGAATTTTGACTAATTTTCATTGACCAAACTAAAAATTAATATTTATTTACACATCTTTCTGGATTTCCAAATATAGCACTTAGATTACTAATATAGCCTTAAAGTGATAAAGATATTTGATTCCCTTTCCTTCTCCCTCGTAACACTTCGACAGTAACTGTGTTTTCTGTTTTGTAGGCCACAATTGTTTATCTTGTATATATTTTATGTTGTGTTTTAGTAAATTAAATATTTGTTTGTGATTTAGCTCTGTGTTGTGGTAAATTATCAATTATCAACACACACACACACACACACACACACGCATATATATATATATATATATATATATATATATATATAGAGAGAGAGAGAGAGAGAGAGAGAGAGAGAGAGAGAGAGAGAATGTTGGTGTTGGTGCTAAAAGACCTCAAAATAATGTAGCGGGATACTTATAAAAAACAAAACAAAACAAAAAAAAAAAAAAACAACCCAAAAACAAACTAAAATCAAACTAATAGAGAAGAAGAGGCCAAAAGGCAAACAAATAACCAAGCAGTAAATAACAGTGCACAACGTCTAGGCTATCCAGACAAAGTAAAAAACGCTTCACAGCGTCAAGCCTCAATAAGGCACAGCTCGATTTGCTACTTAAGTTTAACGCCCTCGCGATCTTCAGGCGACCGGAACAACCTCTCTCTCTCTCTCTCTCTACATATATATATATATATATATATATATATATATATATATATATATATATATATAATTCTTTGGTGAGTTTAACATAAGAAAAGCACTTCAATTTTTAAAACTCTTTGAATTTGTTTCTTCGAGTCCTTGAACAAAATGAAGAGTTATAAACAAACTAAAAAACAAAATTAAAATTCCTAGACAGCATCACTATTTTTTAAATTTGTAAAAATTAACTAAAATGAAATTGATGACGAACCTTACAAGAAAAAAGTAAAATAAATAAAATAAAAAATCAAGATAATTTAACTTTAGAAATCTCCGAAACAGAACGCGTATCCTGCTTTTTTTTTCAGTGACGTCTATAACTGCTGGACCACGTGACCTTATTTATACACCAGTTCCCAGGCGTAATACGAACATCTTTGTAGTAAGCTGAATTGTGACATGTAAACAATTTTTTTTCCATATAAATATGCAACGACGATTTAAAAAAAGAAATGAAGAAAAAAAAAAAAAAATAGATGGAGAAATGGCGTATTTTTTCTTCTAACAGTCAATACTCAATCTCATATCTGTTGTTTTAAAAGGTTGGTAACTTGATGTTCTCATCACTGCGTTCAGAAGTCAGCATTTGTTTCAGATACAAACGACTTTTTTTTTCGGTTATAAATTAATTTTTAGAATTTAACTTTATCTTCAAGTATTTGGGAAAAGATGTCAGAAGTTTTCAAAAAGTCATTATCAGAATATGAGACGAATGTAAGATTGCCAAAACCTGAAATAAATACAACTGATTTCTATTATGAAGCATATTTTTAAACACCATATCTTTTTTTTTTAAGGTTATATTTTATTCTTTTATAAACTTGTTTACAGATGCTTATGCAGTTACAGTGCCAATAAATATTTTGCATACAATTGATAAAATAATCTACGAAAAATAAAAAAAAAATTCTCTCTCTCTCGCTCTTTCATGAACACACACACATATATACACACGCACACACTAACAAATAAACAAACGACAAATGAAAATGTACTTTTATCTCCTTCGTTGTGTTGAGAAAGTTAGAAAGTACACGATGACCTACCAAGCATTAGCAACAGAGACTTGTTGACTAAATAAATAATAATAATAACAGTAATTTCTTCTTGGTTATTAGCAAAATGTTGGCCTTATATATGTGCAAAAATCTACAAATTCGCGCAGTGTAGATCTTCTTCTTCTTCTTCTTGAGGAGTGTGAAACCACCTCTTAATTGCTGTTGCTCCCAGGTTCACCCCGATTCATAGTGGTAGCACCTGTTAGGGTCCCAACTATGGGCAAATATTGAATCCCCAAACTGGGGTCAAAACATGAAAATATAAAAATACATTGGAAAAAATTACCAGAATACATTATTAGGAAAAAAAATTACCAGCAATATATTTTTGAACAAAAAATAACAAGGCTCACAAGAAAATATAATTTTGGCATTAAATAATCCATAAAGAGTTGATAAGCCTTTTAAAAAAACAAACCAAACCAAACAATTACATGACCTTTTAAACAGCGAAGAATGAATTCTTAGGATTTCTTTCTCCTGAGCATGCAACATAGAACCCTCCATGCGTAAATATTTATTTCTAAACTAAAATTCCATCTTTTTGAAGCGTGATTTGTTTATAGATTTCGCAAACTCAGGGCGAACGGGAAACTGGATTCTTATATATAAAAACTTAAAGAAAAGATATGCAAAAAAAATTATATTAAATAAGTATTTGTTATTTTAATGACTAAATTATTTTTTAAAAAATAGTGTCGGTATTTCGTATGTTAAATAATAAAACTGTTAATTTGTCCCCCAAAAAGTTAATGAAAATTTATTGTACTAAGCTACTTTATACTTTGTACTTGTTTGCACTTCTCCCCAAAATTTGGTTTTGATCAGTTAATGTATGGCTATTTTAGAAGGTGTGACGGACGGATGGATGGACTAGCGGAAGTCCCAGAATTTTATATATAGACAGGTTCACTTAGCCCAGAAAAAGGGTTACTGAGAAAATTGTATTTTAAAAGTCCTTACAGGAATTTTACAATTTTACAAAAAATAAATAAAAGCCAGAGTTAGAATTATGGTAACGTTTTAGGGGAATACAATTTATTACACGCACGCGCGCACACACACACACACACACACACACACACACACACACACACACACATAAATGTTACAGTGGATACTGAGCGGCGACAGTCTGTTTCATGTTTGAACGCGTGGCCTCAAGATTGCGTTCAAGCATGAAACAGACAGTCGTCGCACGGTGTTGACATCAGTGTCCACTTTTATATTTACATACGCTCTATCACGGATATTGAGCACTTCTACACATAATTAAGATAGTATACCTTGAAAGTATATTTTTATGATATATATACATATATATATGTGTGTGTGTGTGTGTGTGTTAGTAGGATATAGAATCCGAACATGATTTTTGAAAAATCAGTAAAAGTGGGAAACTGATATATAGACTGTGCGCCTGTGTGTACCTGTTTTATTATAAATTATTTGATATTAAAACACACACACACAGATTTCTTTCATTCAGACCCGAAGAAGCCTATTTAACAAAGCCAAAACAGTATTCCCCTTAGTTTAATTTAACACACACACACACACACACACACACAAAGACAAAGACACACACATACACACACACACGCGCGCGCCATCCTAGGTATGACGATAAACTACATCCAGCAGCAAGGCCTCTGATCAGGAGGTTTTGAGGAGCATGAAACCACCTCTTAATTGCTGGTGTTCCCAGGTTTACCCTGACCCATGGTGGTGGCACCTGTTAAGGTCCCAGCCATGGGCAAATAGTTAACCCTGAAAATGGGGTAAAAACACTATGAAAGTGTAAAAATAGGTTTTAATATGAGAAATACTTTGTAAAAAAATTATTACCAGCAATAAATCTTTGAAGAAAAAAACTATTACCAGCAATACATTTTTGAAAAAAGAAATATTATTACCAGCAAACATTTTTGAAGGAAAAATATTACCAGAAATAGAATTGTAACAAAACAAAATATTACCAACAATAAAAATTTTGTCGGCATTACATAACCCATTGAGGTTGATATGCCGTAAAACAAAACAAACCAAACCACACACGCGCGTGCGCACAAAAAACGCACTCATGCACGCACACATACACAAGTATATATATATATATATATATATATATATATATATAAATGTTATTTTTAGTGGGTTCACGTGTTTAAGTAGACATGGGTGTCCACTCTTTAAAAACTGAAATTAATGTCTACCGCCCTAGAGATCGAAAATCTTAATAAGGAGAACATGCCTCCTGTTAGTGGGTAAGTCATGAATGTATCTCTACATAATCTGACTCAGCTATGGTTTAAATAACAGAGCGCAGTGGACCATATACCTTTTTGTCGCAGCCAGTCTCGGAGTATTAATACCCTGGAATCAAACCGGTTGGATGCGGACATTTGTCACTTAGCTGATTGATGTTACCTGCAGCATCCCAACTTCAGTTTGTAGCTTATGTTTTTCGATAATTTTTATGCGCTTATCATGGGTATAAGTTTTTTTCTGCATTTTTTTTGTGTCCGCGTGTGCGTTTGCTCGCGTGCAGCCATGCGCCCGTCTGTACGAATGTGCGTTCGCGCGCTTGCACCTGTCTGCGCGGATGTGTGTACGTTTAGGATGCCATGATCATTTGTCCTTTTCCTCGTATATATATATATATATATATATATATATATATATATATATATATATATATATATATATATAATGATAAAAATATATTTACATTATTTACATTGTTCGGACTGTTGTCCTCATCTTTATTGACACATTCACAGCGTTTCGGACATTGCACGCTCTGGCCTTCTTCAGGTGATATACGTTGGAACTTCGAACAAAACCTTTTATTTTGTCCACCGGGGTAGATTGTTCTAGTTCCACGTGCCATGCCCTTTATGGATATCCTAGTTTCATTTATTTCCCTTTAGTAACTCAACTCTCCATCTTTTTGATCATTCTAAATATGAATATGACAGTAAAGATGAAGATAATAGTCTGAACAATATAAAATGGTGTAAGCAGTTACAATACCTCATCTCAGAAAAATAGACAGATAAAAATATAGTTTTAAAGTATGTTATATTTATGGGCAAAATGCTTAATATCAGAGATATGGTGTATGTAAATATAAAAGCAGGTCATCATCATTGCCGACTGCACTAGCGACTTGACATGTGCCGTGTTACAGATGGTGTGCATATTGAACATTTGTGAAGCTTTGTGAAATCGGTTATAAAATCTAAATTCCTTTGAATATCTTGTTCGAATTTTTGATAAATCTTTTATTGTTCAACATGAAGCCTATTTAATTTCGTTTGCATGGATGTCTAGTTACTCAGATATTCAAATTTTAAATGATGTCAATTTTGTGGGGACAACCTATTTAACAGCATTGATTCAAATTCTAAAAAATGTGTTTACGTCGCCAAATACATGAGCGCCTAAGCGTGTATCATGCATGGCTGACTAGAGGAATACATCTAATAATGTGACAGGTGAGTATATAAACAACATACCCCTTCTCCTACACGCACATACTTTTTGTGATTTTTTTCTATGGGGCTCTGTGAAAGAAAAGGTCATATTCCCTCACAAGCCTAGAGAAACTTAAGTAAGGAATCCCGGAGGCACAGTAGAATGCAACGCAAGGCATGCTACAGCGTATTTGGCAAAAGCTGGACTACCGACTTGACGTGTGTTGTGCCACAGGTACGCATATTGAACATTTGTGGAGGTTTGTGAAATCGGTTATAAAATCTAAATCCCTTTGAATATCTTGTTCGAATTTTTGATAAATAAATCTTTTATTGCTCAACATGAGGCCTATTTAATTTCGTTTGCCTGGGACGTATAGTTACTCAGATATTCAAATTTTAAATGATGGCTCTTTTTGGGGGACACCCTATATATATATATATATATATATATATATATATATACATACATACACCCTATATATATATATAATCTCCAACTATTCAAATGAAATGTCAATCGACATCTCCATATGCCCTGGACTATCCATGCCCTTCTTTTCATCCTTTCCTCGTTCACACCTCTTTACTCTCGCTCACACTCTGTAATCGCTGCGTACTAGTAGCATCCCGCCTTGCTTGGAGTGAAATGTTTAAAACAAAAATGTTATCTTCTTCCGAATATTGTTATCGTTTTATCCGTTCTTGTGTTTATTTCAGTATAGTCAGTTATGTACCATGCGTGATACACGTTTACGCGATCATGTATCTTTCAATACATGACTGACGAGGTTGTCATTTCTTTCTGCGGTAGACTAGTTTCCATCCATAGCTTACCCATAGCTGGTGCGGTGGAGAAGAAGAGGATTCATGCCTTTCTCAAGGGTATAAGTGAATGGAATGGATTCGACTGTAATTCGAACACGGCTCTCCGATTCCTAAATCTGAGCCACTATCCATTACTCCACCGTGCCTCCTACTTCAGTATCGAAGAATTGACATAGCCCAAATGTTTATGGATAACATTTTATTTTTTTCATTCGGATTTCATTGCGAATTAAACAAAGTTGTATAAAGTATTCTTTACACTATTTACATTATTCAGAAATTGTCCTCATCTTTGTCGCCATGTTTATCACAATGTTTCACTCTTTGCTTCAGGTTGTTGGAATGTCAAACTGAAACCTGGGGGGGGGGCATATTGTTCTAGTTCCACGTGCCGTGTCTAATGGATGTCAATTATCTCCTGTCAAAAACCTTCTCAAAGTTCTCTACTACCTTAACCAGGTATTGAACTTACACTCTTTGGGTCCTGTCACTGGATCTAACTAACAACTTTATCCACTGTGCCATGTGTATGAATTTCTGGGTATTATAAACCTAATGTCTTCAGCAATCATTTTTTACTAGTGCTCATATTACAATTTTTGCTGTTATCATTGCATGTTCTTTACCAGAGCTCATATTGCAATTTTTGTTGATATTATCGCGTTTCTCTGGCACTCCTTATTACTAGTTCCCATATTGTATTCATTTCTATGCTTAGACGGCTCAAGAGATTTTGTGGCCTAGCATATTGGCTGATTCTTTAAGTTTACGAATTTTCCAATGATGTTCTTTGTCTATGAGCTCAACTTGATTCCACAGAAGGCAGTGACCTCCCTTTTTTCTCCATATGTGGTCAGCCACGCCTGATTTTTCAACTTCCCTTGGTGTTACAGCTTTCTGGTGTTCTTGAAGCCTTACCTTTGGGGGCGGCTTGTCTCTCCTTTATATTTCTTTCCACAGCTGCACAGGATAGAGTCCACACAGTCTTTAGTCATGTTCTTCTCTATGGGGTTTCTTACACGGGAGAGATATCTGCGAAGTGTTGTCAAGTTTTTGAAGGTTGTCCTGATGTTATATGGACCGCAGTCCTTTGTATTTTCTCTGATGACCCCTTCACATAAGGCAGGCAGATTGTTTTCTGAGTGTTGTTGTCCTCTTCTTGTACTCACCTATCCCACATGACTTTTGCTCGATGTTGTAAACAGCGGACGATCCCTTTCTTTACGCTGTATGGATGGTGGGAGTAGAAATTGAGGTACTGTCCGGTGAATGTCGGTTTACGATATCCGGATATCTTAAACCCATGCTCTGTTCAAGATATTAAAACATCCAGGAATGGGAGTGTGTTGTTACTCTCTTTGTCCATCGTGAGCTGTATCGAAAGTCTTATTGAGTTCACATGGTCCAGGAGGACCTGGAAATCTTCCTGGTGTGGCCAGAGTATGAAGGTGTCATCTACGTACCTTAACCATATAGTTGGCTTTAGGGATATAGATTCTAATGCCATTTCCTCAAAGTATTCGATGTATATATTCGCCATTGCTGGTGATAATGGCGAGCCCATTGCTAAGCCCTCATCCTGTCGATATATGTGTGATTCCATTCCGAAGTGTGTTTGTGTACAGAAAATCAACACCTCCATCAGATTATCTATTGGAATACTGGCCCGTTCTTCTAGGGATGAGTTAGAGGCTAATCTGTCTCTGACTACTGAGAGTGCCTCCTCCGTGGGTATCTTGGTGAACAAACTCACCACATCCAAGCTCACCATCTGGTTGAATAGGATGGGAGCATCTTTGATTATTTCCACGAAGTGGCCGAAGTTTCGGACATATGAAGGAGACTTTCCGATCAATGGGTCAATTATATCTACAAGGAAGCGACTCAGAGGGTGGCACACAGAGCCTTGGCAACTAACAATTGGCCTGAGCGGAATACCGTCTTTGTGAATCTTAGGGAGACCGTATATGTGAGATAGCTTGGTGTAACGCTGCGATAACTGCCTATACGTCTTGGGTGAGAAGTGATCCTTGTTCTTGATTAGTATCTGCAAAAGTTTGCGTTCCGTTTTCATTGTATGATCCTTTTTTACCATTGCTAATGAAGTCTTCCAGCTTTCTTGCATAATCTGATTTGTCAATCACCACGCATTGCCTTTGTCAGCCGGTAGTATGATGATGCTTTCGTTCCTCTGTAGGGATCCGATCGCCAGCCTCTCCAGTTTCGTGATGATTGACCTGGGTGGCTTGGCCTTCTCCAAGGTCTGTCTCACCTTCCATCTTAGTTCATCCAACTGAGCCTGATGGAAGTTCAAGGTCATTTCCTCGACTCTGGCAATGATGTCCAAGTATGGCACTCGCCGGATGGTTGTGGCGAAGTTGACACCCTTATTTAATACTGATTCCTCAGAGGCACTCAGCTGATATTGGCTGATATGGATTACTCCTTTCACTGGTGGGTGATGGACCTTGTGCGCCACCTTCTGATCTTTCAATCTGTTTAATTTTTGTACTTGGCGGGCCTTGACTAAATCGAATTCATGTCTGAAGGATTTATCTAGGTCATTTTGGATCTTTCTCTAGTCTTCTTCATTTGTAATTCTGTTGAAGAAATCCTCGCGCGTTTGGGAGATTTGAGCTTGTAGTCTCTGTTTTATCCAACGATTGTACTGGATTCTCTCTCGGACAAGGGTGTGTCCCGTGTTTTCTGCGACCAGACGAGCTCGCCTTGAATTGGCGAGAATTCTTGGTGCCAAGCCTGAAGAGATGAGTTGTAGGTCTCTGCATCGGTGTAGGAATGTCAGATGGTTTTGATATTCGTGCGAGTTTCTAGTAGTATTTTTCAATTTGTCTCCATATATTCGGTGTATCGGTTCCGTACTGATTCTTCAGTATCTGTCTATATTTCTGATATGAGGTATTATGTACACTATTTACATTATTCGGACTATTCTCCTCATGTTTGTCGCCATGTTTATTACAACGTTTCGGCCGTTGTACGCTCCAGCCTTCTTCAGGTGGTTGGAATGTCGAAATGAACCCTTTACTTCGCTCACTGGGGTAGACTGTTCTAGTTTCACGTGTCATGTCTAATGGATGTCAAGAGGAGGACAACAACACTCAGAACAATCTTCGTGCCTTATGTGAAGGGGTCATCAGAGAAAATACAAAGGACCTGCGGTCCATATAACATCAGGACAACCTTCAAAAACTTGACAACACTTCGCAGATATCTCTCTCGAGTAAGCCCCCCCCCCATAGAGGAGAACATCACTAAAGACACTGTGTACTTTATCCCGTGCAGCTGTGGAAAGAAATATAAAGGGGAGACAGGCCGCCCCCTTAAGGTAAGGCTTCAAGAACACCAGAAAGCTGTAACACCAAGGGAAGTGGAAAAATCAGGTGTGGCTAACCATATATGGAGAGAAAAGGGAGATCACTGCCTTCTGTGGAATCAAGTTGAGCTCATAGACAAAGAACATCATTGGAAAATTCGTAAACTTAAGGAATCAGCCAATATGCTAGGCCACAAAATCTCTTGAGCCGACCAAGCATAGAAATGAATACAATATGGGAACCAGTAATAAGGAGTGCCAGAGAAAAGCGATAACAACAACAAAAATTGCAATATGAGTGATAGTAAATAGTAAATATGGTTGCTAAAGACATTAGGTTTATAATAACCCAGAAATTCATACACAGATGTCCTGAAGGACACATGGCACAGTGGATAAAGTTGTTAGTTAGATTCAGTGACAGGACCCATAGAGTTCGAGATCGATACCCCGTCAAGGCGGTGGAGAACTTTGGGCGGGGAATTAACAGGAGATAACTAACATCCATTAGACATGACATGACGTGGAACTGGAGCAGTCTACCCCAGTGAGCTAAATAAAGGGTTCATTTCGACATTCCAATCACCCGAAGAAGCGTTGTGATAAACATGGCAACAAGCAATAGTCCGAATAATGTAAATAGTGTACATAATACCTTATCTCAGAAATATAGACAGATACTGAAAGTATTCTTTTCCAAACACTTTGTCGTGTCCATAGAGAAATACTTAAAAAAATTACTGTCTCTGTGTCGTGTCCATAAAAATAAATGAAAATTAATTATAATGTCAAAAGTAATTACAATAAAATAATTATAACAATTATAATTATCATTAAATACTTTTTCTAAACCAATCAACCACACTTTTCTCCTCTAGACGCACAAACACGTGACATTTTCACTATCGGACAAGCAGTCAACACGTACAAGCCGTCAACACGTGCGTCAGGCCATAATAGTAATATTTATCTCTTAGCACTCAACATAGATGCGAGGTAAAAAAAAAAAACTGCTTGTGTTTTCTAACTAAATTATTTGGACACACCTATAAAAAAAACATGCGAAAAGGACTATACATTTTACTCATTCCTTATCTTATCATTCTGTCGGATTTCTTTCTAGATTTGACCCCAAATTCACAATTTTACTCAGTATTACTGTCTCTCGTGGTTCCCAACAGCACATAACTAGATAATAAATAATAATAGTTTTGTTGTTTTCATGTCTTCTTGTTTCTGATTTTCACGAGTATTTTTGTATATATAAATGTTAGGGGGTTTAAAAATATTTATTCAGAGTTATAACTACACTACAACTTCCTTCATTTTTTTCCCTTGATTTTGTCCACCTCAAATACTTAACAAGACGAAAGGTGAGCTAATCAACAGGCTCTATAAAATCAAAGGAACTATCGCTTTAAATAATAATAATAATAATAATAATAATAATAATAATAATAATAATAATAAACTCCGAAAATGGAAGAAATACGTCAGATAACCTTTTCACGATGCGAGAGAGAAACCTACAATGCTTGAAAATATGGATGAGATTGAAATATTAAAATCTGATTTACGATCAACGTTGAAACAGAAGAACAGGAACAAGATAGTAGGACCGGATGGGAACGCACGAACTCATATATATATATATATATATATATGAACAGCGCGTGCAGATTTAGTATAAGTATTTTGTATGGAATTTTGAACTAACCTTTGAGTTCGCTGTATATCTACCCAAAAGGACTACTTCTAAGGAAATGATGCAAACTAGATGCAATTTTCACAATTAAAGAATTTTTCATGGTCAAAATGAATTTTTATGGTCAAAATGCATTTTTCAGGGTTAACATGCCTTCAGCGTCTGGATAGCATCTAGTATAAATACAGATGTATGGGAGAGTTTAGTACTCAGAGAAATATTGTACTCAAAAATATAGTACTCAGAGAAATATTGAGTTTAGTACTCAGAGAAATATTGCAATGTGCTTTTGCAATTTTCGCTTTTTTTTTCTCGGTTTAACTCTACTGATTAAACCCTGATATTTTACAATGACTTGAGACTGAAAAAAAAAGAGAATAGAAAATATATCATCCTCAGTGCCATGACTGCGTGTGGTTGTAGGGTCGCTGGGCCGTGGAGCAACTAACCAATTCCTTCTACATATCTGGGTTAAAAGCCGGATAGGTATTCATTCACGTATAGCGTGTGTCTTTGACAAGTACACCTACCTAGCAGGCAATGTTCAGTGGGATTACATTCTTGGCCAATATTTTAAGAGCACCTGGCAAAAATTATCATTCCCCTGTCATTGCCGGATATTGCATCATCCACTTTGAGTTAATGTAAACAAATTGTAATTATAAGCAGTATTATATTATCTTCAAGTCTGAAACACTTTGAACACGAAGTTTTGGCTCGTTTGAAAGCTGTAAAGTTGTTCTAATGAATAGTTTTCAGTATCTGAGCAAGGAATCGCCGCTTTTTAACATGCAAAGAGCCCATTAACATTACATGGAGAGAGTGGTACAGATCTGAGGGGTAGGACTGTTTCTCGCAGATTGGTCAATGAATTTCAATTAAAATCCAGCACATCTACCCAAAAGAGACATATCGCATACGATCACCTAAGTTAAGTAACGTCGATTACCTGGATGGGTGACCGCTTGGGAATACCAGATGCTAAGGAATAAGCTTTTATGTTCGGCTGGTGTAATGGATAATGGATGACTTGGAGAGCCGAGTTTCATTTCCAGTTGGTTTCACTTACGCGCAAATATTTTTGGTAAATATATGAAACCACCTCTTCTCTCCCCAGCTATGGGTTAATTAGTAAGATTTGTATCACTGAACAATTATTATTTCAAAAATAATTCTTACAATCTAAAAAATATTTTCTGGCTTTAAATAACCTTCAAGAGGGGTTGATAAGATCCTGCACACCTACCAGAAAACCAAAAGTGATTGTAGAGATTAAAAAAGGGATTGGTATTCGACCGGAAGTATAAACATTGGACGTATATTCAAAGGGGAGATATGTTTTTAGATGAATCCATGCTGCAAGAGTTTGTTGTGCGTCAGCATTACGGCAAAGTTTTTTTTTGCATGAACTTGTCGGATATAATGAAGGCTTGATTTGATGATAATATCATCTCCAGTTGTTTTTTCTGGGACGTTTAATTTTCTTTCGGTTAGAATAAAAGCCATCAGCTTTGGTAAATGGCGATAGCATTGCGAACGGTTGTCTTCAGATGACACGTTCTGAGTATATCTCTTTGTGGGTTGAGTTTATTTTGTTTTACGGTATATCAACTTCAATGGGATTTTTAATGCCGACAAGATTTTTTAGGATAGGTTCGTATGAACAGAATATGTATTCTTTGCAAGAAATCAGTTTGTTTCATTGGCGTATTTTTGTAAAGAGGGTTTTTGTCGAGAGTCAAATGTATTGCTGGTAATATTTTTTCCCCGAAATGTATTGCTGGTAATATTTTAAAACAAAAATGTATTGCTGATAATAATTTTTTTTTCCGAAAATATACTGCTGGTAATATTTGTTTTCAAAAATGTACTGCTGGTATTTTTACTATAAAAATCTACTTTTTATACTTATGCTATATATCTATCATAGTCATATAACAGGTGCTACCACCCCGAGTCTGGGTGGATCTAGGAACAACAGCAATTAACAGGTGTTTCCATGTTATTCAAAACCTCGTGATCTGAGCTCTTGCTTCCGGATGTAGTTTATCGTCATACCCAGGACGGCTCTGACTTTGGAATCTGTGAATGCCAGAAAGTGACAATTTTGGGTCAATATCTAACATAAAAAAACTTACTGAAAATTTCTTTAGAACACCTTCACAGCTTTCAAACAATTCAAAAGTCCGTGTGACAGTGTTCTCTATATGAGGATGACGTAATATTGCTTATAATTTAAGTTTGTTTACATTAACTAAATGTGGCTGATGCAATATCCTGCAATAATAAATAAATCTTAATTTTTGCCAGGTGGTCTGAATATTTTCGCCATGTCTGTTGCTTGTTTATGAGAACATAACGACGAGATGCCCATGTATATATGAAATCATTTCAATAAACTCGTAGTTGGTGCAGTAATTCATTAACTTAATTTTGATCGAAACTTTTCTCTGTATAATGTTTGATCAGTGTATCGGGAAATAGATTTTTTTAAGCATTTCACCTCAATGGGGAAAAGATAAAGAGAAGGACGGGATCAAGATCAAGACATCAGAAGATGTCGATTGCCATTACATTTGAATATTTGGAGATTATAGCTATCAGGGAAGCAAGTAAGGGGAAGGGAGTTCCACTGTCGGGAAGTGCGAAAGAGGCGGTTTCATTTGTTTCGACAGTAAAAGGGTGGGACCGAGATGCCAATCTAGTATCACGCTTAAATTCATGCAGTTGGGGCACCAGTGAATATAGCTCGTCAGATCAGTTGCCATGAAAATATTTATAGAAAAGACAAGGAAGACACATCAGGTATTTGAGAAAGTAACTGTAGTCGAGATGCCAGGTCAGGACCTATCACATTGCATATCCGTCTTTGGATTTTGCCGAGAACCTCGAGATGAACAGCAAGGGCACCAGACCATATATGGTAATAGTATTCAACGTAAGAACGACTGGTAGATTTGTAGATTTGAAGGATGGCCTCAAACGAGAAAAAAACCTTCTGGCGCAACACAGAGAAACAACTTTCCTTGCGGTAGATGTAGCTATTGATTCAATGTAGTTGTTCCACCTAAAAAACGTGAGACCTAGAAGGCGCAGAGAGACGCTCTCGTGAAGTTGAGCTTCAGCCATGCTGATAGGAGACAGGGAGGTTTCTTTATGGTGGGTAAATGAGAGCAGTTTCGTTTTGGAGACATTAAAATTTAAAGGGCCATTTCCTGCTCCAGTCAACCACAGATTGGAATTCCTTTTCGAGACCAACGGTCAGGTTAACTTTGTCAGCAATGCCAGATCTACTATTGAGATAGGAGTAAATGGTAGTGTCGTCTGCGTAAATACCTACACTTGAGAACTGATGACATCAGGAAGATCGTTGATGAAGATCAGAAACAGTGTAGGACTCACGATAGAACCTTAGGGAACACCAGCGTTCGTATGAAAGCAACTGGATGAGAACCCGTTTAGGACGACCTTCATTTCACGGTTTGACAGGAATGATTGAATTAAATCACATGATCGTCCTGTAATATTGTATCCCTGCAGCTTACGAAGTAGGCCGGTATGCCAAACCCTATCAAACGCCTTAGAGATATCTATAGTCACAGCTCGAGCTTCCCTATTATTATCAAGGGCTTGGTATACAAATTCAGTTATGGCTGTAAGCACGTCAGCGGTAGACCAGGTAAAGCGGAAACCATATTGTTTGTCAGAGAGTAGACCACGGGATGTAAGGTGCTTAACTACTTCAGAATTGATTAAAGCCTCGACTTTGCCGAAGAGTGGTAGGAGACTGATAGGACGGTAGTTAGATGGGTCAGAAGGGTCTCCTGAGTTCTTAAAAACGAGGACAACAGATGAGGAGTTCCAACAAGCTGGAAAGCAAGAGTCAGTGAGGCAACAGTATTTAGAACCAAACTTGCGAGATGCAATACGTTGTTTCATTCTATCTGCAAATAATAACTTTGCTTCATTGAGGATACGTTTGCACCTATTACAAAGAGACGTCTGTTGCACTCAGATATGTCGCGTCGCTACAGACGGAAGAAGGGCTATAGCAGCTGAGCAAGTAGTATGAACCAAAGAGATGAGCGCGATTTAACTTTATCTTTTCTTGCTGGAATGTCAGCTTTTACCCAGTAGGAGACCTCAGACACACATTTATGGACGGGGTGATTAAAAACCACATTCCAACAGACGTTGCAAAGGAAATCACGGAACGAGTCCAGTTTGCGCGCTGATAACAGAAAGATTTTCTGTTAGTTGGAGGTTCTTGGCAGGAGAGAGAATGGAAGGAGATGTCAAGAGAAATTACGGTATGATCAGAGTTGCCAAGAGGTTAGAGCTCTTTGAGAAAGTGACTGTAGTCGAGATGCCAGCAAGGGAAAATTATTTACGATGTATTGGCAGGGCGTGACGTACATGCTAAGGACGGAAGGGACCCACAGAATTATAATAAGATGGGCATTTTTAAAAATTAGAGCCAATTTATAACATATGCTACAGGCCCTATACTAGGTCTGCGTAAATTTTTTTTTAATTCTTAGTCTACTGGTTTCTCTCTCTCTCTCATATATATATATATATATATATATATATATATATATATATATATATATATATATATATGTGTGTGTGTGTGTCTGTGTGTGTGAGTAAATGACAAAAAAAAAAAAATTATATCCCTCTCTATATTTTTTTTATCCCGAGGAACAGAAAATGTTAAATGTAGAAAAAACTTGAAGTAAAATTGAGAAGATATTTGATTAACTTATTTAATTTTTATTTTTTTTACAGTAAGGTTCACCTTGTACAAGGCGTGGCGCCACTCGTAGTAGAGTGTTACGCTAAGAGGTAGTTTACATTGATAGAAGGGTGTGATAACGGTTAATCCTAGATTTGAAGTGGTTAAGATTGTAGCAATTCTCTTGGGAGTCGGATCTATAGAGCAGCGGTTCGCAGGAAGAGGATGTTTGAGTGGAATGGACCTATTACCCATGGAATACGGAGAGAATGTTGGTAATTTTCTACGATATAAATTGCATGGCAGGTCCTAGCCGTGAAGGTTAGACTTGGAGGAATCAAGGAATGTAGCTCGTTCGAGCACTTTTTATCGAAGGATATATATATATATATATATATATATATATATATATATATATATATATATATATATATATTACAATAAAGGTGCAATCAATTTACAAATTCATGAATTATTTATACATAAAAGTTTTATGATAAAACAAATACAAAGGTTAATGATTAAATGGCGAGAAATCCATCTTCGCGAACAATTCAATAATATACAAACACCCCGAATCTGTTTGTTTATTGAAATTAAAATAACTGATCCAAATGCAACTTTTGGATAATAAGTGCGACATTACTGTAATTATTGAACAATATAGTTCATGCCACTTTGACGGAAAATTTACCAGTAAAAAAGAATTCTCTATCACTACATTTGTACATAAACGCAGAACTTTAACCTTAAAATTTAAATTCAAACTCAGCGTTGCGACTGCACGTTCCAAAACCATAACACACATTTCTCATAGCATTTTTCGGATTACAACCTTGTTTTCGTTTGTCCGCTTATTACTGAGAGTATAAACAAGAACACAATCTATTTCATACCTGAGGATGTCTGTAGGAACAGACGAAAGCTTGTAAAATAAAAAGATCTAATGCAACGGAAATTTATAAAACAGGATCTTTTCATTCATAAACAGATTCGGGGTTTTTGTATATTATTGAATTGTTCGCGAAGATGGATTTCTCGCCATTTAATCATTAACCTTTGTATTTGTTTTATGTATGAATAATTCATGAATATATATATATATATATATATATATATATATATATATATATATATAAGAGTAAGAGATGGAGGTAAAACAGAGATCGAGAAGGGAAGCGTTATTTTCAGGGTTACTGGGGAAACGTGTAGGAAAGTTAACCGCTTGCGTGAGGGGTTGATTGAGGGGTTTAAGGATTTGGATGTCAGCAAGGTCAGTTACAGTGTGTTTCAGCCACATGGTATGGTGGGCATCAAAGTTACCGAATACGAATATGTGTGCAAACGGATGTAAAGAGAGGGCCTTGTATATATTATCGGAAATACTATCGAGTACACCACAGTCTTGAGAGGAAGGTGAACAATAAAGATGAGATAGCTTACTGAATTTAAGAGAGATAGACGGAGACATATATACGAATGATCCGGAGATTCTAAAGAGAGTTCCCTAGCCAGCGGAAGATGATCGCGGACATAAACTCCCAGACCATGCATGTGGATTTTAAAGTCCTTTCTAAGGAAAGGAAGGTAGCCGGGAATTGAGAAACCAGAGGAAGGGATTGTCGAGTTAAGGTTAGTCTAGCAGAGAGCTAGTATATCAGGAGATTTTTCGAAAGGAACGATTCCAAACTGCAGAAGTTGGTACGTATGCCACGGATGTTGGAGAAGGAAATGTTAAAGGGGTTAGGTGATTTTTTTTTGAGCTGCTTTAGGTTTATATTTAAAAAAAAAATGAATATTTTTTATATAAAATCTGTGCCGGATGAACCTCGCAATAAAAGTGGCAGATGGTGCAGACTGTGAATTTTCATTGGCCCCACATTAAATCCTTTCAAGTTGGGTCGGTTGGGGTGGGGTTTGCACTTTTAATTATTCATCATTTCAAATAACATTATAATGAATCCGTTAAATTACCCGAAAATCTCGTTAGAATTATTTGTCTAATATTTTTCTCAGTCTGTTTATTATATTGATAGAAGTTAAATATGGACATGTTTTATAAGCTCTATCACTCTGCTAATAGATAATTTATGATTTAATATTTACTAGTAGTACTCGTGAAAATCTTAGTTTTCCTGTTTGAATTTTGCGTTCTTTCTTTCACTGAAATCAAACAGCGACTTTGATATGTCTTTTCTGTCTTTTTTCGTGTTCAAAGTGGAACAGTCAATTATTTATGAGGTATTGGCAGCGTCTTTGTTTCTTTGTTTGCTTGCTTGTTTGTTTGTTTGTTTCTTTCTTTCTTTCACTGAAAGCAAGTATTATAGCATCTCTTGTATTTCTTTTGCGCCTTTCCTCGCGATCAAAACGGAACAGTCCATTATTTATGAGGTATTAGCAAGGTGTTTCATTCGTTCATTCTTTTTTCAAACAGCGTCTGCAATATGTCTTTTCCATTTTTAAACGCGATCAAAACGGAATAGTTCATTATTTACGATGTATTGGCAGGGCGTAACGTACATGCTAAGGACGGAAGGGACCCACAGAATTATAATAAGATGGACATTTTTAAAAATTAGAGCCACTCTATAACATATGCTACAGGCCCTATACTAGGTCTGCGTAAATTTTTTTTTAATTCTTAGGCTACTGGTCTCTCTCTCTCTCTCATATATATATATATATATATATATATATATATATATATATATGTGTGTGTGTGTGTGAGTAAATGACAAAAAAAAAATTATATCTCTCTCTATATTTTCTCATATTTGTAAGTATTTTTTTTTATCCCGAGGAACAGAAAATGTTAAATGTAGAAAAAACTTGAAGTAAAATTGAGAAGAAGATATTTGATTAACTTATTTAATTTTTATTTTTTTTTACAGTAAGGTTCACCTTGTACAAGGCGTGGCGCCACTCGTAGTAGAGTGTTACGCTAAGAGGTAGTTTACATTGAAAGGAGGGTGTGATAACGGTTAATCCTAGATTTGAAGTGGTTAAGATTGTAGCAATCGAGGAAACATTCTCTTGGGAGTCGGATCTATAGAGCAGCGGTTCGCAGGAAGAGGATGTTCGAGTGGAATGGACCTATTACCCATGGAATACGGAGAGAATGTTGGTAATTTTCTACGATATAAATTGCATGGCAGGTCCTAGCCGTGAAGGTTAGACCTGGAGGAATCAAGGAATGTAGTTCGTTCGAGCACTTTTTATGGAAGGATATATATATATATATATATATATATATATATATATATATATATATTGAAGGGTGGAAAATAATTCGTCACCCAAAAGGACTCGGAGACGTTTTTGAACTCTATCGTGACTGGAAAGTGAAGACGTAGCCCAAATATGACAGCAGTACTCCATTTTCGCTGCTAAACCCTATCAATTATCAACGTAGTCTGGGGTTTGATTTAAAAATATGTGGGCGGAGAGAGAGAGAGAGAGAGAGAGAGAGAGAGAGAGAGAGCTAGAGCTAGGGCTAGGCAACTTAGAGGCAGACGTAGGCATGATAAAGAAAGGGTGAGAAAAGCAGTTATATTTGCATACAACTTTTTGAAACATGCAATCCTCATAAAATTAGAGGCGGGTTGGTTTAAAATAAATAATAAAAAAAAAATAACACACAGCTTTTTTTAACTCTTATCCAGATTCTTTATTTAATAACTTTGTCCTTGCTACCTCCTTTCTGTTAGACAGACTTTGACAAAGAATAAATAAAACAGACGATACTTGAAAAAAAAACCTTTGTAAATTTTATGGGGGCTGATTGCAAAGAAAAAGTAATAGAAATATTAGCAGCTAGAGTTTAGTTTATTTTAATGTGTATAAAAAATAAAATAAAATAGAAATAAATCTACGGAGAACTTTAGACATTTTTGAGTATAGACTGGTGAATAAGTTTCCAAACATCTCCAGAATCTATCTTACATATTTATAAGTCTACCATTCTTCCAAAGTCTGAATATTGCTGTCACATATCTGATATATATCCGATATATATTTAGAGATTTTTGAAAAATAAAATTCAAAGACGAATCTGTGATGTTATTGATCCTGACCTGTCATCCCGGTTTCAGTCACTTTCCCACCAACGTAATGCCGCGTCAATGTGCATTTTCTATAAATTACTTTCGTGAAATTTGCTCTAGGGTACCTCGACTTTATGAATAGAAAAATTCATGAAAATTTATGAAAAATTATAAAGCTGAGGAAATTAAAGGAAGAGTTAGAAGCTAAGCGGGGTAAATAACCAATGCCTCTGGGGGATGCCTGGCACCTCATCCTCTGTCTTGTATTCTCCTTCATCAGAAAAATCATTTGTTCACCCCCCCTCCGCCTAAATCACTGACAAACACACTAACAAAGCAAAAAGCATCTGTACATGACATTCCGTTGCTACGACATTCTCCGTTTAAAAACACCCCCGAACATACACCCATATCTACACCCCAAAACACACCTACTCCAACTCTTTCTCAATCACGCCAAAAGAAAAGAAAGCATAAGTTGTATTGGAAAAAAAGGACAAAAAAAAAAAAAAATAAAAAAAAAAAAATCAAGCAACCATACTTACTGAGGAAAACGTCTGCTGCGTATCCCAGGAACAGATGGAGAATTTTTGTTCTGACCCGAAACCTAAAAGATTTAAAGTGTCTTTGGAATTTCCGCCAAATAAATGGAAAATAAATTGAAGTTCCACAAAATTTCAAAAGGTCTAAAAGGCTACTGACTGTTGTGCGATCAGGTCCAGGTACGCGACAGATACGAGACATGATCGAGGAGGCAAACATGTCTCTGAAATTAGTGCTTATATGAATGACAATCAAATAACAATTAAAGTAATAATGTTCTGGACTGTTCCCCGTTTTTAAGTGAGAAATCGTATTATTGCTACTTCTTAACTAGAGAGTCTTGAAAAACACTTGTCCTCATTTTTTTCCGTTGAAAACGATCCGAGAAGACAAACCTGTGCACACAGTAAGTTGGGTGTATATGCAAATAAATTCGACCTTGGATGTCATCACAGGTGTAATGAGCAACGAACAATCGGAGAACGCCGTCACAAAACTAGTCACAATTTTGCCACGAATGGTATCGCACATGTACTTATTTTTCACAACTGTTCAAGCTGACTAACATTGTTGTCCGAATACTGCATTAAATCCTAATAAGTCGTTGATATGTCCTGATGGTTGACGAAGAAGGCAGTAGACGAGTGAGTACTTGGGGAGAGAGTATGAATCACTCTTCCATAATTACTTGATATATCCAGGAATTAGAGTCTTTGTTGTGTCTGTGCTCCTCTTGGCCTAGCCAAATATGTAAAGCTTTGCAGGAAGACGATGCTGTTCTAGCTTGCTTTGTGGAAGAAAGTTTACCCGTATATACGAGGTCTGGTCAAAAAGTATCTGGGCTGGTGTTATAAAAAGAAAGCTACAAAATATATCATTTCGGCAGGGGCACCCCGAGGCGGTGTAATGGTTAACAAGCTTTTCGGCCTTGTGCCACATCTAAGCTACGCTTGGAAAATCACTATATCAATTCGGCATTTAACCTCCTTCAAGATAGTCCACTTCTGAAGCAAAACTTTACTCAGAGTCGTTTTCATTAATGGAAGCATTCCTTGAAACTCTTCTTTTAGGATAGCGAGAGCTGCCTCCTGGCATTCTCTTGGACTTGAAATTTTCTTCCTTTCATGTGGGATTTGATTTTTGGAAAGATGAAAAAGTTGCAAGTGGCGAAGTCTGTAGAATATGACGGTTGTCTAACTTGCGGAAAGCTGTGCTTTGCTAAAAATTGCTGGAAAGCCATGGTCACCGATGACAACTGTGTGGCGTGGTGAGACGGCCACACTCTACACACTTTCTTTCCCTGCATTGCTATAAACAACGGAAATGAGTGAGAACATTATAATTCAGTGTGTATGCGTCACAGAGTTCAAGATCAATCTGTGCCAAGCGGTTTCACTCTGCGTACTTTAGCTCTGTTGCCATAGAAACATTTCCGATATATTTTTTAATCTTACCTCGTATATCTTTATGTCAAGTATGATATTACGGGTAAGATTTATTAAACAAATACCTCTAAATGTTCATTCAATGTATGGATTATTACCATATTTGACGGCATATAAGGCGCACATTTTTACTAAAAATATCTTTTAAAATTCCCCTGCGTCTTATATGCCATATTTAGGTTTAAAATTCGCGATAGTCGGCCGAAATTAGCTACCTGGCAACTTCTATTAGCTTAAACTTTAAAGTAACTTTTATATATCTATTGTCATTATTTAAAAGGCTTTTATGCAGATTAAAAGTGTTATCATTGATAATATTCATTATATTAATATATATTATATTAATTTCATCACATTTAATATTAGTACTTTGTTTCACTAAAATTATATGCAATAAATTCAAATTAAATATTTGTAAAATATATATGTTTCATTAATATTTTTCTTGCGATAACTTCCGGTTGCATTGGTATAAATACAATCAGAATTTTTATATCCTAATTATTCTACCAAGACGTCTTTTGGCGTTGTGCTACATTTTGTACATTAGTACAAATAAATATTTATTCTACCAAGACGTTTACAAGGCATAGGCTGTACAGATCATATAAAGGAGAATTTTTGACTGAATTTTAATGGCAACTGTACTATTTTGCTCAATTGTAATAATTGCTTGATTTTTATTTTGTTTTCTTATCTTTGGATATAATAAAGTTTTTATAGACTCATATTCTTTTTTTTTCTATTGTTTTTCTTTTAATTGTAATCATGGCTTGTTTAACCAAAATAATACCTCATAAATATCGCCTAGCCTGTATCATTTACTAATAATTTTACTAATTACTAATTTTTTCTTGTTTGCCCTGCTGAAATTGGGGTGCGACTTATACACCCGTGCGTCTTATATGACGTCAAATACAGTAAATAAAAGACCACACAGATTCTGATAGTAAGGAAAATGTGTTTTGAAAATGAAGACAAAACTGGCTTTCAGTAGATTTCAGTAAGATAGATTCCATCTTTATTAATATCCTCTTTTCATGCTCCCTAATGACATTTTCGTGGAAATTCTTTTGGTTAAATCGAAAAGAATGTAGACAAGGTAATGTTGATAAATTTAGTTGTTTTAAAAACTATTTAAAGATTTTCTATATCTGTGGTATTAACATGAAGCAACATTTTTTAAAATGTTCACTCATTACAAGGCCAAAGAGCCATTCATGGTAGAGGGTTACTGAAAGAGGTTGTCATATGAAAAGTACAAGTAAAAGGTAAGAAATATATTTTATGAGGTTGTGTGGGAAAGATAACGATTAACCCTAGACTTGGAGATGCGGATGGTTTAATGGTCAATCGTGCGGAAATAGGCGTGCCTAGTTCAATTTCCTCTTGATTCTGTTTCGTTCAAAAGGCATAAATCTAATATTCCTCCATTTATGGGTTAAATAGCAGGACAGACTAGGCCCTCTTGCCTTGAGGCGTTAATCAGTCTAGGAGAATTTAAAACGAGCTTGAAGAGAGTTGGGCTTCATCAGGCAACCTTGCTCTAGGCAGACCACTGCTGCTATGGCTGCAGTAAGTGTGTTATCCCTACGACCCTAACAGATTACAGGACACGCATATACAACCCTAGACTAGAAGAGGATAAACTTGTAGTGACCGGGAAAGCATAATCTCAGGAGTCTGTTCCACAACATAGTAGTTCTTGGGAAGAAGCTATCCAAGTGGGACTTCTTTCTTACTAATGGAATACAAAGAGGATACGGATGGTTCGTTCCAGTATACGTAGGACGGCGAGTCTTAGCTGTGAAGTTTAGCACTTTTTAAATTTTACTATTAGTTCACTTGATACAAATCCCAAGAGTCATCAAGGTAGAGGGTTACTGAGTGAGATTGTTGTAAGGGAGGAGGAAGTAATTAACGCATATTATGAGGATGTGTAGGATAGATATCGGTTGACCTGGATTTAAAGAGACCAAGATTTTAGTTGTCAAGGAGGCATCTTCTTGGGAGTCAGTTCCACAAAGTAACAGTCCCGAGGAACTTACTCCTTATCAAATGAACAAAAAGGGAATGGGGATGGTTTGTTTTGTCATGTTGTCTAGGTGGTTATTGAAAATAATAACTGGAATGACAAAAGTATGAGGGTTTATTTTAAACAAGAGCAATACAAGTAGATATTTACAAGTTCGTCTGAAGCTAGAAAGCAAGCCGGTGTTTACCCAAGCTCCGTACGAGGCAGGATGTGGCACAATTTTTATGTGGAGCGATCCGAACCCGTACGTTCGGGTAAAAATTCTCCATAGACCACGCATACCCGAGGTCGGAATTATCAACCTCCCCAGACTAAACTCTGCCCTTCGGCATAGCCTCGCCTCGCCTCGCCTCGCCTCGCCTCGCCTCGCCTGGGTCCCTCTCTGCCTGAAGGAAGAGAGTTCGACGTCTTCAGGCTTGCTGGAAAGCAAGCCGGTATTCATCATATCTTCCTACGAGACAGAATGTAGCACAAGGTCGATTTTTATTTGGGTCGATCCGAGCCCGAAGGCGCTGGCAAAATTTCCCCGTAGACCCCGTATACACAGAATAGGTATGTCAACCTCCCCAGACAAGACTCTGCCCTTCAGCATAGCCGCGTCTGGGTTCCTTTCTGCCTGAAAACAGAGAGTTCGACGTTTTGGTCCTTGCTGAAGGCTAAGTTGGAAAGCACACGCCCCCGATACCAACACCACCGAGGCTTATATTTATACTGGAACAGTCCATTTAATAGAGGTATATCAGTTCTTTGTATACTGAAGGTTATCAGTTCGTTCCCTGCAACAGTCTGCCACCGTGAACATGGCTTGGTGGGTCCAAGCTTTGAACGTATGAGCTAGTGGAACTAAGGAATGCATCTCGTTAGAACATTTGCCATAGAAATAGCGATATGGTAGCGAAAGGTTTACGACGTTTCGTCTGTGTGAAATGGGTTGCAAAGTAGTAAACAATTCATCACCCACAAGGCATCATAGGATTAGACTGGAAAGTTATTAAAACTGGAAATTAAAAACTGGACAACCCCAGCCCAAATCTCGATAAAACAGGGTCCGTGGAATTGTGTCCCCAGTTGAAATTTTCAGACATTTCAAATGTGATTTTTGCTGTATGGGATCGTACATAAGGAAACTTCGCATCTTCGTCATTGTTCAAATCATGCTTCTTCCCCTTCAATAGAAAGCTTAAATGCTCTAACTCAGTGTTTTTCAGAGTCCATGTATATCCCTCCCCTGGTGATCCCAGGTTTCAATTCCTTCACATTTTCATTAGTCACCTAGTAATATAGTAATCTTTTCGCCATTAAACTTTTAGAGTGATAATTATTATTTGTTTGCCTGCATAAATTAAACTTACAAAAAAAAAAACATGGAAAACTTAAATTCTGTAATAATGTGTTTCACACCTTTGTAATTAAATAATCTCAAACAGTATTCAGTTGGAATGGGCAGTTTCTTACAGAATTGTTAATTCTTTATATCAATGTCCTTATCGGCCTTATATCAAAGTCCTTATCAGCCTTATATCAATGTTCATATCGGCCTTATATCAAAGTCCTTATCGGTCTTATATCAATTTCCATATCAGCCTTATATCAATGTTCATATTGGCCTTATATCAAAGTCCTTATCCGGCCTTATATCAAAGTCCTTATCAACCTTATATCAAAGTTCTTATCGGCCTTCTATAAATGTGCATATTGTATTACGTTTGATATACTTTGTCAGATTTTATTGTGCAAATCAATGTTTTCACGATAAACATTTTTATTAATGCAAGCAGAATTGAGATAATCGTGTTATTATATGTATAATATATAAACATTTACAGCGTTCTGGGTATGACGATAAACTACATCCAGCAGCAAGACATGTGACCGGGAGATTGGAGGTTTTGAGGAGCGTGGAACCACTCCTTAATTGCAGTTGTTCTCAGGTTCACCATGACCCAGGGTGGTAGCACCTGTTAAGGTTCCAGCTATGGGCAAGTAGTGAACCCCCAAACAAAAACAAAGAACAATGAAAGTATAAAAAAATACAATTTTTATAGTTAAAAGTACCAGGAATACATTTTTATATATATAAAAAATGACCTACAATATATTTTATCATTTATCTATATTTAGATTTCGACATTAAATGGAGGCTGATATGCCGCTAAACAAAATCAACCAACTAAATAAACATTGCACATTATTAAACATCAATATTAAAAATACTAAATATAAGTATTTACACATTGCATTCCATGTTACTATTGAAGAGAATTGAAACGAAAGGAAGGTGTTTATTAATGGCCATAGGTTAATGTAGAATTCCTGATAAAAACAAATCGTTAGATATACAAGGACAGAAATGTAAAAAATTAAAAAAAAAAAAAAAAAAAATGGACGTTTCCGATATATGCTTCATCATTTTGACATCAGCTTACAGGTTATTATATTGGTAGTTATATTATTGATTCTATTCGACAATGAAAATATTGATTTTTAAAACATTCTAGATAGCCGTCTGTTTTGTTGGCCCTCTAAGTGAGTGTAAAGTTAGTGTCTACTATAAAATAAGAACACCAATCAATGCGTACTTCCGGAGTGTGAAGTTGGACTTCATTCGAAGCTGAATTTTTATCTCTATTTCAAATCACGGCATTCACATGGTGGGAGGTTTACTTTAAAAAATGGACAAAAAATATTCTTTCATATATTTTCTTGAGTTATCAGTAAAGTGGTGTGTATAATATATGATAGAATAATTAACTCGTACATACGATACATTGCATGTTTGACTCCCTGTACCTCTTCATTAAGTACCTGATACCCTCCCGCTATCCTCTACGTTTACAAGAGACAGATCAGGCCAAAAATGGAGTACTGTTGTTGTATTTGGGCGGAAGCTGCCCAGACCGCACTTACCAGACTTGATAAAGCTCAAAAGCGTCTTCGAGCCCTTGTAGGTGACGAACTATTCTCCACCCTTCAACCTCTCTCCCACAGGCGGGATGTGGCAAGCCTCTCACAGCGCTATCGCTACTTCCACGGAAAGTGCACGAACGAACTACATTCCCTAATCCCGCCGAGGCAAATCTCCACAGCAAGAATACGCTATGTCACTTACATAGTAGCGAACCACTCACATTATCTCCGTATCCCATCGGTGAGAAGTAAGTTCCACTCGAACAGCCTCTTCACACGAATCACTGCCCTGTGGAACCGACTGCCAACAGGATGCTTCCCTGATCATCACAATCTTAAGCTGTTCAAGGCTGGAGTAAACCGTTGTCTTCCACTTCTATACATACAAATAACCTCCAAACGTAACCCTCTACCTCGAGTGGCCCTCAGGCCTTGTAAAGAGTGAACCTCACTGTAAAAAACAAACAACCATGTATTTGGTTTCTCTAGCAACGTTTAGTATTTTTTTATACTAGTATGCAACGTTTAGTACTCGTTGACATTGTTAAAAAAAGTCAAGCACTAGTCGACCCTGTTTGCTAGAGTCTAGCACTTACTGAGTCTCTTTGGTAAAGTCCTGCACTTATCGAATTTGTTTTGCAAACTGTGGCCCTTGTAGACATAGTTTGGTAAACCTTAGCACTTTTTGACATTGTTTCAGTCAAGAACTTGTCGATGCTAGTAGAATATAGTACTTGTCGACACTATTTAAATCAACCACTGTTTGATAGTCTACTACATACCGATGCTGGTGAAGTCAAGCACTTGTCAATATTATCTACGCCTGGTACTTATTGACATACGTCGGTAGCGTTTAGCTGGGTAAGTCAGGTACTTGACGACAATCTTTATTATTGACAATTGTCAAAGCTTTTTGACGAAGTCTACGACTTGTCAACAAACTTTGGCAATGTTTAGCTCTTGTTGACACTCACTGTTTTGTAGCGTCTAGAATTTGTTGGAACTCTTTCACACTTGTAGGACTCGATTGGTAGCGCCAGAGGTTTGTCAGCAGTAATGTTTAGCACTTTTATACATGGCTTAGTAACGTTTAACTATTGAGGACAGAGTTTGGCAAATTTAAATACTTCTCGACACTGTTTGGCAATGTTTAGGTTATGACGAAACTCGTAACATGTAACAGTTGCCGACTTTCTTTTGCGACCTTTTAGCACTTCATCACCCTCATCATCATTCGACCTCCCTATGGTTGGTTGGAACTCTGTTGACAATCCCTTTCCCCACTGTTCCTGCGTTACTGTCCCCAATGTCCAACCCTGAGTCCAAAGCTATGGTGTCCGGGAAATCAATTATCGTGAGAAGACTCTTCCAGAAGGATGCCATAGGAGTAAGAATGAGACAATTTCCCTATCCGCTTGGTGGCAGTTGCCGGCAAACTAATCGTTTTTGTTTGAGCTCAAACTAATCGTTTTTGTTTGGCCTCAGTTCTTCGTAAATTATGTTAAGCGTTGCATAGGATCTCCAACTGATGTTCTGGATTTTTCTAAGTAGATTTGTATATTTTTCATGAGGTCGTCATTCAACTTTAGCACTTATCGATAGTGTTTGACATTGTTTATTAGTTGACGACACTCTCAATGTTTAGGTCGACACTGCTCGACAATGTTTAAAACTTGTCGATAATAGCTGATAAAGTCTCGCGATTATTTACAGGGTTTAGTATCGATACTAGGGTAGCGTTTGATACTTACTGACATTAATCTAGCGATATTGTTGACTAACATTTAGCAATTGTTGTAGTTCTTTGGTAGTGTTTAACTCGCTTCAACGTTGAAAGCGTTTAGTACTTGATGACGCCGGTAGCATGTATCACTTGATATTAATTGGCAAAATTTAGCACTTGTTGACAGTTTGTTAACACTTGGCCCCTGTCGATGCTATTTGATAACATTCTGCACTTGTTGACACTGATAGCGTTTAACACTTTTTTGACACTGGTAACGTTTAGCACTTGATGACACTCTTTGCCAACGTTCAGCTTTCGATACTTGTTGAGTTAAATGTCTTTTTATTTGTGCTATACAACTTACCAACTTTTCCATATCGCAAATTTATTTATACAGGGTGCGATGGATAAAATGTCGTCTAAATTGCGCAAAAATGAAAATAACACCGACATCTCATTTTGAGAGATGTATTTGCCTAAATTACACAAAAATATCTTGAAATACTAAAGAGTAAATTTATTCAATAAAATCGCCATCGGCTTCAGCTACGGCCCTCAGACGACTTTGGAATCTCCTGCAACTCTTCTGGATGGTCTCCTTGTTTAAGTTGGTGAATGCTGCCATAATCCTTGCCTTCAGTTTATCTTTGGTGTTGCAAGGAGTTTTGTTGGTCTCTGACTCAAATGCACCCCACTCATAATAATCAAGGAGGTTGCAGTCTGGGGATGTAAGGGGTAATGTAGTTGCAGAAATTGTCTGACAGTCATGAGTCTGGGTTCTCCTGCTTGTGTGGCATGGTGCAGAATCCTGTTGCCAGGCACAAGGCCTTCCAGCAGCTCCGTGTTGTGTCTGAGGCCTTGTGGGAAGATGGATGGAGGTATAACGTCGTTATAGCTAGTGATTAGTCCAAACGCCATGATGTTGACTGGATATTTGATTTTCATCACTCTCGGTACATCTTTTGGGGACACAGCATTTTTTGCACTGTCCTTAGATTGACAGCCAAACACAACGAAATGTTCGTATTGGAGCTTCCGACGCGAATGCCAAGTAGTACAGCATGCCGTTCCCAAATTTCTGATGGAGTGAATTGCGTCATGGTGCACTTTTTCTCACAAACGATACCCAATTGACCCTACTATACTGAACAGTTGACACAATCAAAAACAAATAACGCCGTGATAAATGGTTTTCACGCTTTTGTAATTGATTAATACCAAATAGTTCTTTTAGTGAACTACTAATACTTTGTCAAGCTTCTAAATGTGCATATTGGTATTTCATTTGATATCATGGCGTTTTTCTACTTCTGGTCAAGTCACAGTGCAAGTCAGTGTGTGGACTGGAGGCCTATCTAAAATCTCGTCTTTCTACTGAGAGTGAAGATTTTCAGTTTTGATTTAGGTTTTACAGTAGTTCGCTGTTGTTGGCTTAAGTAATTTTTGCTTTTTACATTTACAATAACTTTAGTTTATTTAATCGAAGTAAGCATAAGATTTATTTTATTTCCTTCGGTCTTGCTATATTATTTATGTTTTCATTACAAAAAACGAACTTGTGAAATTCACTAATATATTCGGTTGGTGCAAAAATAATGACGTTTTTTTTCACATATTTTTTTAACGTAAAAAACGTCATTATTTTTGCACCAACCTAATATATAACTTGTTACTTGGAATTCACTAAAATATATAACTCGTTACTTGGAAATTTTAACATTTTTCACTTAAAGTTAATTTAATATTCTCCTCTATGAAATTTGTATTCATAAAAGTAAAGACATTAATGGTTAACTTTATTTTTGCGTAATCTGTATTTATGTCTCTAACAAGTTAAAAAGTATGTTAAATTTTTACCATGCTTCTTCTACTGAAATGTGTCCTTTTAGTTTTACTTGATTTAAATAAATAATTTATTAAATTGATTATTTACATTAACTCGAACTGTTATCCTCATTTTCATTGCCATATTCACAACGTTTCGGCCGTTGTACGCTCCGGCTTTCTTCAGGTGATTGGAATTTCGAATCGAATCCTTTATTCCGTCCACCGGGGCAGATTGTCCTAGGTGACATGCTTCTTCAGTGTGTCTCAGTTATTTCCCTTTAACTAAACTCTTTAAGTTTTTTGGTTCACCATTGCTGTAGACTGGTATTGAACTTACAACTCTTTGAGGCTAGTTACTGGATCGAAACAACGCCTTTATCCAGTGGGCCATGTGTCCTCGATTCAGTGACTAGACCCAAAGAGTTGTGAGTTCAATAACAGTATATTATAGTTATCGCTCTTATTTTCTGATAATGTCTGTATAGACGCCGTATTTACAAAATTCGGTACGTTTACACACAAAAAATTTCGAAATTCTTTTTAAAATATTGGTGGTCGATGAATTCTACTTTGGTATTCCATTTATGATTAGTAAATATTGTTTTTACTTAATAACAATATCACCTAACCTCTGTAAATTAAGACAGCAATTAAAAGCTTTTCTAATTAAATGTCTTAGTTTTATCGCATTTTTATTTTACGATTCAGAACAGACTTTTGTAACTGAGAGTTTTGTTTTACAAAAGTAAATTGATGATTTAAATTCTCCAAGGACTTCTACTTTTAACTAATATTGCCATTAAACTCTATAAAATTAATTTCTCGGAATTTGATAAAATTAAAGTTTTTAACAGATGTAAAAAATATTTTTACCAAGATTTTCTAAAAAAAAAAATTTCTAAAATAAATTCATTCATTTGCGAATAAGACCTGAGAGTTTCTTTAAAAACTGACAAATATTTGATTTTTGTATGAATTTCCAAATTGTGTTTTTCACAGCAAAAAAGACGCTAAAATATATTCTAATAATGTAGTAAATTTATGAATAAAATTGTTTTCGTATTTATTCCTTTATAAATTGGTAAAGGATAAAGATTGCATTAGTTTTAATTGCATTAATTAGAATGTTGTAGATATAAAATTATTCTTGTAAATATACAATCTAATAAATAGTCTTTCATATTTCTGTTGCAAATTCTCAAGAACAAAACAAATGTATAAATTCACTTTCATCATATGTTTAGGTTTTATTACAACTCTAATAATCGCTTTTTAAAACAATCAACATTGCCGAAGAGTGTAGGTAGTTAAAAAAAAGCGATGTCATCGGAAAAACCATCCTTTTAATACGAAGGCGTATTGTGGGCAAGTTTATCCATGTTTACCGCTATTTTTTTAGCGAATCAGTGGAAATACTTAATCATAAGTATATTTATGACAAAATAAGTCGACATAAATACTTATTTGTTCTGGAATTCATAGTCACGATATGATTTTCATTTGATTAAAACTGTTTTAACGTTGATAACTAATTCAAAGATTAAAATTCATATAATATTTCGTACACCTTTGTTAATGGGTCGGAAAGTGAAACAGAAAACCCGTCAAATTATATATTAATTGTAATAAGACCTTAGTAAAGAAAAAAAAATACCAAGATAGAGAATAATAACTTTTCGAGTCAAATGAATTATACTATTAATCTCAAAGTGTTCACTTTGAATTTCTTAAGCCGATTACTGCAGCGAACTACCTCAAACCCAAACTGAAACTAAAAATCTACCCTTCCTGTAGAACGATAAGATTTGAGTTGGGCCTCCAATTCAGACTTTGAGTTGCACTATGACTTGGCTTGAAGTAAAGAACATCATGTTTGATATAAACACCATTGTCAGATTTTATTATGTGAGTCAATGTTTATTCCACATATATGAATGAAGTATTTCAGGAAATTAAACTGTTCACTGTTATAGTAGTAGTATTAGTAGTCAAGTGCCATACGTGATACACGCTTCGACGATCGTGTCTCTTTCGATTCCAATTGACTAGACAGAAGATTTTCCTGCAGTAGGTTGAAGTTTATTTCTGAGTTAGACTGGTTGCCAATCAAAGCTATAGAGCCCAGTCTATCCTGTTATATAACCTATTGCTGGGAGAGAAGAGATGGTTTAACACCATTCCCAATACCTGTCTATATTCTGTCTATTTACATTATTCAGACTACTGTCCTCATCTTTGTCGCCATATTTATTACAACGTTTCGGTCATTGTAAGCTCCGGCCTTCTTCAAGTGGTTGGAATGTCGAACTAAACCCTTTATTTCGCTCACTGGGGTAGACTGTTCTAGTTCCACGTGCCATGTTTAATGGATGTCAGTTATCAGTTATCTCCTGTTAATTTCCCTCTCCAAGTTCTCCACCGCCTTAACCAGGTACTGAACTCACATCCTTTGGGTCCTGTCACTGGATCTAACTAATGTCTTTATCCATTGTGCCATGTGTCGTTGCCGGATGTAGTTTATCGTCATACACAGGGCGAAATTGCATAATTATTACGCTAAACTTTTGTACGACTTATGATGGTCGCAGAAGGAAAATGAGTGCTTCCTTTAACAACTCTTAGATACCATTACTAAAGCCGTTTGTCTGAACCAACAGTGAAATAAATGGTATGAAGAGACAAATAGAATTCATGCCACTGGTGCAATATAACTTTTTTTTGTACAAAACATATACATGAGAAACTTAGAGTCTTAGTAGGAGGCATCAAAGCTAAGTTGTCCATGTTACCAAGTAAGTTATCACACACTAGGATTACAGCAGCGAACTACTCCAAGCCCAAACTGAAACTAAAAATCTTCGCTCCCTGTAGAACGGCAAGATCTGAGTTAGGCCTCCATTTCAGACTTTGAGTTGCACTATGACTTGGCTTGAAGTAAAGAACATCATGTTTGATATAAACACCATTGTCAGATTTTATTATGTGAGTCAATGTTTATTCTACATACATGAATGAAGTATTTCAAGGAAAAATGCTGTCATAAGAAAGGAGAAAAAAACTGTTTCTGGAATTTTAAAATGTTTTATTTGAGATAGATTTGTGGAGCTGGTATCTTTCGTGCGGTGAGTAATAAGGAAAAAGTCATCAGTCTAGTTTGTTTGCTGGCTGGGAAGAATGTTTGTCTGGCCTTATTTCCCCGCTAGTACGGGGCTGTCGCATGATACTTTATATGTAAGGGACAGATAGTCATTTTTACATCCCAACATACTTGTTCAAAAGTCCAGTTTAGGAATATTAATCTAAGTAGTTTAATGTAGGAATATTAACCATTGCAATGAATTAACTCTTTCGAACAGAATGAGATATATACACCCCAAGAAATCATCTGTTATTAGTCTGTATGTTTATCAGCTCGACTGGCATCGCGAAAATAGTCACTCTATGATCTTTTCGTTGAATTGCGCTTAGCCATGACTGCATGCGGTTCTGAATTCAGTGTTGTTCTTTTCCTAGACTGGCTGCCAGTCATGGCTAGAGAGCCCAGTCTGCCCTCATATTTAACGCATAACTAAAGTAGTAAAGAAGAGATGGATTCATACCTTTTCCAAGGGCATTTGTGCCAATGTGAACGTAACGTGCTTGACCAGAATTTGAACTCGGCTAGCCGATTTCACGTCCCGAGCCAATAACCCTTGCATCACCTGCACATACTAGAGCTCCTGCACATTCTTTTAATAGTACCAGTTGTTAATTTCTGTAAATACTAGTTGATTGTTGCATAATATTAACCTCCTCCTCCACCTTTTTCTTCTATGTGCAGTGACCCTTCAGGACGTGAGTGTTCATGGCTCTCCACAACGATCTATCCATTTGAGCTCTTAGCAATGTTTGTCTTTTTATTATCTCTTCTAATCTAATCTCTGTTCTGCCAACCATTTGCACAAGTTAGGTATGTTATCCGCCGCTTTCCTGTATCCCTCTGGCCTCCAACATGTGGATGTTAAATTTTCCAAGCCCACTTTCCTCATTATGTGCCCTAGAGGAAGCTTATTTTGTGTTTAACCCATTAATGTCCTTCATAAAATCCGGTATTAATTATAAAAATAAAAATAAAAATCCGACATTAATTATAGGTTTCTAAATCAGGAACATGGAATAGAAAGCTGCTTAACCATGTTGACTTCACAGCAGCATCTGATCACATCATTAGTGAGTTCATTTTCTCATACATCAGAAGCCATCCTCCAAGCTCGGACTTCACAAGATGCATTGATCTGATAGAGGAACTCCACAAAGTTTCTGGTAAAGACCCAAACACCGAATCCTTTCAAACCTCATCAAGGGTACGACGAGGAGGAAAGTAGAGCCTCAACCAATTTAATCTCATCCTAAATTAGGATCTGCGCATGTGCAAGCAAAGAGGTGAAGAGATGGGCGGAAATCATTTAAACATTCCACCCTACTTCCCAAACAAATATACTAATAGAAAACAACGTCACGGTTTTATTTTCCGAGACCAAATGTGTAATCTAAGTCAACAGTAAAATGTTAAGCTTATTAAATAAGACAATATTCTTATTTACCATTTAGACAACAACGAACTTGGTGATGAGGAATTTCAGAAACCTTTAAATAATAATAAAGCATAACTTAACATTGAGGTTGAAGTTTTGGAAGTATTCTGTCTTTGAATAATAAAAAAAAAATAAGCAAGTCTGGAATTAGAAGTACACCCCAAAGTATTATGGTATATCAGACATAATTGCACTATGGAGACAAAAAAGATAGACTTGAATACCCTAGGTATCTCAATAGGATCTATTACCGTGAAAGTATTGTTTGTTTGTTGTGTTTTACGGCATATCAACATCAATAGGTTATTTAATGCCGACAATTTTTTTTTCTGGTAATATCTTGTTTTGTCAAAAATCTATTTCTGGTAATATTTTTTCCTCAAAAATTTATAGTTGGTAATATTATTTTAAAACATGTATAGCTGATAATATTTTTTTAAAACATGTATTGCTGATAATATTATTTTAAAACATGTATTGCTGGTAATATTATTTTAAAACATGTATTGCTGGTAATATTATTTTAAAACATGTATTGCTGGTAATATTTTTTTAAAACATGTATTGCTGGTAATATTATTTTAAAACATGTATTGCTGGTAATATTATTTTAAAACATGTATTGCTGATAATATTTTTTTAAAACATGTATTGCTGGTAATATTATTTTAAAACATGTATTGCTGATAATATTTTTTTTAAACGTATTGCTGGTAATATTATTTTTTTTTTTAAACGTAGTGCTGGTAATATTTTGTTTTCAAAAATATATTGTTGGTTACAGTTTTTTTTCTTCAAAAATTTATTTCTGGTAATAATTTTTTACAAAGTATTTCTGGTATTAAAACCTATTTTTACACTTTTATAATGCTTTTAACTCAGTTTCGGGGTTAACTATTTGCCCATAGCTGGGACCCTAACAGGTGCTACCACCCCGCGTCAGGGCGGACCTGGGAAAACCAGCAATTATGAGGTGGTTCCACACTCCTCAAAACCTCCTGATCAGAAGCCTTGCTGTTGGGCGTAGTTTATCGTCATACCCAGGACGGGTGAAAGTACTAATGAATATCCTATTAACCAGACTCTCTCCATTGCAAGAAAGTCAACATCTAATAACCTAATTTGGATTTAATTCTGATAAGTGGTGTAATGATGTCATCAAACAACACCAAGAAATAGCATATCTATTGAATAGAGATTTGTACGCCTGCTATGTCGATCTCACAGCAGCATATAACCACATCAATAGAGAGTTCCTTTTCTTGTTCTTCAGAAACCTTTTCCCCAGTTCTATTTCCAACTGCATCTAAGAGATGAACTATATTGGTTCACAAAGTCATATATGCCTGGTGAAGATTCTAATACCGAATCATTTCAAACGTCATCACGAGTACGACAAAGAGGAAAGGAGATCTTTAACCGATTTAATCTCATCCTAGACTATGATCTGCGCATGTGCAAGCATAGAGGTGAAAAGATGGGCCCAAATCATTTAAGCATTCCGCGCTACACCCCAAAAGAATCTATGAATAGAAAACAGTGTTACGGTTTTACCTCCTGAAATGAGTGCACTGATGGTGTAGTGGTCGTGGCGGGGGCGGATATGCTGATTATATTGTTGTTTATAGTTGGGATAAGAACGATCTTGGACAAAATAAACATTCTTTACAAAGGGTTCTCAGAAGTAGCACTTACAAAAAAATAATACAGAAACTATGGTCTGGAATTGGAATGTAAGCAATGTTGGTATATACCCCGCATTATGTTTAAATACCCTTGGGAATGGTATAAATCAACCTCTTCTCCCCCCCCAGCTATGGATAAATTAGAAGGACTTGTATCAGTAAATCCTTATCGCCAAAAATTCTTACAACCCCAAAATATTTTCTGGCATTAAATAAGCTGTAAAAGTCTGATAACCCGTAAAAAATCAATCAATCCAAGCTCCACTGAATGTCTAGATCTGACAGAGGAACTACATCGGTCCACAAAATCATATATGCCTGAAGATCCTAATACCGAATCATTTCAAACGTCATCACGAGTACGACAAGGAGCAAAGGATAACCTCAACCGATTTAATCTTATCCTCAATTATGATATGAGTAGGACTTGTATCAGTAAATCATTATCTCCAAAAGATTCTTACAAATCCAAAATATTTCCCGGCATTAAATAACCTGCAAAAGGTTGATAACTCGTAAAAAAAACCCAAATCAGCCAATTAATCACTCAATCCAAGATCCATTGGATGTCTAGATCTGATAGAAGAATTACCTCAGTCCCTAAAGTCATATATTCCTGTTGAAGGCCCCAAATACCTAATCATTTAAGACTACACCAGGAGTACGACAAGGAGGAACGGAGAGCCTCAGCTTGTTTAATCTTTTCGTAGGCGATGCTTTGCGCAAGCACAGTTGGGAAAAGACTTAGCTTGATCTACTAATACAAAACAGAGCATTTATCTTCCCTCCAGAGGCCAGTGTCCCGATGATGATAAAAACAGAAGATTAATACTGAATTTAAATTTTTGAAAATGATAGTTGACAGGAAACCAGGAAACCATATCTTTTTGAAGGGCATTTTAAAATATATAGAAAAAAAAAACGGTTGGCAAATTTCGTAATCTTTACCTTCAATGCCCAAGATTATTCGTCGCGCGTGTGTAGTCCACGAAAGGACAGTGAGGATTCACGAGTGACTAAATAGCATCACTAAAACAGCGTGCAGAGGACATAATGAATACAAAGCGCACATTTCCAAAAAGGAAACGTTACATAGCAAACCACTTTGGCGCTTGTAGTTTAAATTTGAGAGACTGGCTTAAATTCCTTAGTAGGCACTAATCCTGAATGACAAAGTGTAGATGTTGTAACTGACGTATTGTCTGGTCGTTTGTAGATTAACTTTCTTTTCTCTGCTCCCCCGCGTCTTTCGTACACTGCATATTTATATTTTCTAAAATCTCGTGGTCGCCGTGATTTTGCGTTAATTTGTCAGCATAAAAACAATATGGCTTCCCCACGAAATTCTTTTTACGTACGGACGTCCATGATTTCCAAACTACAGCGCTTAGTAGTTTAAATTAACAAAAACTGGAATCAGGGCACATTCTCTGAATACATCATAAAAATTCAGAATGTTGAATTAATAAACTCTAAGCACATCAAATGCATATGTCTATTGATCAGTCATAACAAATTTAAGATAAAGAAACTTAATATAGAATAGCTTGCACTAGAGGGTTAATTTCGTCCGACGCTTATGGTACAAAACCAGAATATTAAGTTGAAAACTAAAGTCATGTTCTTAAATAGTCCAGCCAGATCAAGACCGCCATATAAATGCGATGCATGACGTCCAAATTGTTCAGAAATGTCGAAACTATCAGTTATATACAATAGTTTTCTCAGATCAATGATCAAAAATGGCATTAAGCAAATGAATCCTCTAGGTCTTAAAGAAAACAACACTTCATTAGATCTTATAGACTGACACTACAGAATCGCAAACAGAGAATTTTATCAAATGATAAAAACCCAGTCATTAGAAGACTTCCAACAGTAGCAACAACTAAAATCGATAGCGTATATAACTGGAAAGGAAAACTGTTGAGGGGTTCTCCCCTTTTTACACAAATGGACTCACCCAGTATATACATATACTACGGCTACGTGAAGACCCGAAAGCAAGACCGAAAAGTCGAGTTCAGAGTGACAGAATAAAAGGTTGTAGGTAACCGGAAGAGTGAGGTAACAGCGTTGTAGGAGTCACAGTGAGCGAGCACGTAGACTCAGTAAGAAGTCATACAGCGATACTTCAATACCAAAGACTGTATATATATATATATTGCTACTAACCCGTATTCCTGGAACTACTGACCTGCATTAACAGTTTGCATTATTACGTTAATACATTATTTTCCTATATTCATTCCTGGCGTTTGTTATTTATTGGTACCGGATTTTATCCCGGAATCCACAGCAAAAACAATGATATAATCAATATGTTGGCATCCCGCTCTATCTTAAAGAAATGGTTAGGAAGGAGAACTCACATCAATACTCAAGAGGGTGATAACAGTGAACTTAGGGACCGTATTTTTCTGAAAAACTGTTTTTAAGAGAAAGTTTTTATCAATTTCAACCGACATCAACGTTAACTATTTGGTCAATGAATGCCGTGTGTTTCCTGTCTAGGGTCGTTTATTCTCACCATTACTGGTACCATCAAGCTTTAGATAAAACTGTTGCTTTGGACATCTTGAAAAGGTTTGACAGGGTTTGGCATACCGGTCTTCTCCACAAGTTGAAAGGCTATGGTATTTTCGGGCGAATTTTTGAACTAATTCACTCTTTCTTATCTAATCGCGAAATCAAAGTTGTCCTGATTGGCCACTTTTCTTGATCTTTTTTATACTAATGCAAGGGACCCCAAAGCTCTATCATTGGACTTACTTTATTCTTAATTTTCATCAACGGCCTTCCTAATGACATCACTTCTCAAATATGATATAACCATTTACTTCTGTCTCGATAATAAATCTGATCATTTCGATGAGGTGAAATTAGCAGGTGATCTAAAAAATGACTTACAGTTTGTTGTTAACTGGAGCAAGGAGTGGCTTGTTAATTTTAACGCCTTCAAAACGAAACTTCTCTCTATTACTCAGCTGAAAGCCCCTTCTTTCCCCCTCTCCCAACAGCATGGCTGACGCTAACCTCCATGAAACTGACTCGTTACGTCTTCTCGATGTAACATACTCAGCTGATATGAAGTGAAAAGACTATAATAAATCCATTGTTGGGTCTGCCGCTAAGAAAGTCCTATCATTGTGTCGTGCTAGACAATTTTTTAAGTTCTCTGCTAACAGTTTCTTTTTTCACGCTTCACATTTGTGGAACGCTCTTCTAGCTTCATGCTTCCAAGCCAATTTTGAGCTACAAAAATTTAAATGCAATGTCGTTCGCTATTTACTGTCTTGATTAGCCTTCTATTTTTCTCGATTCCTAATATTTTTATATATTTTTTGTCCTTCCGCACTCAATAACTCTTTGTGTTTTAGTAGCTTCACTGCCTTGCATGGGGTGATTTAAACAAAAGAAAAAAAATAATAATACGTGTTCTAGCATACCTACGGACGATAATAGGTATGTCCCCATTCACATAAATACAGTAGTAAATACTGTATGTTGGTCTGCAGTTGGTCTGCAATTGAAGATTCATTGTGGAATTCACTTGACTCATTTCTAGCAGTTGACTACTTCTTCTACGCGTTGCTGTTGAATCTTATATATGTTGTTCTTGTTCTATGTATTATCGTTCATTACCAACCTTTGTGTGATTATTCTATTCAGTAACCTACCCTAGGTTTCAACAATACCCAACATCACTAAAGTGGAACGATGGCTATTAATGGGTTAAAAGGCTTAAAGCTATATTGGATCTATATAATAATGTTTAAAATAGATGTTTCATGAATTTGTTAATATTCTAAATCTAAACTGAGGGCCTACTCACTCCTTTGTAGGAACCACTCTCTGATTGACCATATCTTCAGGGGTGTAATCGTACTCACCACCCTTGGCCAATTGCAGCTTGGTGAAGTTATTTAACCTATAGTTGGGGTGAATGGTTTTTGGATTCAGAGTTGTCTTTCTTCTAGACCAGTTTCCAACCAAGGCTATAGGGCCCAGTCTGCTCTGCTATTTACTCATAGCTAGGAGAAGAAGAGATGGATTCATACCCCTTTCCCAAGGGTATTTTAACATAATTCGAATTTGGCTCCGCATATCCTCAATCCGAGACGCTATCCATTAATCTATAATGTCTAAAGGGCGGCTGAACTCCTCATAGTCAATGACCATGCAACCCAACTATGAATTAAATAGCTTCGCCAATCTGCCATTGGCCGAGGTTGATGAGTATGGCTACACCCTTGAAGACATGGTCAACCAGGGAGGGTTTCGTCCAACGGGAGTGAGAAGACTCTGGATTTGGATTTGTTAATGTTAAAAAATATTTAAAAAAAATATTTTTGTAAAAATAAGATCAAAAGAGTCAAAAAAATGACTGCATTTTTTCCTTGTTTCAGTTATTCCTTTATAAATATCGTTGGTACCCTCCCCCAAAAATCGCGGTGACTAAGGTTTAAATTTAATTTTAAAAATAAAAAAAAAAAGTTTTCTTGAAGCTTTCATTTTATCATTGTTTTTTTAAGACCGAGTTTTTTAACCAAAATTTCGAACGTGCTAGAAAAGATGAAACAATTTAATATTAGGTTAGTGCAAAAATAATTTCGTTTTCTCACATAGTAACATATGTTAGAAAACGAAATTATTTTTGCACCAACCTAATAAAATAATAAAAAAAATACTTTGGTCTTTCTTAATAATAACATAACATTTTGATAGTAAAACATCGTTTCTATTAAGTTTAGGGCCTTTTTCGTCATGGTATGCTTTTTGTTTTAGAAGATCTTTGGAATCCTTGAAACATAGTTATTATTTATTTAGTATAAATCTGGCAAAGTTTTTTTTATTAACTGCGTTGCTTTCTTAGTTTCATTTAGTTTGATGTATTCAATTCGTTTCGTATTTTAGAAAATTTCAGTATCGTCTTAAAGGGAAACAAGCAGTTAATGTAGCAATATAAATATGTAATTTCATTTTTAAAAATGCAAATTATATGAAACTAGAATGTTAAAAATGTTTACAGTATTTATTAATTTATTTAACTATGTTTTAATGATTATGTGATTAATTGTTTCCCAGTGTGAAGGAAAGAGGTAACTTATACTTAGTTTCAGTAATTCATGTTTTTTTTTTTTTTTTTTTTTTTTTAAATTGAACGAAAGACGTAACTTGATAAGCTACATTTTAATGCACACATGTTGTAGACATATTTTTAATGCTTGGATATATAGGATTTCGTTTGAAGGCTTTAGGTTTACATTTTGAGGTTTTCATTTTAATTCTTTAATCTTTATCGTTTCTTTTCCTTTTAAGTTGTGTAAAATTCAAATAGACATGTTTTAAGGTAAAAGCTGTTTCAAATGTTTAAAAAAAATCGATGCGTCTGATTTGCTAACTTTTTAAATAGTTGTTAAAATCTAAATGATAATCTAAATTCAGCAGAAAAGCATTAAAATTATTTATTATATCAGCTTTTATGACATTTTCTTTTTCGCTTTCTTACTACATGAGACAAAAACATTTCATTTTCAAAATGGCCGCTGGCAAATATTACAAGAGATATCACAGAGAGAAATCTATACGTCACTCTCTGTTTATTCAATTTAGCATTATTTATAAACTAAATTTAACTTACGTAATTTCCCACCAGAGTTTTGAATGTATCTTCTTTTTGAAATATTTAATTTAATTTATTTATTAACCATTCATTGGGATATTTCGTGGATGAAGTATTTTAAAGTTTAAGAAAACATTTCTTTCTTATTATCTTTTATAAGCTTTTTCTTTCGTTTTACTTTAGTTTCTTTTAGGGTAACAGTTTTTACATTCTACGACCGTTAATTAAGTAACATAGACTGGAAAATTAATGAAACAAACTTCTGATTCCATCTTTATTTTCTTATCCATTTTTCCATAATAATCGATCGGAGAAAGTAGAAGACGAGTGTTACGATAAAAAAACTAAAATGAAAGAAACAAAAATTATTAAAACATTTATAATGACACTGCTTTGTCGAAGTTAACTTAAGATTAAGAACCTTAGGTTACTCAAAAATACATCAATTATTGTAGAATTATCACCCTTGGCTTAGAATTATAGGTGGCGCGATTTTTGAAAGCCTCGCTTTCACTTACTATGACCATTTTTTTTTTCTTTCTCTTACAACACACGCTGCATGGAAGTACTTTATCACATCAACTGAAAATTGTGTATGAAAATTCAACAATTTCAAACGATGGCGCTCCTTTCTTTTCTCTATAACTATACTAACAAAACACTCATGATTCTATAAACATGTTTTGTCAATAGGCTAATGGTAATGGCGCGATTAACCGTTTCCACACAGAAAACATTCGGCATTCCTTGTCCGTTACTGTCTGTTAAAACTTATAAAAATCATTCTCTTAAAACTGTTTTTTTTTTATGTGGGGGTAGTGAGAGGGATAATATTCCCAACTGTTTCCACTCTTTCTGGTACTGACGGGAGTTTCCTTTTTAACTTTTTGTTTAAGGTACTGTGGAAAGTCAACATCTTGATTATATCATTATTTTCCCCTTGAGTTGCAATTACTAATTTAAAAAAATTTTTTTTTTAGCATTTTGGGCCCTGCCTTCCTGAAAATTTTTTAACCCTTCTGCCTGAGCTCTTGAGTCAAAATTCGCAAATAATTGGTATATAATGTTTCACGTTAGATATAAAAATAGTTACAAGTGTTTACACACCATTCAATCGGTGGTTGGGCATTAAGTCATTTTTCTCTACCACCGTTCAACCGATGCCTGGGCATTACGTCATTTTTCTCTGCCACCAGTAAAGCGATGGCTAGGGCTCAAGATAGTGTATAAGTCTTTTATAATTATTTGTTTAAATTCCATGGTTGCTTTTTTCTTTTCGACGTTTCCTATAATGTTGAATTTTTTTTAATCAATTCATTTCAAGCAAGACGACAATGCCACTATGATGCCATGGGCTACTGGTAGCAAAAGAGAACGAAGAGACTTTACAGGGAACCGGAAACTTAATCCTAAACCGGAAACAAGGGATAAACCTCTACTTCTGTTCAAAAGTGCGAAGAGGGTTGTGTACAGGACGAAAAGCAAACCTATCTACTCCTACTGAAGAAAAATGTAAATAGTGTATAAAATTTTTTATATAGAGTTTTAGGCGGAGATGCCAGAAATATAGGGTTGAAGTAGACTTTGGAAAGAAGCAGAAACCCAACCTCAAACAGGAAAAAAAGGGATAAAATTCTACACCTGTTCAAAAGATCGGGAAGGAATGTGAAAAGAAAACCTAGTTGTCATTTCTTGGACATATAATAAGAAAAGAGGGTTTGGAGAATTTGATACCAACAGGACATATTGAAGGCAAGAGGAACAGAAGAATAGATCAAAGGAATGTAGTTCGTCATATATATAATGCCAAATAGGTCGGGTTTCGGTTCCGGCTTGAAGCGATCGGACTTCTAGTCACACTGTTGAGCTGTGATACAGCAAAACAGTCTGTTTATGGATGACAGTATATATATATATATATATATATATATATATATATATATATATATATATATATATATACGCACACACATACACACATATATATGTATAATATATATGAATGGCCCTTTCACTACAGAATTAACAATTATCGTAAACGAATTAAGTCGACTCCCCATGAAAAATTATTACCTGTAGAACAACATTTCCGCCTGGAAAAACACGATTTCAAAACCCATGCCAAATTCACTATAATTGAGATAATAGAAAAGTTCAGAGCAGATAACATTAGAAAGATTTTAGAGTCGCATGAAAATAAGTGGATACAACGTCTAAAAACAAAATATCCAGCCGGGCTAAATCACAAATTTAACAATATATAGATATAACTCAACAAATCAAAACTTACCCACATTTCTCACCCACACAAGACAGACAGGCCTCACACTTATACACTCACCAAAACGAATATACACACTTACACACATCATACGCACTCACTCCCTAATGAGCCAAATGATAACACACACACACAGCAATACACACGCTTACACATATCATACTCACTCCCTCCCCAAGAACCAAATAACACACACACACAAATACTAAACAGAGACACATCCCCTCACCAAGTCCAATAAAACTGTCAAACTGACCAGAGAATTCATAGCAGCATGTATCTATTCAGCTCTTATCTCAAATAACAACCTAAATTAGACTGTCTGACCAACACAAGGATTGTTAAAAAGATAGAGAAACAAAAAACAAATGAAGACTACAGACAAAAGTTCGTTTTCTTCATCAAGACATTCATTTCTGTAGTTTAGTGCTAGCAGAAAGCAGAAATATTTCTCCTCCCGATGATGGCCATTTCGGCCGAAACTAGTCGAGGAATCTAAATGGAATAATAATAAAAGAAACGAAAGAATATTAATCTACAACCTAGTGTGTCTGAAGATTTTAAATTTAAAAATTTTTTTTTTATTGTTCAAAATATATATATATATATATATATATATATATAATTATTTATTTAAAAATATGATTCCAACACGCTACATAAGAATTCTCATGTTTCAAAACAAGAGCCGAAAACCTCAATATAATTATTTGGATTAAATTGAATTAAAGTAAGCTCTGTTCCATCTTCAAGCGAACTCTTATGTAGCGTGTTGGAATCATATTTTTAAATAAATAATTATATTTATGCTCTACTTTTGTATCGAGCATTATTTTAAAAAAATAATAACAAAAATACTAAAGAACTTTGGATTATTTACCTAACCAGTTCTTTCCTATTTTCTATATATTTTCATATATATATATATATATATATATATATATATATATATATATATATATATATATATGTAAAATTGTTGCCAATGTTGTTCATTGCATTTTACACCATTTGACCTGATTTACATTTACTATTTTTTAAATGTCATGTTCCTCCAGGACGTAGGCGATCACGGTTCTCCACATACGATTTTTTCTTGATTATTTTCATCAACTTCTTCCCTTCCAAGTTTGGATTTCAGAGGTTTCCTTGTTTTAGATTGGTTGCCATCCAAAGCTAGAGAAGAAAATAAGGCATGAATCCATCTTTTCCCCGCCGTAGCTTGTCCGGAATTCGAACTCCGCTAGACGATTCCACTTGACGCACACATGACCTATAATGCTTTTATATGTGCCGTGTCCTTTCAGGACGTGGCTGATCATGGTACGCCTCAATTTCGTGTCCTTTGTAGCTCCGAGTAAATTTTGTTTTTTTGCCACCTCTCCTAACCCCGTCCTGCCATCTATTTACACAAGTAGATTATTCTCTGCTTTCTTCTGTCCATATTGCCTTCAATCTGCCCTGTCAGTGTCAAATTTTCTAATTTATGTGTCCTAGAAATTTCAACTGTCTCTTTCTGATGGGCGACCATTTGGGGGGGTACCAGGTGCTGTAAGCTTGGATGTGCAGGTGGTGTAATGGATAACGGCTCGGAACTGTTAATCGGTGAATTCCAATTACAGTCGGGTTCGTTATATTTACTTGCGCGCAAATGCTCTTCGGAAAGGGATGAATCCACCTTTTCTCCCCCAGCTATGGGTTAAATAGTAAGACTTGTAACACTAAACCATTATTCTCTCCAAAAATAAAATTATGTACAAAAAATATTTAGATTTCGGCATTAAATAACCCATAAAGGTTGATATGCCGATAAACAAAACAACCAACCAACTAAAAAAAAAAAAATTTTTCTGTAGCGCAAAAGAAAAAAAAAATGCTATTTTTTCAATGAAACAACAATAAACATTCAACTCCCCTTGTAGACGAAAGTATTTGTCAGTGGTGTTTGCTCGATTGAAAGGACGAAAAATTGGCGGCCGCTCAGGTCATCACTATTTTGCTTGCATGACGGCAAACACGCAAAACATTGTTTTCGACTTTATAACGTTTTTGTTGTTACTCTTGTTATTGTCGTTGTTGCCGTTATTATTATTATTATTATTATTATTATTATTTAACTTTTATTCTCCGGCGTTTTCTGTCTTTTCTTTTTCAAGTATTCATTTTCTTTTACTTTGTTGGTTTGTTTGTTTCTTTGATTTCATTTTGTTTTTTCTTACTTTTTCCATTTTTCTTTTCTCTCTTTTGCGTCATTTGTAATGTTTTTTTTTTTTACATACATACACACATACATACATACATATATCCTGTCACTTTTCCTTTTATTAATTTTATTTAAAACCAACAGAAAAATGAAAAAATAGAAACATAAAAAGACAGAATTAAATAACTATCCTTTTATTTCTTTGATAGTTATTTTTTTAACAATTTTTCTCGATTTTTTATTTTTTATAATTTTTTTCCTGCTTTTTCTTATTTTTCTATGTCCCGTTCATTTTCTGCCTTTCTTTATTTTATTCTTTTCCCTTCTTTCTTTCTTTCTTTCTTTCTTTCTTTCTTTCGCTCAATTTCTTTCTTTCTTTCGCTCAATTTCTTTCTTTTTTCCGCCTTTCTTTTTCGATTTCTTTATCTTTGCGGTTTTTTCCTTAATTTCTTTCTTTCTTTCTTTCTTTTATCGTCATATCAAGATCCTTTATTTTGCATATCTGTTCACACAAGCTTTTGGAGGATGTCTTGTTTGGACCTGTCCTCATTTTCGTACATATTTCTTATGACATAGTGTGTGTGCTTGTGTGTATGCGTCTGTGAGTAAGAGAGAGAGAGAGAGATAGAGAGTGAAAATGCGTGTGCGTGTGTGCGAGAAAGATAGAGAATGTGCGCGTGTGTATTTGTGCATGCGTGTGTACGCGCGATCGCTCCAGCATCTGAGCGCGTGCGGTTGTTTTTCTTCTCGCCTGTCCGTTCCTTTGTCGCAACGGACAGACTCAAAAATATTAACAAGAGTTGCAGTCGATTGGCTTGTCGTCGGCCCTAGCTGTTTGTGTGTGTGTGTGTGTGTGGGGGGGTCTAAAATTTTATTGTCGAATCCAGACAGAGAATAAAAATCGCTTTTCTTGAAAACGAAAGAGAAAAGAAAACCAAGAAACGTATGGATGATCGCACATGACAAAAATCAAGATCTTTTATTTCAGAAAAAACAGGAACTGATAATTAGTTTTGAGTTTTATCGACAGGTACAGAGCCATTTCCGAGTGGACAAAAATTGTATGTGTATTATTTTATTTTTTCTTAAAAAGAGATATGACACAATAAATCATTTTTTTTAAAGAACGTAGGCGGAAATGACTCTCCAAAGATTTTTCTTCTATGTGCCGTGTCCCTCCAGGATGTTGACAATCATGACTCTCCACAGATTACATTTCTTTATTATTTGTGACTTGATATGACATCTTGAGAAAGATAGTGGAGTAGTTTCCTGTTGCCTTCTCCTTGGTTTTGAACTCAGAGTAGTTTTCTAGACTGGCTGCCGCTTAAGGCAGTCTACTCAAATATTTAATCGATAACTGAGAGAAGAAGAGATGGAGTTGTGTCTTTTTCAACGGCATAAAGAACAACGAGGCTCAAAAGAGAATATAACTCAAATTAAAAGGCATGAAAACATTTACAGGATTAGCAATAGTGTGTATGCAGGTGTGTGTGTGCGCGTGTGTGTGTGTGTGTGTGTGTGTGTGTGTGTGTGTGTGTGAGCGCGTATATGTGTGTACGTGTGGGCACGCAGTATGTGGTTTGGTGAAATTAAGTCGTCGGTTTTCCAGAAGAAAGAAATTTCCCTAGGAGGAGACAAGTCCCGTGTTATCGCTACTACATCCCAGAGAAAAGATAGATAGATAGATAGATAGATAGAGAGAGAGAGAGTCCTTTACTTTCATACTGCTGATTACAACGCTACATAGAGGCGTTAAGTACATTAGCAGGCAAGGTGGTAAGTCCGTACATCAATTGTCACACTACTGCTGAAATGCATTACACATCCCCTAAACTGTGCTCACAACTACTGTTTGCTCTCCATAAACATTCAGTAATCGTCGATGGCTCTCATTGTGTGCACTTTATTTTTTGATTATATAATCAATTATATAACTACACATATTAGATGCCAACTTGCCAGACTAGCGATAGGCTGCTATTAGTAAGAAGGCAAAGATAATTATGGGTCATTGTGGGGAAGGTTCAATCCCTACTGCCACACGAACAACACTCAACCTTGAAATTGTGGGATAACGTTGTATAGATAGATGATCATCTTAAGTGATCGTCAGATAAATTGAAATTTTTATGTGTGTGTGTGTGTTTTGTTTTCGTTCTTTTTTTTAATAATATTAAACACACTTCAATAATATACGGTTCCCTACGGAGAATTTTGCCTTATTCAATGTCGTCTGCTTTTCTTCTATTGCAACCTCCAGAATTTGGAGTCTTTATTTTGCACTGTACTCCATATAATATTAATTGATAATATACATGTAGATAAAATTTTGGTTAAAACCAAATAAAGTCTTTTTATTTATTCATATTTTCTATATTTCCGATTATTTATCTTGTTTCCAGAACATAATTAAATATAATTTGCATTGTAAATGTCTTAGTACTTTCAGCTTTCATAAAACATTAACGAGAGTTCTTTGCGCTATGTCGCTTACATCATTTGCAAAGTTCATATTTATTTTAGTTTTTTTTTTCTCTAGTACTATCGAATATTACTCCGTTCGTTTTCAAGGATTGTTCTGTGTTTAATTACGCAACTGATTTTTAATTCCGGCTTTCTCATGTTTGATACATTCAATTTCAAGTCACTCAAGGTAACGTCATGTAAACGGTCAAACTGAATTTGGAGTCTTTCTTTGCACTGTGTCCTATATTAAATTTTGGTGTTATCTACTAAAATTTGTCTAATGTTTATATTATTTTTTTATTTGTCATATGTTAAAAAAGACACACACACACGCACAGATAGACAGACAGACAGACACACACACAAATTTCGCTTTGACTGTATTTGACGTCATCTTGACTGACTTGAAATTGGTTCAATCAAACGTGAGAACGCCGGAATTAAAAACCAGTTGCGTAAGTACACACAAAAACAATCCTTGAAAACGAATGTACCTACATTCGAATGTACCCGGGAAAATGTAATAAAAGATCAAATCTAATATGAATTCAACCAATAACATAAAACAACTTATTCAGAAATCTGAAAGATTTAATAAAAAAATCGATAGACAGAACTTGTCTATATTATCTATCTATCTATCTGATAAAATATAGTTTTCAGGTGTGCTATATCTATGGGTAAAGGTGCTCAACATCAGTGATTCAGGGATAGAACGCCTGTAAATATAAAATATAATGGTGGACACTGCGCTCAACACCGTGTGAACGCAATCTTCAGACTTATATATATATATATATATATATATATATATATATATATGAATAAAAAGACAAAAGGAAGAGAAGCAATTCTTAGCCGAGACGTTTCCTTCTCTGAGGGATTTTATCAAGGCAAATATAAGAATTTATTTCGCTTCACGTGTTTATATACAAAAGCGACGATACACTATTTACATTGTTCGGACTATCGTCTTCATCTTTGTTGCCATATTTATCATAACGTTTCGGCCGTTGTACGCACCAACCTTCTTCAGGCAGTTGAAATGTCGAACTGAATCCTTTATTTCGCTCGCTGGGGTAGACTAGTTCTAGTTCCATGTACCATTTATAATGGATGTCAGTTATCAGTTATCTCCTGTTAATTTCCCTCTCCGTTCTCCACTGCCTTAATATGGCAACAAAGACGAGGACACTAGTCCGAACAATGTAAATAGTGTACATAATACCTCATCTCAGAAATATAGACAGATACCAGAAGCGAGGATGTCTGGTTTGTCAAGGCTTCTACATTTGAGAACGCTCATGAATATTCATTAGAGGGTTGAAAGGTCAGTCAGAACATGTGAAGGACACAAAGTACCATAATTCAAAGTTTGGTACGACAAAAGTAAGCGAGTAATATTCAAGAATTTTTTTTTTTATAAATGAATATTCTTTAAATTAAATTCTTATGGTCTTGAATGGATGTGTGTACTGTACATAAAAAAAAAAAAAAAAAAAAAAAAAAAAGGTAATGGATTTAACAGTTATCTTTTGATTTTTACCATTTTTTGTGGTTGTGTAGGTTGTTTTGGGAAAGTAGTATTTCTTTCAGAAAAGGTGAGATTGGAAAGAAACCGCGGCGTGGGTTTATATTTTGATAAGATTCGATAGCGGCAATTATTTTCTCTTGTGATAAGTGTAGAATTTTTCGATCAAAATTATGGTTGAATTTATTTCCGTCTATGACTAGTGCATGTTTTCTCAATGTATTGTGAGGAACAGATTTGGCAATTTGTTCTGTATATGCCTGCTTCTGAATTATTATTGTTATGGGTGTTTTTGCTTCTGACCATGTCCATAATGCGACTTACAGGGTGTGGAAGAATCAAGATCAGAAACAATAATGATGAGTAGAAAAACAAGAGAGTAATCGGGAGGACAGATTATAATAAGTCTATATTATTATTACTATTATTAATATATAATTTTTATATTATATATATATTATACATTATATTATATTATATTGTATATTATATATTATATAGTATATAATATATTTTATATTATTGATATTATTTATATTGTATATATACGTTTATTATATGTATATTATTTAATTATATTATATATGAATTTGTTATATATATACATTTAATTCTTTATATATATTATATATTATATTATTGATATTATATTATATATGAAATTTTATATTATATATATTATAATAATAGTTACATTTTTATATTATATATTTTTATTATTATTATATATAATCGGGAGGACAGTAGATAGTGATTGACATTGCATTTAAATTTTTGCAGATTAAAGTTGACTAGAAAGAATGGAGCCGGAAACGAGAGAAGAAACTGTTAGGATAGAATTTACGGTTATATCTAGCCAGCTTTACTGTAAATTGATGGTACTCTAGGTACCATAGCGAAGATATATACACCCCCCACACATTTTATATATATATATATATATATATATATATATATATATATATATATATATATATTATATAAAAGAAGTGTTGTTGCACAATAGTAAAAATAAGAAAATCAAGACGAGGTTGGTTTAAGGAACAAGTGTATTTAACATCACAGATACAAAAGGTAGGAAACGGGTACTACTCAGCTAGGCAGTTGTAGTTCTGTTGCTGCTTGCACCGGGTAGGTATTACTGGCACTATATATAGTGAGAACCGGTGTAATTCCCTTGTGTTAGGAGGCCGGTGTAACACCCTCCTTTGAAAATATCCCGTCTGGGGATTAATAACGTTTTTGTTTTGGGTTCACCCTAATCAACTCCGTTGATTTCCGTTTTCTTTTTGACCTCCTATTCTCAGGAGCTGTCTCTGGTATGGGCACCTGAATAGTATCAAATACTGTGTCCATGATGTCCTCCTCGGGCGATCTGGTCACCTCACTGTTCGAGTATCTTTTCCGGATTTTGTTAGTGTGACGTTTGTGCACGAAATCTGGTCCCTTAATCTATATGACCATGTTGCCTATTTGTTTCTCAATAGTGCCGGACTCCCAAAAGGTCCTATTATTTCTATGAATCTTGTAGAAAACTCTTTCGCCAACTTTATACAGTTTTTTGTTATCGGTTTTTTGAGGTTTGGTCTATCCTGGTTTGGTAACAACTTGTGGAAAATTGATCTAACCTTGCGTCCGAACATGACCTCAGCAGGTGTCTTCGACGTTTCGATGTTTGCATTCGGAGTGACCCTGTACACTTGTAAGAACTGTTGGATTGACTTATCCGTCGGTGATCCACTGGCTTTTCTCAGGGCTCTCTTGAACGTATCTACGAATCTCTCCGCTTGCCCATTACTTCTTGGGTGGTATGGTGGAATGGTTATATGCTCGATTAGATAATCCTCGCAGAGATGTTTAAATTCGGTAGACGTGAATTGCGTTCCATTGTCTGTGACAATGCAGTCTACAACTCCAAACCTAGCGAATAATTCATGCAGGAAATTAATAGTTGCCTCGGATGTGGGATTCTTGCATTTCAGTACTTCCGGCCACTTAGATAGACTGTCTATAACAATGAGATAGTAGAAACCATCTAACGGTCCAGCAAAATCCAAGTGAATTCTCGACCAAGGTCGGTCCGATTTTGCCCACGATCCGAATTGTGTCGGAGGAGCTTTCATAGCTAATGCGCATCCTCTACACTCCCTGACTTTTTCTTCTATATCCTTATCCATGTTTGGCCAGAAAACGAAAGAGCGCATAAGGCTTTTCATTCTTGATATACCTGGATGTCCTACATGGAATTCCTTGAGCATTCTTTTCTGTAATGTCGTAGGAATTACGACCCTGTCGCTATATAACAGGACGTTATCACAAATTGAATAAATTTCCTCATTCAGTTGGTTACTGTTGATTTTTTCTTTCGTGCTTATAATAAATTCCTCCACCTCTGCCTTACTCTTAATCTCATCAAGCGTTACTGGAAGTTCTCTTATCGTGTCACATAAAGTATTTTTTACTTCAACTTCCGCTTGAATGGCTGCTATTACCATATCCTCCAATGGTTCTGTGTGCTTAGGTATTAACCTTGATAAGCCGTCTGCATGACCAAGTTTTTTAGATGGTACATACTCCATTTGAAAATTATAATTCAGAAGAATGGTACCCCATCTTTGGAGTCTATTCGCCGTATGTTGTGGTAGTCCCTTTTTCGATCCAAAAATCGTTAGTAAAGGTTTATGATCTGTTTGTAAAAGAAATTGTCTCCCGTGCAAGAAACGATGAAATTTCTTTACTGCGAATATAATGCTTAGCGCCTCTTTCTCGATTTGCGAGTAGTTCTTTTCGGCTGGTAAAAGTGAACGGGATGCATGGGCTATGGGTTTTATTTTTCAATCATCCATTTTGTGTAGTATGCATGCTCCTATGCCATAGGCACTGGCATCGCTTGCAACTATAATATCACGCTTGGGATTATAATGTGCCAGAAACAAGCCAGACGTTAATATATCTTTAATTTCCTGAAATGCTTCTTCGCACTCTTGCGTCCAGACCCATTTTTGGTCCTTCCTTAATTCATTTAAGGGTGATCTTAGTTTATGCATATTTGTCACGAATACATTGTAATAATTCGCCAAACCTAAGAAACTTTGTAGAGACGCAATATTTTCTGGAGCAGGCATGTCCCTTATTGCACTCGATCTATCTGGATCCGGCCTTCTTCCATGTTCATCGATGATTTGCCCCAAGTATTTTATTTTTTCCATGAAAAAGGTACATTTTTCCTGTTTCAGTTTAAATCCATAATCCTGGATCCTTTTGAATACTTGGTTTACATGAGCTTTGTGTTGTTCTTTGATAGCGCAGTTCATTAACACACCGTCCAGGTACCCTACTGCGAAGTCCAACCCACTTAACATCATGTCCATTGTTTGCTGAAAAATCGCAGGGGCGACTTTGACCCCAAAAGGAAGTCTGTTAAACTTGTACAATCCCTTATGGGTATTGATGCATAGCAGCTTTGAACACTCCTGATGGACTGGGATTTGTAAATACGCGTCACTGAGGTCTATTTTAGAAAAATATTTCCCTCCACTCAGTTTCGCGAATATTTCTTCAGGGCTCGGAAGGGGATAATAGTGATCCTTTAATGCATTGTTTAACCCTGTTGAGAAATCGGCACAAACCCTAATCTCCTTGCTCTTCTTTTTGATGTAAACTCTTGGCGTAGCCCACTCACCGTGATCAATTTTTTCGAGGATACCCATGTTTTCGAGTCTTTCTAATTCACCGTCTATTTGTTCTATAGCGGCGTATGGAACCTTTCTTTTCTTTTTGAACACTGGCTGTTCCTTTTCTTTGACTTCAAATTTTGCTACCGCTTTTGTACACCTTCCAAGACCGCCTGTAAATACATCTGGAAAATTCTCTTTTAACTCCCTCTTAAGTTTTTCTGCCTCCACATTCGAATCCTCAACTTTTTGACAAAAAGAGCTTAAAGGCAGATCCCATAGTCTAACTTTTTCGAACAGATCAGTTCCAAAGAGGTTATTTGATTTTCGCATGACAAAAATTTTCGCTTTTTAGGTCTTATTCTGAAAAGAAATATTCGTCAATAATTCTCCTTCGAAGGTGATTTTTTCACCACTGACGCTTCTCGCCGTTTTATGTGATTTAATCATAGTGGGTCTCCCAAGCTTCTTCCATGTCTGTACATTAATGATGGAAATATCAGGCCCACTATCAAGCTGTAGTCTTACTTTCTTTTTAAACATTTTGACCTGTACAAATTTCCGGATATTTCGTTCCTCAGGTTCAATTTTCGTTAGTTTAATGGATGTCTTCTTTCTACCAGATTTTTTCCTACAATGTGATGCCTTATGCCCCTTCTGGTAGCAGTTGTCACATTGTTTGAATTTGTAGGGACACTCATTGTACCAATGTTTATCTCCACACCTCCAACACGGTCCAGGTGGATCTTTTCCCTGTTTTTTCCTCTGGTTATTTTTTGAAGTTAAATTTTTCTTCTGATGGACCTTTTTAATGTGCGACACTCCGCTTTCCTCTATGTCACGACTGTCCTGTTTCAACGCAACAAACCGTTCACAGTCTTCCGCTAAGCTTTGTAGTTTTAAATTCGGTTCGTTTTCGAGTTTATTTAAAACACGACGCCTGATCTCAGCGTCTTTACATAAAACCAGCCCTTGCACAAATATTAAACATTTAAAATTATCTGATGATAATTCCTCCAGTTTAAAGTCGTTGCAATGCTTGTTTACAATACTTGCATAAGTAGTGTAATCATCTTCCTTTCTTCTAGTGACATTCATACACTTATATCTCCTGTGAAAAAGAGAAGTTTTTGTAGAAAACAGTTCTGTTAGTAGAGTAACTGTCTCTTGGAAGTTCAACTCGCTGGTCTTTTTTGGAAGGATAAAATTCACGAACTTTGTATGCTCGGCAGTTCCCAATTTTCTTAGCAGAAACCTAACTTTTTTAGCGTCTGTCCATGTACCGCAATCCGATACAAAAATATCCTCATATCTTCTATAGAAATGAGCAAACGTGACATCGTCTTCTGGATTATAATTGAAACTTTCAATAGCGTTCCACACAGCCGTCTGGGAGAATGCATTATGATTCTCGCTTGCATTCGTTAACTGTGTTGCCTCCAGAAGTTTCCTCTGTTCCTCCTGTGTTTTCATAAAGATTTCTTCGACGCGTTTCTGTTGTTCCAACAACTCTTTTTTAAATTTCTCCTCACTTTCAAGTTGTCGTCGAAGTTGTTGCTTTTGCAACGCGAGACTGTTCCGTTTGAAATTTGAACAATTGAAGAAGAGACTCTCTTAATTCTGCGTCCATGGTACGAATTAAATTTACGCACCATACAGTTTACACTTGTATTAAACAAATCAGTTTTCCCAAGGCTTGCTTAATAAAATTAGTTTGCTCAACTAATACACAAACAAGAAATATATTATTTCTTAGCCAAAAAGTCAATTCAAGTTTCTTTGTTACAAAAAAAAAATAATTTTGCAAATGTCATTTGTTGCATGTGGTATTTCTCGTAAACAAAAAAAATACGTCGCTTTAAGGAGTGTCGACTAATGGGAAAGTCACAAAATTTTTTTTTCAACCTCTTTGTGGTTTTGCACAAATATGACTCGAATATTTAACAGTCTTTGTTAAGCACAAATGACTTACGCGAATATATATTTTTCACTCGACAAATCATTTAACTTTGAAGAGGAGAAAAAAAAATCTTATCGTGACAAAAAAAAAACTCTGGTTTCTTATAAAGAAACAAAAAAACAGTGAACCTTTTTTTTTTCGAAAAACTTGGTGTCAGTATTTTCAGTTATTTTAATAATTGACAATATTATTCGCGTTCTCACGCTGTAGACTTTTGGTAGCAAATTTTTTTTTTTTTTTTTTTTTTTTTTTTTTACGTCGCCAAATTGCTATTGTAGTAATTAATTTGCTATTAATCCTTGCGTATCCAAATATCTGTTTGAAATGACGAAGGTGTTTTGCCGTAAAAATCTTGCGAATCCTTGTATTTCAATCACTTTAGGTGATTGTCCGCAGTGATATCGTTTCGATTCCGACGTCGCCAATCTGTTGTGTCGTGGCACAATAGTAAAAATAAGAAAATCAAGACGAGGTTGGTTTAAGGAATAAGTGTATTTAACATCACAGATACAAAGGTAGGAAACGGGTACTACTCAGCTAGGCAGTTGTAGTACTGTCACTGCTTGGTATTTATCAATCCACCCACGAGGACCGAATGTGGCACAAGGCCGGTTTAATGTGGGTCTCTCTGAGCCCGTAGGCTCGGCCAAAAATATAACCTTTGAACCCGCCTAAACGGGTTCAGGCCCTGTCTACCTCCCCGAAGGAAACATTGCCCTTCGGCAAAGCTTCCTCCGAGTTCCTCTCCGTAATACAGAGAGTTCGACAGACTCCGACCCGGAAACTCACAAAGGCAGCGTACTACACTTTGATCCTCGCTACCGGGCCGAGCAGTACTGTCGCTGCTTGCACCGGGTAGGTATTACTGGCACTATATATAGTGAGAACCGGTGTAATTCCCTTGTGTTAGGAGGCCGGTGTAACAAGAAGAACCAAATACGTTGGTGAAAGACAAAGGACAAGTTGCCAAAATGTCCTACACCCTAATCAATAAAAAACCCTTCAACACGGAAAGAAAAATAGGAAAAAGCCCTAAAGGCTTACCTGGTCAGTAAATAAATATAATCAAGGACTAGATTACCTCGACAGGACAAAAAACAAACAAAAAACGCTTCACAACGTTAACTCCTATCAAAGGACAACACGAGTCGTTGCCTGAGTTTCACAATCTTTAGCCGACTAAAGCGTTCTAGTCTTCTGAAGATTGCTTGAGCAGGAAACTAGGGTAACGACTCAGGCGGTCATATATATATATATATATATATATATATATATATATATATATATATATATAGCGCTCGCATTTCTGGAAAGTGCCTGAAAAGCATACTACATGTTGAGAGAGTTCTAATTCCAGTCGGGTTCGTTATAGTCACTTACGCGCAAATGCTCTTGGGAAAAGTATGAATCCACCTCTTCTCCCCCAGCTACGGGTTAATTAGTAGAACTTGTATCAGTAAATCATTATTATCTCCAAAGTATTCTTAAAATCTAAAATTATTTTCTGGCTTTAAATAACCTACAAAGGGTTGGTAAGCTGTAAAAAATCCAAATCAATCAAGAAATTGATTACACCAGATTGTGCGCTGTCTCCCTGAAACCGCGTAGCATAGTTGCAGTATAAACCACGGGTGTGTTCTCCGGATTGAACAGACGTCTGTAATAGGGTTTGGCTAGTCGTACTTGCAGAGGAGTGTGCTCGAAAACGGGTATTAGACGGGCAATACGGGTATGTATGAATAGCATAATATAAAAGTAATTTTGTAAGCGCTTTCGGTGCATATAGAAGTTGGAAATCTTACTGTTAATTTAAAATATAACTTTTCACAAAGTCAACATTGGCAGGGATGGAAGTATGACGTCATTTGTACGTCAACGATATACAATTTCAACCCCTTTTTAATGGGGTATTAATAAGTTAGTTTATAACATCTAAAAACACATGGGAAATATTATCTGGCTTAAAGTGCGAGTGGATGCTAAAGCACATCGCATTGCTCAAAGTTAAAAGATGCTAGAAAATACAGAAACTTTAAAGGATTGGAGTAACTCACAGGATGCGTTGACGACGAAGAAAAAATAAATTAACTTTGAACAATTATTATATTTGTGTTCGTAAAGAATACGGTTTTAAATCAATGCTTGTAAACAAGTAAATTATGTATGGGATTTCCTGTTTGGTACGTCGATCGCAGTATTTTAAGCATTTTACTAGACTGGTTAGGTCTCATCATTAAACTGTTGAAGTAGCTGGATTTAAGCGTGAGGGGTCTATTCTAATAGTTTTGTTTTCTCTCTCTCGCGTTTCTCGCCTGTGGAACTCACTTTCTAGCTACTTGCTTTCCTATCAACTATGATTTTCAAAAATTTAAATGCAACATCAATCGCCATCTTTTGTCTTTCTGAATCCTGTTCTTGTATTGTCCTTTCTCCTCACTAAAGTTCTCACATTTCTTTCACTCTCAGTAACCCCTTGCGTGTTAGTGATATTAACACCTTGTTATGAGTGAACAAAAGTGAAAAAAAGCTTCTAACTTTTCTACATTAAGATTGTAGCTACTTTCTTCGTGCCATAAAAAATGGTCAAATAAAATCATTTGAAAGTCCTGTGGATATTTCGTAATATATCATTTTAATTAAGAAAAATAAGAAAAAACAAATAACAATCAATGTTTAAATAATTCGTGAGAAATTTTGGTAGAATGTCAGAACAAAGAGCAGGAGTTGTGAAGGTTGTAGAAGGTAAAGGATAGCGTTTTGGTATACCATGGTTCCAGGTCATCCTTGGTCGAGCTGAGGACCTTAAAGCATGCCCATGGTATGGTGGTATTCTAAGAGTAGCTCAGATGTGGCACAATGTCGAAACTATAGGACACCCAGTAAGGATCGAACTCTGTTCATTCGTAATTGATCTAGCGAGACAAGCTTTCTAACCATTACACAACGTCGAAGTTCCCAATAAAGGATTTTCTAAGCGTAGTTTAGATGTGGCACAATGTCGAAACTATAGGACACCCAGTAAGGATCGAACTCTGTTCATTCATAATTGATCTAGCTAGACAAGCTTTCTAACCATTACACAACGTCGAAGTTCCCAATAAAGGATTTTCTATGCGTAGTTTAGATGTGGCACAATGTCGAAACTATAGGACACCTAATAAGGATCGAACTCTGTTCATTCGTAATTGATCTAGCGAGACAAGCTTTCTAACCATTACACAACGTCGAAGTTCCCAATAAAGGATTTTCTAAGCGTAGTTTAGATGTGGCACAAGGCCGAAACTATAGGACACCTAATAAGGATCGAACTCTGTTCATTCGTAATTGATCTAGCGAGACAAGCTTTCTAACCATTACACAACGTCGAAGTTCCCAATAAAGGATTTTCTAAGCGTAGTTTAGATGTGGCACAAGGCCGAAACTATAGGACACCTAATAAGGATCGAACTCTGTTCATTCGTAATTGATCTAGCGAGACAAGCTTTCTAACCATTAAACAACGTCGAAGTTCCCAATAAAGGATTTTCTATGCGTAGTTTAGATGTGGCACAATGTCGAAACTATAGGACATCTAGTAAGGATCGAACTCTGTTCATTCGTAATTGATCTAGCTAGACAAGCTTTCTAACCATTAAACAACGTCGAAGTTCCCAATAAAGGATTTTCTAAGCACGTCCATCATATGTTTTGCTACAAAATCGAGAATGTTTACCTGAGAAATAGAAAGGAATAACAATAATAAATTACTTTAATTCTAGTTTTATTGTTTTAACGATATTGTTTCTAATATTTCCGACATTGTTTCACGTCGGAAACATTAAAAGCGAGATTAGATGACTTGACAATTTGAGGAATAATTGACAATGTGAAAAAAACAACGCATTTCAGTGGCGTATCAGAATATCTAAGATTTGAGGAGACTTGCTACAATCATCGGATATCTGATGAGTACTTTTCTCCTACGTGCAGTCTCCCTTTGGGACGGAGAAGTGCATGGCTCTTTACTACTTCCTATCTTTTGTAGCTCTTAGTATTGCTTGTCATTTTACTATCCTCCTCACTTCCTTTTCTACCATCCATTTACACAAGCTTCTTAGGTTTGTTACTCGCTGTTTCCCTCTGTCCCACTTGCTTTCAGTATATCCTGTGAGTGTCATATTCTCCAAGCCCTCTTTCTTCATTATGTGTACTAAAAATTCAACTATATCAATTTCTAAGTATCAGTGTATTTTTTGTTTTCATTAAAACTTCCTCGTCACTCACATGCTCCGTCCATAGTATTCTCAGTATCCTTCTGTAGAACCATGTCTCTGTTACTTCGAGTTTCTTCTCCATCTGGGAGGAAAGTGTCCAGAGTTTATTTTCATATTGGATGACTGATTACCAACAGCAGAACAGCTTTTTTTGGCTTCTAATGAAACTTTCGTTTTTCTTAATACTTTTGCTGAGCCTTTGAAAGTGTCTCTTTCGCCATACCAAATAGTCTTTCGGATTTCGGGGTCAATTTTTCCGTTTTCTATTAAAACATTTCCCATCGATTAAGATCAGAAGCCATGATAGTCATATCTGATATAGAATTAGGGCATTTTATTATTATTATTATTTGCCTGTTCTCGTCAGTACTCAGACAAATGCAGACGAGAACACGCTTCTATTTATAATAATAATAATGCTCTAATTCTACACCAGGCATGGCTCTCATGGCTTTTGATCTTAATTGATAAGGGTTAACAGGAACATGTTTTGTCTTGGTTAATTAAGATGGGTTACGATAAATATCCAGTTTAGAACGACATATGTTTAAATTGCTTGACGGTAATCAGTTGTGTATGACGCGTAGTGCATCTTAGTTCATGAGCGGGGGTAGTGGTGGACTTCATAGCCGGGCACAGGATAAGTTGTTTTTATTTTAAATTAAAGAATGAGGCAGCCAAGGCAACTTGGGAGTCACAAATACATACTTAAGAACAATTTCAATCGGTGACTGTCTAAGCGGACTAAGTTACCTAACCGAAAGATATTCCTAACTAGGCTGCACCTACATCAAACCTGCCACCATATCGCACTCATTTGTCTGTGATGCATATGCATGGGATGCCCTCATCAGACTGATAGGCTTAAAGTCATGATGAGTATACCTAGCTTCGTATATTTGTACTCCAGTTTCACTTTGTTGGCGGGCTACTCTCTGATTCAATAATGCTGAAAAACAAAAAGTAAATTGCGCCTATGCAAAGAAATAAAACAAACAGCAGATCATATAATGAATATAGTATAGAAAAAAAGAAAATGCAAAAGAAGACATGACAGAGTGGTAATAGTCTTACACTGAGAACTGTGCAAACGACTTCAACTTACGACGACATCCGTACGATCAGCGAAGTTAAGCAGTGTTGAGCATGGTCAATAACAAGATGGCTAACAGCTTGGGCATACAAGGTGATGTAAGCTTAGATGTGCGGGTGGTGTAATGGATAATAGCTCGGAATTGTTAATCGGAGAACCGAGTTCCAATTCCAGTCGGGTTGGTTATATTCACTTAAGCACAAATACCCTTTCGAAAGGTATGAATCCATCTTTTCTGTCCTCTCCCACCCGAGCTCTGGGATTAATTATTAAGACTTGATTCACTAAACCATTTTTTTAAGGACTTTACGCCTAGCAAGACAGAAGGAAGCGACGGCACGTCTGTGAGAGAGCGACTGTAAACGAGAAAAAATATTTTATGGCTATAAATAATTAGCAGAAAGTTGATAAACCGTAGAAAACGAATCAGACAAGCAAGCAAGCAAATTACACCCCGATTATGTAAACAAATGGCATCAGGCCATCAGAGACCGCCCAAGAAAACAAAGATCATACAATATTTTGACATTTCGGCAACTAGTCCGAGCACCCAATTCAAGCAAACAGATCGGATCAAATAATCGTGTATAAGAAAAGAAAATCTTGCCAAATATTGGACTTGTCTGTGTGAGCTGATAGCAGATTAAAAATTAAAGAGAGTGAGAAATGGAAAAAAACAAAAAAACAAAAAAAACAAAAAAACAAAAAAAAAACCCCAAAACAAGACCTTGCTCGAGGGCTGTGAAAAATATGGACTATAAAGTTTGGAGTTATGCACATAACAGTAGATGCGCTCGAAACTGTGTCCAAAACACTATAATAATACAAGATATGGCTAAAAATACCGACAGGTCTATAGCAGCCAACTAAGCAGATATCGTAGTTCATGGTAAGAAGGAAACGCATAATCTGATCGATGCTGCGATTCCAGATGACACAAATCTTCTTAAAAAGAAAGAGAAATCTGATGATCAAGATCCAGTGATAAGAGCAGTACTAGTCATCACTGTACAATGTTTCGATTGGACATTAGCAACTACTTTGGGCGTGGGCCTGATATATTATACACCAGACATTTTCAAAAAATGTTTTCTCGAAAAACGTATACATCCTAATACATTTCTTAGTGTAAAGTGACTGTAGCCGGTCACGATTCCCGTTTGCACATTAAAACGTCCTTACGTAGTTTATAGAATTAACATGAATTAATTAAAACATGAGTAGAACTATAAAGAAAGGTTAGATTAAGCAGAGATCGACGAGGGAAAACAAACAATTAAGAACCTTAATTAGAAGCCATATTATTACTAGTAACTCTATTAATGGTGACTTCAAAGAGCATGGATAGACTGTCTTTAGTAACTGTGGCAGGCCAGCTATTTCTCTGAATGAACATAAGGCCAAACAGACTGATGTTACCATTATCGTTGATAGAAGAATCACTTTTGCAGAACTGTTAAAATCCTTCAAGTGAGTCATGGCAACGCCCGTAGTTTAGTACAACTTCTTGGCTCTGGAAAAGTCTGCGCAAAGTGTGTTCCCAGAATGCTAGCAGACTTGATGAAGGAGTAGAGTATGGTTGCTAGCCAAGAGCTTCTGAATTTGAAGAAGGTACTCGGCAGACAACATGTGAGAGGAAGAAGCAACTCGTGCATGTCGAAGAAAGCAGTTACATGAAGTGTATAAATGCTCTCATTCAAAGGTAGAATACTTCGATTAAGAAGGAAGAAAGACTATCTAGATGGCGGAGGGGGTGAAGTATTTGAAACTCTGAGATGTTTTCTAATTTATTTTGTTATGTTTTGTGTGCTTCGCCAATTAAATATGAGGTAGTTAATAGAAAAAGGAGTACAGTGTAACCCGGATATAAGAGAGTTGTCGGGACCGGAGAAGTCTCTTATATCCGGGTTTATCTTATATCAGGGTTTGGTCTATTTTGTTTACATTAACACAGGCTCTAATTTGAGACCAGAGAAAATTTCTCTTATATCAGGGTCTCTTATATCCGGGTTACACTGTATTACTTTTTGATCGATTCTCGTACCACGATTGAGAATGAAGGAGAAAATACTGAAAACTAGACCTAGAATATTGAGAGTTTTTCTTTTCTTTTCGTTTTTTTTTTTTTATCTATTTTGGTATACATTGTGAGCGTCTATTATTAAATATGCTGTAATTAGAGAGGAACAATTTTTACCTTTTGGTCGACCAGTGTTTATTTTAGTATGCTCTGTCGGCATCTATTATGAAATGTGTTGTAACTGAAGAAAAATAAGCATTACTTTTTGACCGACCGTCGTAAACACGATTGAGAAGGAAACAGATTATGTTAAGGATTAAATTCAGAATCCTGCAACTTTTGTGTTTTATTTTGGTATGTACTGTGAGTTTCTAGTATTAAACGTGTTGTAATTAAAAAAAACAAACAACTGATATTACTTTTTGATTGACCCTCGTACTACGGTTAAAACGAAGGAAACTATATGGGGGCCTAGATATGGAATCTTGCGACTTTTTGCGTTTATCTTAGTATGCAGTTTGCGTCTATTATTAAATCAGCTGTAATTAGAGAACAACAAACTACTTTTTGACCGATCCTCGTAACACGGTTGAAGTTATGTTGAAGCTTAGATTTGGAATCCTGAGACTTCAATGTTCATTTTGGTATGCGTTGTCGGATTCTGTTATTAAATGCATTTTAATTAAAGAAGAACTGACATCGAATATTGGATTTGCAATTTAGGACAGTGTTTACTGAGTTTAGATTTATATTTATATATAGAAGGAAATGAAATTTAAGAAAGATATGTCTTTCGTTTAAATATCTTAACATTTGCAATTAAAGATGCCATATCATCGAAACAAAATAACAATATTATAAACAAACAGCCAAAAATTTAAATTCTCAGTGGAAATGATGGATGTAGAAAATTGATTCTATCATTGTAGAAACTTTGTTCTTTAGTCTTAGTCACAGAATAACAGAGATGTAGTTTTTCTTTGCTTTCCTTACATATTAATAAAATCATTAGTGGATTCGTTGGTTGATTGATTTTGTTTAATGGTATATCAACACCACTATGGGTTATTTAATGCCAAAATCTAAATATTTTGAACAATTTTATGCCTTCGGTTTGGTTTGTTTTGTTTTACGGCATATCAACACCTCAATGAGTTATTTAACGCTGACAAATTTTTTTGCAATAGATTCGAATTAATAGAATATTTATTTTTTGTAAGAAATCGTTTTGTAGATCAGGTTTCATTGACGTATTTTTGTAAAGAGGGTTTTTGTCGAGAGTCAAATGTATTGCCGAGAGATTTTGTTGAGAGTATGGTAACATTGATGCAGTTTTGGATATGCAGTTTTGGATATGCAGTTTGTAGAGAAATTGATTTTATTGACATTCTCATTTGGTTTATATCAACACCTCAATGAGTTATTTAATGCCGACAAGATTTTTAGGATAGGTTTGGTTTGTTTTGTTTTGTTTTACGGCATATCAACATCAATGGGTTATTTAATGCTGACAACATTTTCAGGATAGGTTTGGTTTATTTTGTTTTACGGTATATCAACACCTCAACGAGTTATTTAATTCTGACATAATTTTTAGGATAGGTTCGTATAAATAGAATATGTATTCTTTGTGAAAAAAATCAGTTTGTAGATCAGGTTTCATTCGAGAATTTTTGTAAAAAGGGCTTTTGTCGAGAGTCAAATGTATTGCCGGTAATATATATATATTTTTAAAATGTATTGCTGGTGATATTTTTTTCAGAAATGCATTGTTGGTAATATTTTTTTTTTAAATGTATTACTGGAATTTTGACTATAAAAATCTATTTTTGTACTTTCATAGTGTTTTGACCCCAGTTTGGGGGTTAACTATTTGCCCATAGCAGGGATCCTAACAGATGTTACCACCCAGGTCAGCGTGAACCTGGGAACAACCACAATTAAGAGGTGGTTTCATGCTCCTTAAACCCTCCTTATTCGTGGCCTTGTGTCGGATGTAGTTTATCATCATATTCAGGATGCTTATGCCTTCAACTACAGAAATGCATTGTTGTATTTTTTACATACAAATGTATTACTAGTATTTTTATAATAAATATTTATTTTATTTACTTTCATAGGTTTTTGACCTCCAGTGTGGGGGTTAACTATTTGCCTATAGCTGGGACCCTAGCAGGTGCTGACACCCCAGGTTAGAGTGAACCTGGGAACAACAGCAATTAAGATTTGGTTCCACGCTCCTCAGAACTTTCAATCTCCTGACTTGAGGCACTGCTGCCGGATGTAGTTTATCGTCATACGCAAGACTATAGTGGATTCATTTGTAGTATGTTAATATGTTTTGAGATGAGGTAAGGAGAGCTACGCACACTTATGTAGATATGTATCATTTAGCCTAGTAATATATTTGTGGCCCCCCCCCCAAAAAAAGCCCAAAAAACAACAGTGTTATATATCGTGCCTATGAGCACTATTGCGCATGTCCCAATCCTTATAAATACTTTGGACATTATTTTAAGTGGGGGTAATATGTTGTCTTAAGTATCCGCGACTAGCAGTGGTTTACCTACTTCACGCCGCTGGCGAGTATTGTATTTTGTTGATGTTATAAAGATTACCATTTTCATTTCCAACCTCCGTTTTAGTTATTCTTCATTCAGAAACCCTTTCTAGGTTACAACAAGGTGTGAAAGGGGATAGATAGAGAAATATAAGAGAATGTGGTAAAGAAACAAAGAGAGAGAGAGAGAGAGAGAGAATGAAGAAAGTAGTAATGGAAGAAAACTAATGAAGGTGACAATGAAATGAACTGATTTTCAGACAAAGAAAAAAAGAAACGAAGAAATATATAAAGAAAAGGACAAAAAAGAAAAAAGAAAGAAAAGGAGAAAAAGAAAAATAAAGAAAGGAAGATAAAGTGAAAAAATAATTTTAAAAAAAGGCTGATCAGTAAAAAAAATCTAAAGAAGAAAATGTACCAGAATAGTTCAATAAAAATAAAACAAAGAAAACAGGAAGAAGAGAAAATATAATCTAATGACGGATAAGACGAAAAACTAAAATCCTTAAAAAAAGATATTGACTCTGTGCAAATTAAATCTAAAAAGTGGGGGTACTATATACCGTACCTATGAACACTAATGGGTATGTCCCAATCCTCATAAATACGTTGTAAGTGTGTGTGTGTGTGGGGGGGTAATATGCTGTCTATGTAGTCTACCACTAGTAGTGGTTTATCTACTTGACGCCGCTGGCGAGTATTGTATTTTTTTGATGTTATAAAGATTACTATTTCATTTCCAACTTCTATTTTGGTTATTCCTCATTCAGTAACCCTTTCTAGGCTACAACAAACGGTATCTAAAGTCAACTGAAAAGAATAGAAAACCTCGAAAAAATGCTAAAGGAATGTATCCAATACGGAAATGGTAAAGTAATTCAACATTTTATGCTGAAAATTTTAAGATAAATTAAAGGAGATGCTCTGAGGTTTGTGCGATATTATGATATGAACAAGAAATAAAAAAATAATATCATGCAATTTGATAATAATAATAATAATAATTATGTCGGTGAATTTTACATTTGAAATGGTTAGATATAACCGTAAGTTCTATGCTAACAGTTTCTTCTCCTGCACTTCTCGCTTATAGGAATCCCTCCTGGCTTCTTGCTTTCCAGTTAACTTTGATCTTCAAAAATTTAAATGCAGTGTTAATCGTCATCTTTTGTCTTTTTAATATCCTTCCTTTTATTGTCCGCTCTCTTTCATAATTTTTCTTACTCATAAGCCTCTTGCGTCTTAGTTGCATTAATGCCTTGCTTCTGGTGAAATGATTAAAACAAAATTCTTTCATTTATAACTTACTGAAACTAATGTATCTAACATAAAAATGTTTCATATATATATATCCGTCATATAGGCTGACGTTCCTTTTAACCGATTCGGCTACAGAGGATCATTCGGTTAGCAAGGTCGATATATATATATATATATATATATATATATATATATATATATATATATATATGTGTGTGTGTGTGTGCAAATGAACGAAAATAATATAATTTCCTTTGTTCAATTGTAACAGTTTATAGTATATATATATATATATATATATATATATATATATAATGTTTATATATAAATGTGTGTGTGTAATATTTTCATTAAGACAGGCTTACGGCCATATAGAGCTGAAACGGCGATTACCGTATGATAATCTAAGTTAAGCAACGTCGAGGCTGGTCAGTACTTAGATGAGTGAGCCTTTGGGAATAACAGGTGTTGTAAGCTTGGATATTCCGGTGATGTAATGGATAATAGCTCGGAGTTGTTACTCGGAGAGTAGAGAGTCGGTTTCGTAATATTCTCTTACGCGTAAATCACCCTTGGGAAAGCTATAAATCCACACCTTCTTCCCCCGGCTATGAGTTAATTAATGAGATTTTATTCCTAAATCATTACTATTTAAAAAAAAAAAAACAATGTCTTAAAATCTAACATTATTTTCTGGCTTTAAATAACCTGCAAAAGGTTTATAAGCCGGATAAAAAGAATCAATAAAATTATTAAGACACCCGAATACACCGGCCAATAGACATAAATTTACAAAAAAAGCAGTGATGTCAACACAAACACGTGTATTCACTGAATAAAACGTTTAAAGTACAAAGATATATAACTAAACTTACACTACCCATCAATTTTAATTTCATTTTTCGTTTCATTTCATTTTTGAAAGTGCTATATGATGATCCGGCGTCCTTTAAAAGGACTCTGGTGAAATAAATTATTATAATGGTAGCTTAAAGTGGTCTGTTTTTCTTTTAGATATTAGCTCTGGATTTACATTGAGCTCTCAGGATTTCATCCTCCTTGGGATTACCCATACGGATTACCAAGTTCTTCATAACTTAACTATATATATATATATATATATATATATATATATATATATATATATATATATATTAAGACATTTTTATGTTTATACATTCTTTTTATAGATACAAATATTTAAGTAAACTTGTATCTATAAAAAGAATGTATAAACATAAAAATGTCTTAAAATAATTGTCATACTTTGTCCATTTCATAATGTGTGACGTCATATACATATATATATATATATATATATATATATATATATGGGCAGCAATCCTTCTTTTATGCATGTTTTGTTAAATATGACGTGCAATTAATATTTTTTAAAGTTTTTTTTTATTCGTCTTTTTTTTGTTGTTGAGTTTGACAATTCTTTTTTGATGACTGTGTGGAGAAATTGTCCCTTGTGTTTATTGTACCCGGCATGTTCGTCTTATACTTTAACCATTTTGAAAAGATGGGGTTAATTTTCGTGATAACGATGATTGTTTCCTACACTGCGTTGTGTGTGAGCCATTTTATTACTTGTGGTATTTTGCATACTTTCCGAACCCACCCAAGACCTTTTGTTATCTATCTATCTATCTATCTATCTATCTATCTATCTATCTATCTATCTATCTATCACACACAGTTTCTTTCTTTCTATCACAGACAATTTCTATCTCTCTCTCTCTGTTTATCTACACACACACACACACACACACACACACACACACACACCCCACCCACACACACACACATATACATATATATGTTGACACTGAGGCGTTTCACTGGGGATTAATGATGAATGAGCTAGTCTGTTTCCCTTTACCAGTGTCGTAAATTCGATACACACACACATTTTATATATATATATATTTCACGCTATTTGCAACCGTCAGGTCTGACGATCCTAAATAGCGTGAAAACTCACATCAATCCAACTAAATATGTCAGCTCTAACACTATTGAGCGCTTTCCAATAAGTACCGCGCATATATAATATATAAATAATATATATAAAATTGCACACACACACACACACACACACACACACACACACACACATATATATATATATATATATATATATATATATATTTATATACATACACATTTTATCAAATGGTTAGCGACAGACATATATATATATAGTTAGCGACAGATATATATATATATATATATATATATATATATATATATATCTTACAATGATTGCACAACTCGGAGTTTCATGCTTTCTGCAATCGTCAGGTGCGAATTTTTTGAGTTAACACCGTTTTTTTTTATATTTCTAGTTATCACGAGATTGTTAAGGTCAATTATTATTTCTTTTAATTATTTAAATGAAAAGTAGTTTTAATTGTGGATTTGAATTTAGGCCCAGATTAACATTTAAGATTGAAAATAAGGTTGGAATTAAGAATTATAAATGCTAACTTGAAAACAGACGCTGTTATTATGTGAAAAACGTTTCGAAAATCATGGGGTCAACTCTATTTTTTTTCATTCAAGTCAATAAATAAATTAATAATATTATTAATATTAATAGTAATGAAGTTAAAAGTAATGATAATAATAATAAAATATGCAGTGAAAAATAATATCAAGATTAATAAAATTAATTAATATACTAATAAAAATAATAGATATCAAAATAAATAAAATAAGATAAAATAAAAAAAACAAACAAATAAGAAGATATAAATAAATAAAAGTGAATAAATAAAGAAGCAAATAACGGCGAATAACTAACTAACTAAATGAATGAATAAATATATCAGCTATCCGGGTTCAAATTTTGGCAGAGGCTGTTGTGTTTGTTTTGCACCAGTGTCTTTAGGAATGACATGCATCCATCTCCCCAACCCACTCTCTATAGATAGAACAATAAAGTTGACTGAGATCTTAATTTTTATTTGGGTAACAAGAGTGTAGTTTGACAAAACTCAATTATCAGCGCTTGACTCAACGTGCACATGTCAAAGAGTAAGAAATGCGTCACATGAAAGTCTGGCTAGAGGCGAGAAATATAAGTCACCTAGACAGTTGTTTCTTACGCCTCAGACCGATATCGCATCTATAACAGACTTCTATTTTCTCTTGCCTTTTATATCGAAGTTCCTTCACCGACACAATGTACGACCAAGTCAGATATGAAGTAAGATCTTAATTCACTTACATTTTCCATAATTGATAATGTGTATCTATTTTAATGATTGAATAAACTACTGTCGCATTCATGTTCTCTGTGGCACCATTTAACGAGGCAGAAAGGGAAAGGAAAGAAAAGAAGAAAAAGAGAGGCTAAGAACCGAATCGTGAGTGATAAGCAAGAACACACACACAGCTAAGAGACAATGGATAAAAGGATATTTTGATAAGTAACAAATGGCGAAAGAGTGTCATTACAATGACAGGGAAATTCTGAGTAAAAAAGAAAGGGAAAGAAGGAAAGAATCAGATATGTTTTGGCATCGGCTGTGTTATCTAAGGATATGAAAACAAACTATTGGTACGGAAGGACATCTTATTATCAACTACAGACCGGCTGGCCAGAGAAAGAAAGAAAAATTCAAATGAAAATGTTATTTCGTAAGTGACGAAAAACAGACAACTATAAAAGGACTTGGACAGATATGAAAAATTAAAAACCACCCACGGAACATCCTTGGCCTGCGATAATAAAATTTTGTTATCAGGAATTTGTACCGAAGGAAATGAATGTGTTTTCTTTCTTTCTTCGAGGCGACAGACGGACTGGAACTTTGGAGATGTTCCTTTTTGAGACCATGTCAAGAAGACAACACATTCTGATAATTAGCGATAAAATACCTGACGTAAACCACGTGTAGAACAAGAGTTATGACCGCCATTGTCATATTGTCCCGTTCGCGGCTGGAGAAATGATAAACCATTAAGGGGAAGAAAAGGGAAATAGAAGAGATAATTTTTTTTTCTAAGCAAGATATTTTTTTTTCTTCCTGAAACAAAGCCGCAGATTCGTCCACGCCCGACTAAGACATCATTGGTCGAGTGGTGATCACGTGATGCACGAGGGAGGCTGTTGCCGCCCATCTGGAGAATGAGTAAGAGAGGTTGCCACGAAGATGTGGGGAGGGCAGTTCACGCCCCTCTGAAGTATGATGAGAAGGTGGGAGTGAGGAAAGTTTCTCAAAAATGGAAAAAGGTGGAAATTCCTAACCAGAGAGGTGGATATGTATTTAGAATTATCGAGGAACCCCCCGGCGCCGACAAACTCACCCCGGTTTTGGTTGGCGCCCATATAAACGAAGCCACAACGAGCAGAAATGAGTCGAGACCCAGCAATTCCCAGAGTCAGTCTCCGGTTGAGGCAAGCCTCGCAGATAGCTGACCAGGATTCACGCACACTTTCCGGACCCACATCTTCAAACCAAGAACAATTATTTTGAAGAGCGACTTAGATCCAGATCACCGAAATAAGTTTTTCTTTTGACTTTCGTCCAAAGACCCACCGAAACACCAACTTCTTAGAGAGCAGACGACTTGAAGTGTTAAAACTTGCCTAGCGGAAAACGACGTCACATCTGTAAATATGTATTAGGTTGGTGCAAAAATAATATCGTTTTTTGACGTTAAAAAATACGTCAAAAAACGATATTATTTTTGCACCAACCTAATAGATAAGTTGTTTTGTTTTCTCTCAAATATATATATATATATATATATATATATTGAGAGTAATTGTTTTAGGGGCGGCAAGTAAATTTATTTCCACCAGACAATCCAATGAAGATAAAAAACATTAAATTTGTCAATAACATAATCATTGTTATTAAAAATGACGACAGCACACTGTAAACTAATTCTTTTATTTCCTGTTGAAAAAAAATCTAGTCATTTGGACCAGAACCAAGCCAATGCCAAACTGGTGAATATTTGCAGAAATAAGGTCGGTTTATTTTATTGCAATCTCTAAGAATATAGGAAACCAAATTTTTATTGTTAACTCATGTCACTCTGTTGAAACTTCGGTGAAATGTTTATTGTCAACTTGAACGTGTGAATAGGAAATATTTCTGCCAAAAGTTTTGTTTCAGCCTTCAGTAAGTGTGTCAATCATCTGAATTACAATAGAGTCAAATTAAACTCGGAAGGTCAGTTCGTTAAGTTGGAATACATTGCCGCTTCCTCCTAACTTAATCCGTTTAACACATTAGGATATTCATTTAGTCAGATTACTAAAACATGATCTAAATTGTAAAATTTTTACCAATCAGGATGAACGGAAGTCCTCCCGATGAAGCACCGTGCCTTGTGTGACTGTTAGGCCTCAAACCCACACACGACCTCAATTGGAACTCTTACATGCGATCCATTGCTAAGGATGCAAGTAAAATGGTCGGCTTTCTGTACCGTTCAAATAAGTATCTGACTCCTCCTGCTGCTATTCTGTACTTTTACAAGAGCCAAATCAGGCCAATAATGGAGTACTGTTGTCATATTTGGGTGGGAGCTGACTAGACCTCATTCTCTAGCCTTGATAGTGTTCAAAACCGTCTCCGAATCCTTGTGGGTGACGAATTATTTTCCACTTTCCCACTTTTTTCCCACAAGCGGGGTATGGCAAGTCTATCGCTGCTCGAACGAACTTCAATCTCTGGTTCCTCTGAGGCAAACCTTCTCAGCATAGAACATGCCATACCACTTACATAGTAGCAAATCACCCACATTGCCCCCGTATTCCCTGTGAGAAGTAAGTTCCACTTGAACAGCTTTTTCCCGCGAACCACTGCCCTGTGAAACCGGCTCCCAACAGGATGTTTCTCCGACCACTACAATCTTAACCTCTTCAAGGCTAGGGTTGACCGTTATCTTCCACTCCTATACACACAAATAGCCTCCAAACGTAACCATCTACCTCGAGCATTTCCCGGACCTTGTAAAGGATGAACATCGCTTAAAAAAAAAGAAAAAGAAAAAAGAAATCAATTTATCGCTATAATAATTTGTTTTGTCCGGAATCCGAGATTCTTTCAATTATCAAGAATAACTTTCAGAGCGGTCTTTTTTCATTGCTAGCAATAATGATGTGCTTATTTAATTTTTGCTATTTTTTATTATTTATTCAACAAAAAAACAAAAAACAAAACAAAACAAAAAAACAAACAAAATAACAAAAACAAAAACAAAAAAAAAGACATTGCTTTCTGAAACATCCCACACGAGAGGCTGCTAAAAAAATGCATCAGAATTTTTGCTTGGAAGGACTTTTTAGTCGGGCAGTGAACTTTTTTTGCACCCCTTGAATATACATGTTATATTTTCAGTCACTTTCGTGGCGATTTTTCTCATCTTTAAAAATAGCAAATTAATCAAAACCCCGACTTTTAAGTCACACACCAAAAAGAGTTTACCGCCAAGTTTAACAACAGAAACTCAATCAGTGCAAACTTTGTTGTAGTGAACCAATCATACGACTCCAAACGAAGATTTGCAACGAACCAAAACTCGCCCAGAAACACCCAAAAATATATTTTTGATACTCATTTTTTCAATTAAAAAAATAGGGACAAATACAAATCAACACATACAAGAATTCCAGCCTCCACATATAAACTTCATGCTACTTGCATGCCAGACGGTAGTTAAAGACGCCGATCAAATTAAGCTTCGTGACAATAACTACAATTATCACACACACACACACACACACGCACGAGCGCGCGCTCTTTGTGCTCTTGAGCATTCAAAGAAAACAGGGCATAACTATTTTCTGACGATATTCAGTCACCCCCCCCCCCACGAGGGCGTCATGTGGCACAAGGCCTTTTTAACGTGGGCATCCCGAGCCCGTGGGCTCAGCCAAAAAATAGCCCATTGAACCCGTATAAACGGGTTCAGGGCCGGTCTACCTCCCCGAAGGAGACTCCGCCCTTCGGCGTAGCCTCCTTCGGGTTCCTCCCGTCCGTAGGATGAGAGTATAACCGTTCAGTCGTTCAAAAGTTGAGCGACTGACTATTTTCTGACTTGATACAATTAAACCATTACTGTAACATGTTGCCTAACTGATCACAACCAATGTTTGGTCTCCGTAAATACCCAGCAATCATCGATGCATCAATTAATTCAATTTTTTACGTATAGATGCGTTTAATAACACAACTTTGCATTTCATTTCAGGCGTCATTTTCCCAAACAGCCCTGCCTGCCAAAACAAAGAGTTACTAACAGGAAGGTTTATTTTATATAGTCATTTGGTAGGTCAATATAATAAAATGGGAGGCTCCAGGATATTTAACATATCCACCTAAAAATGACGCTGCATTACTTTTTACTAAGGTATCTGTCTATATTTCTGAAATGTGGTATCATAGTTATTTACACTATTTATATTGTACGGACTATTATCCCCATCTTTACTGTCACATCCACGATGTTTCGGTCGTTGTAAGCTTCGGTCTTTGTCACGTGATATTTGTTGGAATAGGCATGGTACATGGAATTAGAACAATCTACTCACGTGGACTAAATAGAAGCGTAAGTTCATAATTCCAACGAATATCAACTGAAGAAGGTCGAAGCGAACAACGGCTGAAACATCGGGAATGTGACACTAAAAATGAGGACAACAGTCCGAGCAATGTAAATTGTATAAATTTTTATTAAAGCGTTACGAATTTCTTTTCTTTACTCACTGAGAATTCAACCTTTTCATACAATTTTGTTTTGGCAAATATGTCGTACCTACCAAATATTGTATGGTACAAACAGACGTTAAATAATACGGTACATACATTTTGAATCTACTTTTTATGTCTGGTTTTGTCCTTCTTCAGTTGTTTCAATTCAGTCAGATTGTTCTCCATTAAATGTGGCACTATGTTGTCACGAAACTATCAACAAAGCCGATCTAAACTAGCAACACGAGGTCCAACAGAAAAAAAAACGGATCTTAGGAGTAGTAAAATTAACAGTGATAACGGAGTCTATTTCTCTTTTCTTTATCTATTCAATTCAAGGTCAGTTACGCTCATCCTTCTATATGTAAGTAGACAGGTACAATAAAATACTAATTTACAGATATGCATAACTGCTTTTTTATTATTAAACTAGAAACAATATATATATATATATATATATATATATATATATATATATATATATATATTAGGTTGGTGCAAAAATAATGACGTAACAATGTCGTTTTTTGACGTATTTTTTAACGTCAAAAAACGACATTATTACGTCATTATTTTTGCACCAACCTAATGTATAATTTATTGGCAACAATTTAAATATTTATGAGCGAAATATTTTAATTCAAGAAGATACTGTGTTTGCAAATTGTACTATTCTAGCTAAGGGAGGTAATTGTTGTTTTGTTTTCTTGTCGCCATTTTAAAATGTATATATTTCGTTTTTAATGTTTTTACCTTTTTTTCCTATTTTATAAACTTATTTTTTATTGACTTTTTTCTTTTACGTAATGCACTATAATTGCCATTATTTTAAAAATTGATGAATTGGGCGTTTCGCGCGAGAAGCAACAATATGTTTGACGTCATTTTGAAAGATGCACATATGTGAATGGCGCGTACAGTTGATTTCTTGAAAATACCTGTCCAGGAATTGCGGTTGGTTTGGAGGTGAAGAAAGCTTGAAGCGAATTTAGATGGAATGAGATCTCTGGTGTTATTGCGTGATTTAACCCGACTTTTCCTTTTTTTTTTCTTTTTTTTTCTATTTTTTTAAAATACTTATATAAAAATGTTGGTCATGCGACTATTGGTTCAATCCAAAAACCGTTATTTGAAGGATATTAAATTTGTGTTCCATGTTTCCATGATTGATATGAATCTTTCCATGCCCGATGAGAATAGTCTTGTTCTTAAATTGTTTGACACAAGAATCAAATCAAGTTCTGTTCAATCTGATGTCACTGCGCATGACTCCTAACATGACTTTTCATCCCAGTTTGTGATAAGCAGGCAAAGCCACAGTCTTCACAAGCCCATTGGGTCACAGTTGATTTAATACAATCTCTCTGTATCTGGCTTGGTTGATGCCTTCTTCAATACGGACAACATCTAAAATACAGAACCTTTACATTTTTATGTAGTCACCTTCCATGATTCTCTGCAAAGACCAAACAGAAAAAGTGAATTCAACAAGGAATCTATGAAACATTTTCTCGACTTGTGCTTCAGTTAGAATTTTTTAGTTCACCACGGAGTATTTTTTTAGCCTAATGGTCATTTGAAAGTTTTATTAGATGTCCTTCCAACCTTAAGGGATATTGTAATGGAACTAAGAATGTTGCGTGAATATTTTAAATGTTTTGCTGAAAATGAAACATGTTACATCCACAAACATAAATTTAAATAAAAAATCGTATGGTAACGATATCCAATTACGACAAAAAGGATATGTTTGGAACAAAAAATATATATTTTTTATACAGAACATTACAATTTTCTTTTGTAAAGATGTGTGCGAAAGCTTGATCAGAGTATTTTTAAAGAGAAAAATTCTTTTTGCTGGTTTGGAAATGTTTCGTATGTTTGTAATGTAGTTTGGAAAATTTCGTACGTACGTGCATGTGTGCGTGCGTGAATATGTCTTCAGCGTTCGACCGCAATGGGGTCGCAACGCAGTTTCCTTTAAGTCTACATTTTCGTAGGCGAATGAAATCAAGAAAGAGAACGAACTCGTGTCTGGTATTTATGATTAATTTAATCACGTGGTAGGCTCCTGGAAAAAGAGTAGGAAAACTTGACTTGTACGTGGGTGGATTGCAACGCCCACTTTTGTGTTTATTGACCAATTAGAAGTTGAGATTTCCTAAAAAATATGTACGAAGCTAGGTAAGCTCTTTGATCCACTTTTTGCACAGATTTGTACAAAATTCAACATTGATAAGAAAGTAGTACGGGATGCTAAAATATTAGCCGATAATTGTCTCTAGATATTGCAAGTTTTCGAAGAACAAAATGTGTAAAATGGCATATTTTGTATTTATCTAAAGCAATGTTGATGGAAACCATTTTGCTTTATGAGAAACATGGAACCCGCATGTAACACAAATAGAGGAAGACTAAAATAACAGTTATCGTAGACCACTAAATTAGTCCTAAAATACTTTGAAATAAAACATTAGCATCAAGTAACTTAAAAGCATTAGTAAAATTCTGCGGGTGATAATTAATAAACAGCATCTGAAGCAGTTAAAGGACTAAGTCTCATTAATTTGGGAATAATTTAAACCAAAGTGATGGCTTTGTAGGGACATTATTATTATTATTATAGATAAATAAAAATAAAATATAAAATAATAATAATAATGAAAATTATAAATAAAATAAAATAAATCAGTAGCATTAAAACTTTGTATAAAATAAATTCCCCAGCATGCAACAAAACTGTTCCTGTCGGAAATACGGACATCCCGCCAAAAGACGTTGTATTCAGCCTCTTCGCCTCGAGCCCTCGGACAATCAACACGCGTCCAACTTCCCTCTCAGTGATATGGCGTGTAATACTACGAAGTAACTTTTTCTTTTCATTACATGCACCATGAGATATTTGCAACCAAAAAGACACACAGTAGTAAACATAAAAATAAATTGTATAATATGAATGTGCAATTTACTATGCTTTCATTGTTATCTCTTTGTCTGTTTTATTTCTGTGATGTATGTTTTTATTTCCTGTGAACACGGGGCTATTTCTGCTGCTGTGATGTGAGTGACTCCCACTTAATTTTGGTGACCACCGACGTGCATAAGGAAAACAACCTATTCCTCCACATCATTTCGGTGTCACCGATCTCCATCCTACAGTTTTAAAATAACAATAAGGTAAAGGAAATTTTTCAACAGCGAACTTCAACTGAGAACTTTAAAATTTCATTTGTGTGTGTGTGTGCGCGAGCGCGTGCGCGCACATATCACCTATCTACTCAATTGTATAAAATAAGCATTTTTACACTATAGCCCCACATCTGCTGCTACCCACTCATCGGATAAGCAATGACTTAAAATCAGAAAGGCTTTTAAAAGCTCCATTACACTGCTGACAAATTTATTTTAGATATTTGTTTCTCCCATGTTTCTATGATCGATATTATGTATCTTCCCATGTCCAGTGAGAGCAGACTTGTTCTGAAATTGCTTATCACACAAAATACATATCAAGTTCTCCCGTTGATGGTAACATTTATATTCAATCTGAAGTCACTGCGCATAACTCCAATATGTGGCTTTTCGTCCCAGCTTGTGATGGCCACATTCCTAACAAACCCATTGAGTCACATTTGTGTCAATACAATCATTCTCCCTGGCCGCTATTTTGAAACTTTGGTAGCTCGTAAATATAGTCTGGCTTCACATTTTACGTTTTTTTGTGCATTTACCTTCCTATGATGTCTACATAGATCAAAACAGAGAAAGTGAAATCATGAAGAATATTTTAAACGTTTTCAGAGTTTTTCTTGCTGTCGCTTACGGCTTTTAAGTTTTCTATAGAATATTCTCCCTAAGTCAAGCCAGATGCTCTACCCACGGGGGTCGTTGTTTTCAGATACTTGTCTTCATATATTTTGAATTCGTTCGTATCATACTATATATATGTGTGTGTGTGTGCGTGTGTGTGCGTGTGTGTGTGTCTGTGCGTGTGTGCGAATAGAAAATATGGATTTTTATTCATCTTTTTTCTTCACAGATACACTCTATCTGAAAATAATTTACAAACCCACATACGAACACACACACGCGCACACACATATTAGGTGCGATGGATAAATTGTCTCTATTTTATATTTTTAATTTCGCACATGTGCGTTGTTTATTCTTAATTTTGTCGACTGCACAGTATAGTAGAGTCAGTTGGGCGCCGTCTGTGAGAAAAAGAGCACCATGACCCAATTCACTCTGCCAGAAATTTAGAAACGGCATACTGTACTGCTTGGCATTCAGGCAGGAATCTCCAATGTGAACATTTCAGAGTGTTTGGGTGTCAATCTGAGGACAGTGCAGAGGATTCAGAAAGGGTTTGATCGTGTTTACGAGGGTATGGAACCTCGAAAATCTTACTGATCGTTTGGATAAAAGAAGAACTCCTGAATTTGTTTGTGAGGGCCTCAGAATCGACACGGAAGCCATGAGGATGTAGTGCTGCCTTGGGTCAAGGGAACGGTTGCTGAAAGACCTTGTGTCTGGCAACAGAACTCTGCAGTATGTCACACAAACAGGAGAACACAGTCGTAGCGTTCAGATAATTTCAATGTGTGGGCGGCAGTTGAGCGAGAGACCAACAAAACTCCTTGTAACACCAAAGATGAACTGAAGGCAAGGATTATAACAGCATTGATCAACTTCAACATAGAGACCGTCCAGAAGAGATGCGGGAGATTCCGAAGTCGTCTGGAGGCCGTGGTTGAAACCAATGGTAATTTTATTTAAAAAATTACTCTTTAGTATTTCAAGATATTTTTAAGTAGTTTTTGATAAATATATCTGTTAAAATGAAATGTGAATATTATTTTTATTTTTGCAGAATTGATACGATAATATATTTATCGCACACACACACGCACACACACACACACACACACACACATATATATATATATATATATATAAAATCGACATTTAAGTCAACACCCATTGTGTTTCATGTCCACTTTTTTATTTACGTACGCTCTATTCTTGATATTAAGCACTTTAACCTATAAATATAGCATACCTTTAAACTATATTATATATATATATATATATATATATATATATATATATATATATATATATATATTTATATATATATATATATATATATATATATATATATATATAAGTGTGAGGTGGTGTAAAACATAATTTTAGTAAACTTTAGTCTAAATAATAAATATAGCAATATAGGAAAATGCATAAAACAAATAATTAAAATGAATAAAATATTCTATATGGAGGTCAGGATCATAAACAAAACTTGCTTATATACATTCACACTTTCTCCATTCACCCAAGCAGCATAGATAAACAATCAATAGATCATGAATATAAAAACTCTCTGCATTAGTGCTAAACAATGGCAAGGACTGGTTTCCTTTCCCCTATTCTCTTAATCCCTACTTAGCACATATCCATAGTGGTATTTGGGTTGAAAACTGCATTGAAGCATAAAATTAGGAGTCACCATGCCGTGTTGAATCATATATTCACACTATCTATCTATCTGTCTGGAGATAGATAGATAGATAGATAGATAGATAGATAGATATAATACAAATCAATAACACCTATCAAAATACTTAAAATGATTAGAATTTAACGTATTTTAATGCACGCACCAGCTTTAGGAAGAAAGTGCTCAACAAAAAACTAGAGTGAAAATAGCCAATAAATTAATAAAAGTTAAATCGACATCAAGCGACTTCTAAGTTTCGCGAAACATCGCACATCAAGGTCAGATCACATATATTATTATCTGTATATCTCTTTCTCTCTCCCCATCTCTTTATCTCACTCTCTTTCCCTCTCTCTCTCTTTCTCTCGCTTTCTTTCTCTCTCTATTATATGTATGTGTGTGTGTCTATGTGTGTGTGTGTATGTTAAATATATATTGATATTAGTGTCAGTGTCAACATAGGTATTAGAACTGCATGATGACTGCCAATTTCAATGCGATCTTCAGATCAAGTGCAGCAACCCCTATAGCGGGATGTGTATATACGTCACTGCGAGATTAAGAGAAGCGATAGAAGAGGAAACATATACGAAAGGTTTAGATGTCGAATACACTTTTCAATACGTTCTATTTGAGGTAAGGACTTAGGTTCCTGTTGTTGCATAATAATATTTTCATTCTTAAAGTCAGATCAAAGTACACTGTAAATAACTTCAATTGTTTTATTAATGGAAAGAAAAACGGTTTACATGATGTAATTAAATGATATTAGTCAAATATCGGTCACTAATTGCTGACTGATGTAAAACGCATTTCAAAAGAGGCACTAACCTCTACTTTGACCACATAAAAAGACTAACACCTCTTTTCAGAAAACAATTTAATCACCTATTTTTTTAATCTTTCACACCAAGCGAGGCGATAATGCCACTAAGACAGAAGGGATTACTGGGTGTGGAAGACATTAGTGAGGAGAAAGAACAATAAAAGAACACGGTTCAGGAAGACAGAATATGGCGATTGGCTTTGCATTTAACCCTTTGAAGATTGTAGGTGATAGGGAAGCAAGAAATTGGAAGGGAGTTTCCACCGGCGAGAAGTGCGAGAAAAGAAACTATTAGAACAGAACATATGATTGAGTCTACTATAACTATGAAACGGTGACACTTAATAATCAATCCAGTAGTACGCTTAAATTCTGGAGGTCGAGGCATGAATTTATAATTAAAAAAAAATGGAAAAATTATTTTAAAAAAATCCGATATAAAATGGCCTTTTTTTATTATGTAGAAACAGTTTTTGCTTAAAATTTTTGTTTCACTGCGTCACGAGTTTTGCAGCCCATTGGGGTCGTAGAGTTCACTGTATGTAGTGCAGTGATAGATTGACAGGGTCCATTTCACTGCAGTCTGGTTGCTACCTCAAGGCAAGTGAACCCAGTCAGCTTTGCTATTTAACTTAAAGCTGGGGGGCGGGCGGGAAGAGAAGTGAAGTACGTAATCTTTTCTCAAAGGAATTTTTTCGAAAGTGAACATTTCTAAGTTGCTGTTCGGGTACCAATTTTTGTTTACACCGATACCAAACGGAAACACACAGAAAACCTAGCAGAGCCTTTCATTGCTAAATAACATTCACATATCAATATTTGGCTAAAATTTAATTAATAGAATTTAATGAAATCTTCGATATTTATTCATTGATGGACGAATAATATAATGGAGCGGTGACGTTTCTAAAGAAATTAGTGGAAATATTTTTAAGCGTAGGTACACAAAATTGTTTATTTTGGGGGACATCTCAATAAACAGCTATCCTAGCTGAAAGGTGTTTACCGGTGAGAAAGATGAACTCATAGAGAATTTCAATCAATTTACAAAAATAATTAACTTGGATGCCTAATTAAATTAATCTGAAATTTTCAGGTGTTCTGCAGAAATGGGGTACGATTAACGTATGCAGTTTTTGGGGTGTTATTTGAAATTTTCATGAAAAATATAACTTCTAAACATCATAAGATTTTCCATATATATATATATATATATATATATATATATATATATATATATATATGTGTGTGTGCGTGTGTGTGTGTGTGTTTGGTTGAATAATCTAGACCTATTGTATCTTATGTCTTTTTATTTTTATTTTAATCCTCTTAAATTCACGGTTCAATTTCTTAGTGCTGTTACAAAACTGAGTAATGAAGATGCCATAGTTTTGGTTATTTTTTTTATTTTCTCAAGTACTTTATGTTGTGGATTCCGAGATGAAATCCGGTCTCAAAATGAATGACAAACGCAGGAATGAAATATAGCAAATAAATGTATTGACGTAATAATACAATTGGTAGTACGGTGAGTAGATCCAGAAATGAGGTTAGGAGCAATAACAATATATATACAGTCTGGGAAATTCAGTTTCGAAGTATGACTTCCTTCTGAGTCTACGTTCTCGCAACTGTGACTCCTACATAGCGGTTACCTCACTCTCTCACTGTATCACTGTATCAGTGTATCTCTGTTACTCACTCTTTAGGTATTCACCGGCAACAGTACAAGTACACACTGAGCGAGTCCACTTGTATGAAAAAGGGGTGGACCCCTTAACACTTTCAATCTCATCCAAGAAGATCTTCAGGAGTGAATTGCTAAGATAAAAGTTTATGTAATTTATTGTTGTAATTTTTTTTTTTTGTAAATGCGCATGAAACGTTCTCCGTTATAGTCAATTTACGTTAAGGATATGTAAAGAAGGTGACGTAGTTTAAATTGTTTTATTATTAATGATTTTAAAATACTTGCAATTTTCTTTAAAATTAAAAAACAAAACAATATTTTTTTTTAAATTTGAACATCCCAAAACATTGCTTTTAGAGACATTTTAAAACATTGTTGCTATACTCATAATTAATTTTATTTAGTGTTGTTTCATTTTTTTTATATAGAGCGCTTCGAGAATTTGAAGACTTTGTTTTTTTTTTATTTTCATGGTGAAGTATACTTGTATTACTAATTAATATTTCACTAAAACGTGAATGTGGACAGGAATGTTCTTTTAAATGTTGTGCAACAGAACTTGAATCCGACATGTGTAAAAATAAGCCTTCTTGATAGTGTCGTCATCGTGAAATACACATTACGGGTATGTGTGTGAGTGTGAGTGTGTGTGTGTGTATTTTTACCAAAATTGTTCCGGACTTTAAGACCAAGATATGAATTTCCTCCTGTCATTAGGAGCAGGAAAAAGGAATATCCTCTTTGAAACATTACTCTACACCCAAAATTCAAAAATACATTGTTTTCTTACCTACAGTTAAAAGAAAATGGAAATTCAATTCTTTAATCATTATACCGTAAGCAAGGTAATAAAGCCACCAAGACTCAAGGCGTTATAGAGAGTGAAATAAACAGAGAGGAAACTAAAAGAATAGGTTTCGAGAAGAGAGAAGATGACAATTTACGTTGCATTCAATTTTTACCTTTGACATATTTGGGAAAGGACATTAGAATAAATTCAGAACTTAGACTGCAAACGAAACGTCTGCATGCGGGTAGAAAATGAATTCAATAAATATGCAAAAACAGAAAGGGATATGAGTATGTATCGGTGGAGTAATGGATAGCGGCTCGGATTGAGGAATCGGAGAGCTGAGTTGAGAAAGGTATGAATCCTCTCCTTCTTCCCCCAGCTATGAGTAAATAGCAGGACAGACTGGGTTCTATAGCCTTGGGTGGTAACTAGTCTACCGCAGAAAGAAATGGCAAACTATCGCGGGAAAAAATATCTGCCTCGTCAGTCATGTATCGAAAAAGATACATCAGTTTATGAATCACCTAAGCGATACATAACTGATGTATTTTCTCATCGAACTTATTCGAACTTATTTAATCTCTACAGTGAGTCAATTCTTAGAGAATTAGAAATCCTCTCTTGGCGGACACAATCTTAACAAGATAAGGTATGCAGATGACACAAAATGGAAGCTGAATAAACCCCTACAGAAGTGAGTGAAGGAAATCAAAAAGAAAAGACTAAATATCAATTGTAAGAAGACAGAATGCATTGATACCTGTCCAACATGCAAATTACAAATTGAGAGTACAATTGAAATATCTAGGAATTTTTTTAACAGAGGACGGAAAGTGCGACACTGAATCCGAAGGTGCATTTGGGATAGCAAAAGAGGCCTTCCAAAAGGTAAGCAGAGTATTAGGAAACAGGAAAACCTAAAAGAAAATAAAAAGGAAAAAAGTACTGAATTGTTGCGTAATATCCTCATATATGGCAAAATGCTGGACTATCTCCGCACAGATGAAGAAGAAACTAGAAGCGAATGTGATTTTATAGAAGGATGCTGAGAATACCATGGACTGAACATGTGAGCAACAAGGAAGTTTTAGAGAAAATGGAAACAAAAAGGACACATACTTAACATCAGAAATAGAGAGCTGAAATTTCTAGGGTACATTTAGCCTAGAAATTTAGCTTCGAAAATTTGACGGTGACAGAACATATTGAAACCACGAGGAACAGAAAAATCCTAGCATAATCTACGGAACGAGCTTGTGTAAATGGATATAGGACAGAGTTGAGGAGAGATAGCAAAAATACAAAATTTACTTATAGCTATAAAGGACAGCAATTGTGGAGAGCCATGTTCATGGCAAAAATAATAGTAATAAAAAGGTGATAGGAGGCTGGAAGTGAGTTGCACAAGCGAGAAGTGCGGGAAAATAAACCATTAACATAGAACTCTAAAGAGAATTTTAGGATCAATTTTTTATTAATCTGACAGATTTTTATCACTTTAAATATTATTTTTAGCGGATACTCGTATTCAAGTAGACGACCAGTTTATTTCTTAAGCAGTATATTTATTTATGTTCGTCTACCGGCCTGAATATTCGAGAAATCTCATTAATGAGAAATTTGTCGGGAATTGACCATGCGTCCCTCAGAACAGAGAGAGCTACCATTTAGCCCGGCACGTCTTGCCGACTTGGCCACGATGAGCAGTCTGTCAGGCGAGGCCAAATTTCGTGCTTTCAAGCGAAATTTCTCCTGTTATAGATCTCTCGAAGTTTTGCATATCTGCACAGTTTCGTCTCCAAATATGAACAAGGAGAATTTTAGTATGGATCCATCTTCGTGGCAAAGTCGGTAAGGCGTATCGGGATAAATGGTAGCTCCCTCTGCTCTGAGAGAGCACGAATTTTTCTTTTATGAGAATTCTTGAACATTCAGGCCGGTAGAAAAAAATAAATAAATATACTGTTTAATAAATAAATGGGGAGTCTACTCAAATACGAGTATCGAACTAAAAATAACGTCTAAGGCGATAAAAATCAATCGGATTAATAAAAAAAAATCCCTTTTAAAATTCTCTTTGTTTACATTTGGTAACGTTTATGTAAAGTAAAAGAAGCGAAAAAGATGCGTGCCTGACTCACGTATACAAAGATATTTTACCAATGCTCATCGCCTCTTTTTACTCTAACTTGAGAAGAAGCAAAATCAATGACAGAATCAATGACAGATGAGCCACAAAGAAAAGAATACCGGATAAAAGATCGAAACAAGTTTTGTAAGATTTAGAGGGTGTTTCACAATTTTTTTAAAACAAAATGATCGGGCAGAAATCAAAGACCACAAATGATAGAGTAACGGAAATTGCATTTATTGAAAGGTAAAAGGATAGAATTGTAGGATCTGCAACCATTTAAGTCTCAAACATAAACCAAAAATGTCAAGAAGAACCCTAGAGTACATGCTGCAGATGCAAAAGTTGTTGAATGTTCTCAGTGATGGCTGTCCTCAATGAAGCAATGGCGCGAGGTTTGCCCTGGTAGATATCAATGAGGAACCCCCAGAGGAAGAAATCTTGGGGGTTCAGGTCAGGTGACTGAAGTGCTTATTCCCCTTTAGCATTGTAGCTGATTAGACGTTCCCCAAACTTTTCATCTGAGAGGCCGCTGATTTGTTTGAACAATTGTGAAACAACCTGTACATTTATTTACGCTAATGAAGTACGGAAAGAAAAGAAAAGAAAATAATTTTAACTCTGATAAAATAAGATGAAGTAGGTTTACATACGATCCATTGTGGGGTAACCAGTGAGGAGGGAACTTACTACACAGGCAATATGTCTATAAGACGCACCGCTAAATAAACATTATGCTTTGAGAGTGTTTTGTTTGCATTATTTTGTGTACAAACCATTCCATTTATATCAAGAGAAAAATAAAGTAGCAAGTATTGACTTTCAGTATCACCGAATCCTCACCGTATTTAAAACAGGAGTTCAATCGTTGATTATATTCCCGCCCTGAGTCATCGCCTGATTATTGCTGACAAAGGAAAATATGCCAGATTTGATTAACAGACAAATATCAGATCGATTAATCAAATTTCAAATTACACACATGCACGTTTGAGAAAGTTACCTCTCCTTCTTGATGTCATAAGATTATTTGACAATCAACTTTTTTTCATGTATCTATTTCAATTTCATCACACTCACTATCTATCTATCTATCTATCTATCTATCTATCTATCTCGGCCTGTTCATATCTATCTATCTATCTATCTATCTATCTCGGCTTGTTCATATCTATCTATCTATCTATCTATCTATCTATCTATCTCTGTATCTATCTATCTCTGTATCTATCTATCTATCTATCTATCTATCTATCTATCTATCTATCTATCTATCTATCTATCTATCTCGGCCTGTTCATATCTATCTATCTATCTATCTATCTATCTATCTATCTATCTATCTATCTATCTATCTATCTATCTCGGCCTGTTCATATCTATCTATCTATCTATCTATCTATCTATCTATCTATCTATCTCGGCTTGTTCATATCTATCTATCTATCTATCTATCTATCTATCTATCTATCTATCTATCTATCTCGGCTTGTTCATATCTATCTATCTATCTATCTATCTATCTATCTCTGTATCTATCTATCTCTGTATCTATCTATCTATCTATCTATCTATCTATCTATCTATCTATCTATCTATCTCGGCCTGTTCATATCTATCTATCTATCTATCTATCTATCTATCTATCTATCTATCTATCTCGGCCTGTTCATATCTATCTATCTATCTATCTATCTATCTATCTATCTATCTATCTATCTCGGCCTGTTCATATCTATCTATCTATCTATCTATCTATCTATCTATCTATCTATCTATCTATCTCGGCTTGTTCATATCTATCTATCTATCTATCTATCTATCTATCTATCTATCTATCTATCTATCTATCTATCTCGGCCTGTTCATATCTATCTATCTATCTATCTATCTATCTATCTATCTATCTATCTATCTATCTATCTCGGCTTGTTCATATCTATCTATCTATCTATCTATCTATCTATCTATCTATCTCGGCTTGTTCATATCTATCTATCTATCTATCTATCTATCTATCTATCTCGGCTTGTTCATATCTATCTATCTATCTATCTATCTATCTATCTATCTATCTATCTATCTCGGCCTGTTCATATCTATCTATCTATCTCGGCTTGTTCATATCTATCTATCTATCTATCTATCTATCTCGGCTTGTTCATATCTATCTATCTATCTATCTATCTATCTATCTATCTCGGCTTGTTCATATCTATCTATCTATCTATCTATCTATCTATCTATCTATCTCGGCTTGTTCATATCTATCTATCTATCTATCTATCTATCTATCTATCTATCTATCTCGGCCTGTTCATATCTATCTATCTATCTATCTCGGCTTGTTCATATCTATCTATCTATCTATCTATCTATCTATCTATCTATCTATCTATCTATCTATCTCGGCTTGTTCATATCTATCTATCTATCTATCTATCTATCTATCTATCGTTTGTGGAAATGTGAATCAACAGTGCTTGGTTAGTGTCATTTTCACGTATAAAGCTATAGAACATGTTCCACTACTCCTTTCGCTGCCTCCATATCAGTGTTTCTCAAGATTTTTAAGCATCGGCACACTTAAGCGCAAATGAAAATATCACAGCACACTTGAATATTAAAACAAAGTATATGAAATAACATAATCAAAGAATAGTGAAAAAATTATATGTAAAAAGTTTAATACTTATTCATTTTTTCAATTACTAAAGCTGCACCATTACTGCTTCCACACACACACATATATATGTATGCCGTGACAGTATTTCGCGGCACACATAAGAGGATCAAGTGGCACACTAGTGTGCCGCGGCTCATCGATTAAGATTCACTGCTCTATATGTAGGCTATTAGGGGATTAAGAGAAGTGGAGCAGGATGAAAACCGGGACTTCCTCGTCCTAAAACAAAAGATCAGAACTCATTTCCAAAATGCAAACAACAATTTTCTAAGACGCTACCGACAATTACATCAGAAAAGTAAATGAAATCCCATAGAACAAATCTAATATATTTTATTTCAAATATCAAAACAATAAAATATGCAAAACATATCAATAAATAAATGACATAAACAAATAATTATAATAAATAAATAAACTGTCATAACAAAAGCAGCAGACATAAACAAAAGAGCAGGGAAGTTTCACTTCACTTAAACCCCTCAGTTAGCTACATAGAGAGCCCGCGAATGGCCTAACATGATTTGAAGAACATTTGAAGAGGAAAACTGATTGTCACTATGAAGTGTTGATTCCTATGTCCAGTCTGTCTATATCTACAAATGTTCTTACCCCATAGATGTCGCAAACTGAGCTATAAATATAGCAATTTGAATTTTCTTACATACACATACACACACACACACATACATATATATATATATATATATATATATATATATATATATATATATATATACAACCAATGTATGTATGGTGGAATATGTGAAAAACAGTTTAATGTACTAGTTTGGCATCGAGTTTCCACCCATTGAAACAGTTAAATGTAACCGCCACTTCTACTCCAAAAGTTTATTTTCTCGCACTTCCCGCCTGTGGATCTCCCTTCCATTTACTTGCTTCCCTGATAACTGCAATCTTTAAAAATTTAAATGTATCGTCAGTCGTCATCATCTGATGCTTTGATACCTATATTTCTTTTATTCTTTCCGCAATCCCCGATATACCCAGTCTTTTTCTCTCACTTTCACTCTTTGTAACTGCCTGCGTACTAGTGGAACTCCCGCCTTCCTTTGGGGGGGGGGTGAATGCATACCCCCCTAAAAAAAACAGTTTAATGTTTAAAAAAAATGTTCTGCTGTCAACGTTTCGATCAATAAGAAAATCATTAGGACAGTTGAAGAAACTCTGGAGAAATCGATAACATGACAAACTTATTGCTTCGAAACAGTGGTTTATTGTGAATTTCCTTAATACTTAAATAATATTATGATAAATGTCAATTTGAATTATATGTATTTACAATTTTCTTTAGATATATTTATTTTCCTGCATCAAATTAATATATTTAACATTTATTTTAACATTTACAAATCTCGTCGATTTGTTCACAGAAATTTATTTTATTAAAAAGAATATCTATTTTTTATTTTATTAACTGTTACATTAAAAATAGACTTTCAAATTAACCACAGCGTTTTAAAGTAACACGGGTGCTATGACAACAATTTTTTCTTTATTTTTTCCTATTTTTTCTGGTGATACTCTTCCCTACTATTGAAATTTTACATTCATCAAGTATGTAAATAGATTTTGTTCTTGTTTTTACTTCTCGGTAATAAGAGGACAACGAAAATAGAGATGTAATCCGAAAAAATGCTATGAGAAATGTGTTATTGTTTTGGAACGTGCGGTCGCAACGCTGAGTTTGAATTTAAATTTTAAGGTTGTGAGGATGTCTGTAGGAACAGACGAAAGCTTGTAAAAAATTAAAAAGACCTTATGCAACTGGAATTTATAAACAGGGATCATATCATTCATATACAGGTTCGGGGTTGATGTATCTTATTTATATTGTTTGCGATGATGTATTCTCGCCATTTAAATCATTAACCTCTATTTGTATGAATGATTCATGAATTTATAAATTATAATTGCATCTTTTAATTGAAATATATATATATATATATATATATATATAAAACACTTTCTAGTTTCTGGTCGTCGAATCTAATGATGTAATTTAATTTATTGCCCTTCTTATCCTAAAAAATCACGACTCATTTTCCTTAAACATAGCTTTGTCTTTCATTCCGACCTGAAAAAACCACGCCCGACAGATGTCGGGGAAACGCGTCGTGGTTTTTAAGATTTTCTACTTTGTCTGATCATCCAAACTTTTGTTTCCGATGCTATTATACATACTACATACACTCACGCACACGCATATATATATATATATATATATATATATATATATATATATATATATATATATATATATATATATTCATTCATTTTGTCTCTTCTACATATATACTCTATCTGAGAATATTTGCACAGAAAAACACATACACACACACACACACACACACACACACACACACATATATATATATATATATATATATATATATATATATATATATATATATATATATATATGCGTGTGTGCTGTGTTACAAAACAAAACAAAGAAACCAAACCAAATTAGCCATCACTGTGTTTCAAATAGACGAGCAGGGACGATTATACTTTTTGAGAGAAAAATCCACCCGAGATATTATTATTCAAACCACACATATTAAGTGTTCAGGATTACGGCCTTGAAACACGAGTCCCGTACGCACACCAAAGTTAAGCAAGGTCGAACCTGTTCATTTCCTAGATGGGTGACGGCTTGGAAATGCCAGGTGCTGCAAAAATGCACGTGCAGGTGGTGTAATGGATAACGGCTCCGAATGATCAGTCGAAGTTGTGTAAGTTATATTCACTTACGCGCAAATAACCTTGGGAAAGTTATGAATCCACCTTTTCTATCCCCAGCTATGGGTTAATTAATAAGACCTGTATCACTAAATCATTATTATCGCAAAAAAAAAAAAAAATTCTTAAAATCGAAAACAATTTTCTGGCTTTAAATAACCTGCAAAGGGCTTATTTGGTTCGGTTTGGTTTATTTTACGGCATATTAACCTCAATGAGTTATTTAATGCCGACAAGATTTTTAGGATAAGTTCCTAGAGTATGTATTTTTTATAAGAAAGTTTGTATATCAGGTTTCATTGCTGTATTTTTGTAAAGAGGTTTTTGTCGAGAGTCACACGTATTACTGGTAATATTTAAAAAAATTGTATTACTAGTCACAGTACTTTAAATATCTATTTTTATACTTTCATACTGTTTTGAGCCTAGTTTGTTACGTTAACCATTTGCCCGTAGATGGAACCCTAACAGGTGCTACCACTCCGAGTGAGGGTGGACCAGCAATTAAGATATGGTTTCACGTTCCTCAAAATCTCCCAATCAGAGACTTTGCTGGAATGGGTTGATAAGCCGTAAAAAACATATCAGTCAGACAATTAAATATTCAGGAAATGCCCTCTCCTTAATTTAGTTTGCTAATATCCTAGGGCAAAGCGTTTTATTCCTGAAAATTATTATAACCACCCTAGTTATTTGAAACTCAAGTGGAAATAACTTATCAAGTTTGAAAGCCAAAATGTAGCCGTCTCTTCTACTTCAATAGCTTCATGTCTCGCACTTCCCGTCTGTGGAACTCCCTTCTTCTTACTTGCTTCCCTGATAGCTATAGTCTCCCAATATTCAAATGTAATGTCAATCGACATCTCCGGATGCCTTGATCTATTTCCCGTCTTTCTCTTCATCCTTTCATCTATCACGTTTCTTTACTCTTGCTCCCACGTTCTGTAACCCCTTGCGTGCTAGTGACACTTCCGTCTTGCTTGGGATGAAATGCTAAAAACAACAAAAAAAAAAGTATCCGTATTGAGTGATTCGCATTTATATCCTTATGTTGCACTAAACTTAATTTAATACTTATAATCATTTCTGTATAAATCTTTGAACTATATGAGGAAAGAGAATTTCTTTTTAATTTAACGCAATGATATTTGAATTTACCTTTTTTATTGTCAAAGATTAGGGTTTTATCTTTTGGTTCTTGTTATTGAATTTGGGCCAATAACTTGACATTCGTAATCACCTATAGTCTTTTCTACTTCCCGATCCAGGGGCAAGCGGTGGGTGGTATTTGGTTTGATTTAAAATGGCGTTTATGCACTTGCGCAGAGAATTATTCGGCTCTCTTTTGCACGCTTTTTCGATCTTGACCAGCTGTTTAAAGTAAAGGTTCGCATCCAAGCACGAGTAGCAAAGAATTGTCTCGTAGTTTTTAGCCAGTCGTTTGTTTCGCTGATGCAACTCTCTGTTTTCGTTGGAAAGGTCACTGTAATGACATGCCAGTTCTTTGTTGCATTTTGTTAAGTTGTCGTTCTGCTGACCAAGCTCTTTGTAGCTATGTTCTAAATCTTCTATATGAACAGCCATAGCCTTGTTGCTTTTCGTTAACATCGTATTGTTAAGCGCCATATCATTATTCGTCTGTTCTAAATCCTCGATCTTTTTAGCCTGCTCCTCTTTCAACTGTGTTAAATCCTCCAGACTTTTTAACTGTTCGTTCATTATTTGATCCAGATCTTCTGTCGGTTTCAGTTGCGCATCTATCGACTTATGAAGGTCTTTGATTATAAGGGCTTGGTTTCTCTTTACCGTTTCTAATTCTTTAATGGCCTGGGTCAGTTCGCAGACAATTCCCTCGAGAGTCGTGATTTGCTCGTCTTTAATGTCTTTCTGTTGTTCCAATTCGTTGATAATCCGTTGTTGTTCTTTAACAACTTGATTGATCTGGTCAAGTTCTATTTCTAGGTTAACCTTTTTCAATTCTACTTCCTCCACGCTCTTCACTTCGTCTGTCTCCTCCTCTTTGATGTCTTCAAGACATTCAATGACGTTAACAGTCAGCGGCGACTTCGATACATCATTTGTCACGTTTGGGTCTTGATTCAAATTTACATTCGGCTGGTCAAAACTTTCGGCTCGTTTCACGAAATCCACATTGACTTCTTCGAATACCTTTTTGCATTGGGTCAGGTCCTTCATCGCCTTTTCTAACTCTTCCGTCTGTTTTGCTAAGGTTTTGAACTTTCGTTGATCCGATATTTCATTGGACTTGGAGCTCTCCTGTTCCATTCGAGAAAATGTCGACATGCGTGGATTTGTGACTTTAGGGCTCATTACAAACTGTTTTCTTTTTCTTTGTGGCGGGCTCTTCGTCTCTGACGTATCTTTTTCACTGTTCATACTATTTCGTAAATCGACCGCACTTTCTATTTCTCCATCCTTTGGTGGCCAGCAGCTGGTAATTTGCCTAAATCCACCCGCAGCTGCCTTACGCGTGTTATTTTTATTCAGCCACGCTGACGACTGAAACTTCTTTAAGGCGTTGGTCGTGCCTTTGTAGTTTGCTTCGAAAAACGCTTTGAACCACAAAGCAAAATAGTAAGTCTCTCGATAATTACCTTCTTCCAGTTTCTCAATGGGAACATCCTTATTCAATTTCAGAGAATTAAACGCTGATTGGAGGAGCTTAAAGTTTTGACGCCTGTCGTAAACGCTTGGATTATCAAACTTGATCCTCTGTTTTCCAATGCAACCTGGAAATAGAATTTCTAGGCCGAGACAAAAGTCGGCGCCAGTTCCCAATTCCTTAATAGTGTGAAGCTTTGGCGACATTGTTTCTCGGAACCATTCGATTAGCTTGTCCCGGCTGATGGTTTTAACCAGTGGGAAATCCATTTTGATCTTCTGAACGCCTTCCATCTGGTTTGCTTGATAAAGAGTTTTTATTTTTTATATTATAGGTTCTTAAAAAAGTTTTTTTTTTCAGGGTGTCTATTTTCACTAGCAATCCCTGATTTTCCTTTATGATATTGTCTTTTTCCTTGACTGCTCATCGCAACCAGGGAGGGCTTCAAATAAATCTTACATTCGAATTTGTTTCTAATGTAAAACTGTGCGCTTTTTCGAAGATTTTATGACGTTCTATTTGCTTTATTTAGTGACGTCAGCAATTTAAAAAAAATTGTATTCGTATCAGGGATATTCCGGATCGCTTCTCAGCTTTTTGGCCGGTATCGATGCGAAGAGCGTATTTTCATTTTACATGAGAGAAGAATCCTGATCCCAGGGATTCCAGCTCCCTAAACGAAAGAGGGTCGGTGGAATATCACTACCATCGTGCCAGTGGTCGCGATGACTGGGTAATTTTTTATTGTTTCGAAGGCATTCCCACATTAAAAAGACCTCGTGTTATATCTGGCCGCGATGGGGAGGCGAGTAAATAATCATTTCACTTATTGGACTATCAGTACGTAAGACATTTATTATAATATGCTCAACTTACAAAAGGCTGTTCCACAGGCAATATCTCTCGTTCGGAGCTAGGGTCATTAACCTGCGTATCAGGAGTTCTCGAAAGCGGAAGTGCTAATGGAGCGTGAGCGAATATTTTTCTGGTTCATGTACGCGTGGGATCCCATCTCACTTTAAACTCGGCCAGATGTCCAATTGCGCTTCAGTAGCTGTGGACAGAAAGCCTTTAGAGACCGATAAATCGCTTTTAGTCTTTGAAGCATAAGATTAACTAAATTCAATTCGTTCCCAGAAGGCAACCTTAAATGAGGATCCAACTGAGAGGGCTGGCCTATTTTTTTTCTTTTGGTCCTATATATGCGTGAGATTTCCACTTTAAATTCGGCTTTTACTATATCAAGAACATCTCCCAGGTAATACGTCTCCCTCGGGAATGGGACTAGGCTTAATCCCTGACGCCTGAGGTGTATCCAAAAGGAGAACTGACTTTAGATTAATTTAAACGTGAGATTCCTACTTGAAACACAGCCTTGTGCCATATTCTGTTTGAGTGGGCATGCGAAGTTTCGCGGCCTTTTGTCTTTGAGACATAAAATTAAGTACATCTACTCTCAAGGATCCCTTCTCTATTCACTCTTGGGATGGAGGATAGTGAAGGGGAAGATAGGTTTAATGCAATGTGCCCTTGGTTCCATATGCTCATGGGATACGCCCACATTAAACTCGGCTTTGTGTCACATTCCATTCGAGTGGGCGTTCGCATAAATACCTTTAGGGACCAATAAATATTTTTAAATCCAGGAAGTCTGTTGTTTTGGAACTGCACAATTTTTTTTTATTTTTGTGTAAGCATGAAATCACACAATAAAATGACTTTGTGTCTCACAATATCAAAGTGTAATGATGTTTAGATATCTAGAATTAATGAGAAAAACGGTTTCAATCATTTCTACTGGTCTGTGTTGATTATTTTATTTTTATTTTTATTATTTTCATTTTTTGCTGCTACGATAACAGCAAAAAAAGCAATTATTCTTTTTCTTTTTCTTCTTCTTTAGTTGTTAGATTAAGCTACTCTACTTTCAGCAATAAGAATGTATAATTACTCTCCGAGCTTAACAGAAGAATCGTGATGAAATCGATCATAAACGAAAATGACATGTTCATCATTAATCATAGCTAAGGATCGGAAGCTCATGAAGGATAGAAATGAAGGATAATTTTCCAACTTCCAAGATGATCTTCGTCCTCTCTAACCTTCTAACTTTCTGTCCTAGAGTAACAAGGTGCCTCACAAGTTTCACGTACAATTTCATTTTCATGTCTTTTTTTCACTACCCTATGGACTGTCATAGCTGAAACTCCTCTTTCACGTGCCAAACGTCTTATGGATTGAGTTGGATCTTTTCTAATTGATTTATTTAACTCTGAAATGATGATCCCCCTCTTCCTGTTGTTACCTCCTGATCCATTATCCCTTTTGCTGTTCCCTCTTTTTAAAACTTATTCATCGTTCTATTAATGGACTTTGAAGATGGAAGCCAGAGTATGAATATTGTTGCCATTACTGAAGGCGTGAATGATCTTTTTCCTCTCACCATTGCTCAGTTGGGAATAAAGTGGGGCTGACACAAAACAATTTTAACCTAATCTCTTTCTAGATGAATAACTCAAAGGGTTTTTCAGTGATTCTTGCGACAAATAGTGTCAAGGTGGTTAAATGTCTTATCTGAAAACCTGGGAAGAAGAAACTCAATTGATTTAGTGTTTTTTTTTTTTTTTTTTTTTTTTTTTAAATATTAAACATTTCGTGGGATGGACAATTATGCTGATACAGGATTTGGACAATTTTGTGTTACACCCGGTATAAACTACCGATGATAGAAGTGTAGAAGTAAATTTACGGAGCCACGTTTTAGACGATTGAATTTCAAGATCATTATATTTAGTTATTTTATCATATATTAATTCATCTAATGAAGACATTGTGATTTAAAATACAAACAAAAAGATGTCTCGGTTGGATGTTTTGATATTATTTTGTTTTGGGTTTCACTCCTCCCTTTCATGATAATTCATTCAATTTGTATAGTATAAATTGTAAATAATATTTATCATCTCATTGGGAAGTTTTTTTTTTTTTTTTTTTTTTTTTTTAATTCCTCAAGCTGAGAGGATGTGGTATTATGGTGTATGGAGGATTGATTGGCGACGGATGAGTTCTTATGGTGAATGAGGAATTTGTAACGTGTGAATGGGTCGTAAATCAGATTAGCTAGGTATAAGATAGATAGTGAAGACCAGCCTCAACCCAATCCCCCCTTTCGGCCTTGTGCCATAATTGTATTAATTTACACTAAATTTCAATAAAAAGATTGTCTGGTATATTCACTTTTATATGTCTGTTAGTATGAATGATAAAGTCCCAAAGAATAGTAACCTCACGGTTTTCTTTGTTTCAGGGTAATGTTCATACTATTTTTCTCTGGGGGTATTAAAGCGATTGGTGATATAGCAGTTGTGAGTACAATCCCTAGACCGGGTAGCGTGTATTTGGACTGAACAGTAACGAGGCGAGCAATAACTGGTCAGTACTAAAATAAGAACAAGATGAGATATCCCTAGACATGGACAGTGTAACAAGAGCAATCTACTCACCGTAGATTAAATAAAGGGTTCAGTTCGAAATTACCTGAATCGACTTACACCTGATGATGGCCGGAGGACACAACATCTGAAACGTTATGATGACAACAACAAAGAGGAAGACGATAATCGACATGTAAATAATGATATTAGGTTGGTGCAAAAATAATATCGTTTTTTGACGTAACGTCAAAAAACGATATTATTTTTGCACCAACCTAATAACTTAATTAGATAATGGGATCGCTTGTGTTTGATCAGTGACGATCTATGTTCAAACTCAAGTGTCGGCAGCGACATTTTATTCCTATATAAGACTATGTATATGGCAGTAAATTCTGGACATTTTCCTCCCGCAGACTTGTGGCGACCAAGATGTCGATCTACCGATTGAAACTAAGAATCTTATGAACACCGCTTGAAAGAAATGAAGAAGTTTTAAGTAGAATAGAAACTACAAACAGACTGTTGCTAACAATCAAAAAGAGACAAATATTTTCGGGACACATCATGAGGAAAGAAAGCGTGGAGGATTTAATGCTTGCAAAGCAGACAGGAGGTGAGAAAAGCCGATGAAAGCTGTAACATACTTGTAAAATTTGACATCTAATAGATGGAGGAACAAGTACCATAAAGTAAAAATGGTGTTACATAAAAGTGAAAGCATTACTGAGAGCCACGAAAAACAGAAAGCTGTGGAGAACCATTATCGACCACGCACTGATGGGACATGTTACATGGACAGAGAGAAACAGAGAGAAGGAGGAAAACAGTGATATTTTTATTATTCGTATTGTACTTGGGGAAAATGAATGACAAAGTGGAAAAAAGTATTCTTGTGACGCGTTTCATCCTTTAGGACATCATCAGACTAAATTTGTTTTGTTGGTGCGACTACACATGCGCACGAATGAGGGATGCTGGGAATTTTAAATTAAATTTTTAAATTTTTATTTTAATCTCGCCGATTTCATTTGGATTCTTTTTCCTTTTTTTCCCCCCATCACTTTTGTTAGTAGATATCCCACACTGTGATAACAGAAGTTCTGCCAGGAATGGTGACATTTTATAAGAGCCCTTGCACAAATTTGCTGTAGATGAACTTGCGATCAAAGAATTTTCTAGACATTTTCGTCTTAGAGAATTGATTTCTCCTTTGATCAGAGGAACATTTTTTTATGCCAACATTGTTGTCAGTCTCGTTACGTTGAGCAACCAACGCATTTGATGTATTGTTTCAATACATAAATAACTATTCGTTAGACACATTGAAATAACGTTTATGTTTTGAGTGCCAATTTAATGAGATCCCAACATGCTTTGTTGAATAAAAGTGGTAAAAAAAGGGCACATAACTCTGATTGTTATGGCTCTGATAACTGTTTATTTGTCAGATACATTTTAATTTTTTTTTTTTTTTCAACAACAATTTTGTGCGTTCCTAATATGTGTATATCACTCCTTGGATAAAAAAAAAAGAAAAAAAGAAGAAGAAAAGAACAGTGAAGGAAAAGAAAATTTCTACGAGAGAGAGAGAAAAAAAAGATGAGTTCCATCTCCTGTACGGTGTGACACCAGAAGAATCAAAGAATGAAAATGCTTACATGTAATCCTAGATTATTTATTCGCTTTTGGTGAAAAATAAAATCGTATTTTTTTTTAAAAAAAAAAAAAAAAAAAAAAAAAAGAAAGAAAGAAAGGGCGGAGTTTGCACTGTTAAAAAAAACTATTTCTGTTCGTAGAGATGGAAAACATCAGCTGAAGAAATTTTTAAATTTTTTTCTTAGGTCAGAAAGCACAGTGCAGATTCCTAAATGAGAGAAAAAAAATCCGATCTAATGTCTCGCATATGAAGTGGCACTTTTTATAAACTCCATAAGCCCCTCGAATGACGTGCATTTTTTTTTCCTTAAAAATCACCAAAAATGACTGACGACGACTGAGCCTTTCCTTTGCATACTTAAGCAGTTTGTATTTTATTTTATTAGTTTTAAAATGAATTATGCTGGCATGCATGTCATTTAGTGTGTTGTGCGCCATGATACAACCTGTCGTCGAAATGTCGTATGCAAGAAATGAACGAACGGATAGGACGCCCTCCTATGTTGTCATAGTCAGCTAGATTAGAAAACGATACCAGATGCTGCAAGTTCGATCCTTACGATCAACCAGACCGAGCTTCGATTTTATAAATCTCTATAGGAACAAATCAACTTGTTTCCTTCTAAATTGTTTCTCGAATTTTTCTGCCTGAAAAAATAAATAAATAAAAGAATAATAACCCAAATTCAATTTCTCTTTTATGTAAATAACCACCTCCTCACGTCTCGTGAGAAATTTCAATAAAATTGCCCCTTGTTGATGAATAAGTTTTTCAGGTTTTTAAAAGATAGTTTCTTTAAATCGATTGTAGTGTCGTCGTCTCAAAACGTGAATGATTTTACGACATGACTAGTCTAGAGTACCTTTTCAAGACGATAAATGTAATGACTAGTCTTGTCTACCTGAAGGATATTGGTCTATACCACAAATTATAGCATTAAATAACTCCATACTAAAGGCATAACTAGAGAGTGATGGAATCAACCACTCAAAAGATTGTTTACAAGCTGTATATTTAATTAAATCAAATTTTCGGTATTAAATAACAGATAGAGTTGTTTTTTTTTTTAATCATTTCACTCCAATGCTGCGTGTTCGATCCTTACAATACTATTGTTATATCGTAACATACCTACAACATGGGCCCTTCCAGGTGTATATAAAGTATGCGACATAACACTCTAAGGAGAGAAGAAGAAGAGGTGGAGAGAGTGTATTCTAATACCGTAGTATCAGCCGCGTACGACTACGAGTATTGGACACTAGCACATAGTAAGCTCCGCTTACACTTACACTATCTTTGTAACCTTTTGTTTAATATATCTTTCTTAATGCTAATCCGTGTTCCGTGTTTTCCTTCCATGGTCCCGACTTTGGCCCCACATCAGTGGCGACAGAGAATTCGAAAAACGCACTCACGCCGAAATCTCAATACATTACCAGTCCCACATCTGTGTTGACGAAAAATTCGAGAAACGAATTCACGTCGAAAACAGCAATATCTTACCAGTCCCACATCAGTGGCGTCAGAAACATTCGAGAATTTCGTTCGCACCATATCAATAGCGACAGAGTACTCGAAAAATACACAGAAACTCCACGCGTTCCCACAGCAGTGTTGAACGAGAAATTAAGCTGGTATTACTACATTAGCGATTTAAACACAACACCCAGCGTCTACATATAAAAAAATATATATACATTCCAATACCAAACAGCAGTGACGAACTAGCGATTCGACATCTACGGAATATTAAAGTCTGTCCAAATAACATTGCGAGAACGATTTCTTACACACTCACACACAGAGAAAAAAAAAACAGTTTGTCATAAAACAAACTGACAACCCAAGAGCCGAAGTACTATTTACGACTCAAGTTTTCGAAAAAAAAACTATCTAAAATTTTTTTTATGTAACTGAGTTGAACTCGGGCATAAAATTATTCTCCGCTCAAATTCACTGAGGTGAGTTTTCTCTTTTTGTACCTCTATAAAAAAAATACATAAGTGTGGTGAAAATTTATATAATTACGTTAAAATTAACGGAACCACGGAATCTCACAAAAGCTAAACACATAATTAGTTTAGATTAACTAATTGTCTGTCTTTTTTTTTTTTGTGTAACAAAAAAAAAAAAAAACTTATCAAGAATTTTTGTGTACCTTCCCTTGGTACACGAGTTTCAAAGCAACAACAAAAAATCGCTGTCATTTTTGTTTGTCTAAATATGGAAGATTTTCAAAAAGTAATTGTCCAAATGCTAAAAGTAAATTTGGATCAGCAACAAAAATCAGAAGAAATACAACAACAACTATTTTTGGAATTACATAAACAACAAATGGAATTCCAGCAAATTACTATTCAGAATGCTGAACTACAACAGAAACAAATTAAAGAATTACTCGTAAATGTATTAAAGGGCTCAAACTCTGAAAAAGATATAATATTTTCCCAGAGTACAATCTACAATTCAATGGAAACATTTGAATACGTACCAGAGAACGACAAAACGTTCGAGGCTTTTTACAGGCGCTACGAAGATATTTTCAACGTAGACTGTGAACAATGGCCCAGTAAAAAAAAGGGAACGTCTATTATTGAGAAAACTGGGAACTACACAACATAGTAGGTTCGTAGACTTCATACTACCCAAGAAAACCACTGACTTGGATTTTTCAGAGACTATTAAGCTCCTTTCGAAACTATTCGGGCCTAACACAACCTTGTTCCACAAATGTTGGGAATGCCTGAACACAGTCAAAGACAACCAGCAAGATTTTCTAACGTTTGCAGCAATGGTAAACAAGCTCTGTAATGATTTTAAACTAGCCGAACTGACTGCCGATGATTTCATGTGCTTAATTTTCGCACAAGGTCTAGTATCAGCAGAAGACGCCGAAGTCAGACGACGGGTACTGACCGAGCTTGAGAACGAACAAGGATTGGCTCTCCAAAAACTGGCAGAGGACTGTCAAAGAGTAATATCTGTAAGGTGTGACTCAAACACTATCGAGGAATCGGGGGTGGCTCAGATAATTAAAACCAGAAGCAAGGCTACCTCCTATTCCCCTCAAAAAGACAAAAGGCAAATCTCATGTCCTAAATTCCGCAGTAACCAAAACCCAAATAGGTTAAAGAAACCGCCCGGACTATGTTACTTTTGTGGTAAATGGCATTGGATGAAATTCTGTCCAGTTAAGAACAAAAAATATTGCAAAAATTGCAATAAAAGTGGGCATACGTTAACTTCGTGCTGGTACGCCAACAGAACGAGAAAACCCAAAAATAAAATTAGGCAAGCTCAATCTGACAATATTGTCGATAGGAATTTAAGGAAATATGTAACTGTGGATATTTTCAATAATTCCATTAAATTCCAGCTTGACTCGGGTTCCGATCTTTCAACCATTAACTGGCGTACTTGGCGAAAATTAAACAACCCGACCTTATTAAAAACGGATAAAACAGCCAAATCCGTAACTGGCGAAAAGATTAACATTTTAGGCGAGGTAATACTTACTGTAACACTAAATGGAGTTATCAAAAAGCTCAAAGCCTACGTATTGAAAACTTCAGATTACTTATTTGGAACAGATTGGATAGAAAAATTCAATCTTTGGGATTGCCCAATGAGTACATTTTGTCGCAAGATACAATGTACAACGTCCAATTTGGTAAATCTCAAAAAGGAACTCAAACAACAATTTCCCCAGGTTTTTTCTGGCGGCCTTGGGAAATGTACTAAAATGAAAGCTAAGTTCAAGGTGAAGGACGGTGCACAACCGGTATTCAAAAAGAAACGGAATGTCCCTTTCGCTGCTCTAGAGCAAATCAACAAAGAGTTAGATAGACTCGAACAAGCAGGTATTCTGTCAAAAACAGATTTTAGCGAATGGGCAGCACCTACGGTCTACGTAAAAAAGAAGTCCAATCAAATACGAGTATGCGCAGATTTTTCCACAGAGTTAAACGATGCCTTGCAAGATCACCACCATTCTCCCCCAAGCCCTGAAGAAATTTTCAATAAACTCAATGGTGGAAATTTTTTTTTCTAAAATCGATCTCTCGAACGGATACCTTCAGATAGAGGTGGAAGAAGAAAGTTCCAAATTGCTCTGCATAAACACCCATAGAGGGTTGTACAAATACAACAGACTGGCTTTTGGAGTAAAGGTTGCGCCTGCAATTTTCCAGCAGGTCATGGACGCCATGCTGGGCGACCTTGACTACGCAACAGCCTATTTGGATTATATACTGGTTACTAGTAAAACTACGGCAGAGCACCGGAACCATATAATAAACGTATTCGAAAAGATACAAGAATACGGATGTAAGGTTAAGGAGGCAAAGTGTGACTTTTTCTTACCAGAGATTAAATACTTAGGGCACATTATAAATAAAGACGGTCGTCGGCCGGATCCAGAAAGAGCCAACGCGATCAGAAACATGCCGACCCCAGATAACGTTCAAGCGTTACAAAGCTTCCTCGGCCCAGCTAACTTTTACCAAGGGTTCATTAAGAACATGCAAAATTTGAGAGGGCCCCTCAACCAACTCTTAAAAAAGGACAAACCATGGCCATGGACCCCGGAATGCCAAGACTCATTCGAGAAGATCAAGATCTTACTTCGGACCTCTCTCTCACCCATTACGACCCTATTCTCGACACCATAGTCGCAAGTGATGCAAGCTCATACGACATTGGTGCTTGCATTCTGTAGACACTGCCAGATGGTTCGCGAAAAGATGTGGCTCACGCATCAAGATCTCTACTTCCCGCTGAGAAACAATAAATCCCAAGAGAAAAAAGTATTAACATTTTTTTTTCTCCTTTTCAAAAAAAAAAAAAAAAAAAATGAAAACTCTTGGAAGGGGGGTATTGTGAGACCGTAACATACCTACAACATGGACTCTTCCAGGACTATATAAAGTATGCGACATAACACTCTAAGGAGAGAAGAAGAAGGGGAGAAGAGAGAGAATATGCTAATACCGTAGTATCAACCGCGTACGACTACCAATATTGGATACTAGCACATAGCAAGCCCCGCTTACACTTTCTTTGCAACCTTTTGTTTAATATATCTTTCTTACCGCTAATCCGTGTTCCGTGTTTTCCTTCCGTGGTCCCGACTTTGGCCCCATATCAAATACTAAAAGCATAATTGGAGAGTGATGGAACCATTGACTCAAAAGATTGTTTACAAACCGTATATTTAATTAAAACAATCTTATCGGTATTAAATATCCGACAGAGTTGTGGGAAGTGCGAGAAAAGAAACTGTTGGTGTAGAAGTGGTGTTGCATTTAACTATTCCAACAGAAAACGGGTGAGACCTAGATGCTAATCTAATAGTACGCTTAAGTTCGTGTAGTCGGGACACCAGGGAAGCGGGAGGAAAGACAATCCTAGCCTACTCGCAGAATTGTGTTCTATATCACAAATTATAGCATTAAATAACTCCATACTAAAGCCATAATTGGAGAGTGATGAAACCAGTGACTGAAATGATTGTATACAAGCCATATATTTAATTAAAACAATCTTTTCGGCATTAAATATCCAACAGAGTTGTTATACTGTTAAAACCGAACAATAAGAGAAAGTTGAGAAGTTGTAGAAATACACAAAATTTAATGTATAAATTGTCAAACAAAACAATATGTTGCTTAATTTTGCAGTAAAAGAAATGATTTTTTTTCTACAAGGAGATAACTTTCTGAGCCATGAAAAACTTATACACACTTAATTTACAATCGTCTCAAGGGACAGTAGAAGTATGGATGTCCAAAAATGACAAAATCTGATATCCCACAAAACGGTAAAATTATATTTGGCAACATTTTAGCTTTCTTTGTTAAATTATATTGTAGACCTACGCTATGGGGAAAGTAAAAATCTTCCTAATATTTTTATAAAGAATTTTCTAGAAAATTTAATGGAATTTTAAAAATGAAATCCTCTTTTATACTTCCTAGCATTGATCAGGCCTACAATGGGAAATTCAGACTTCATGAATTCAAGCGCCCTACGAGGCTGGCATCCCGCACTCGTCCTTTCACTGTTGAAACTACTAAATGTAGCCGTCTCTTCTACTCCAATATCTTCATATCTCGCACCTCTTGCCTGTGGAACACCCTTCCTTATTACTGTTTTCCCTGAGAGCTATAATCTCCAGTTATTCAAATGTAATGTCAATCGACATCTCCAGTTGCCTTGATCTACCCACTATCCCTCTCCTCATCCTTTCCTCTATCACTCCTATCTGATCTTGCTCCAAATCTTCTGTAACCCTTGCGTCCTAGTGGCTCCCCGACTTGCTTGGGGTGAAACGCTTAAAAAAAAAGAAAGTACTTTGATGTTAAGAATATACTTCATTTGTTGAAATTCTGTAGAAAGAAGGCTTAGAGAATTTGTTACTTGCATGACATATTGAAAGCAAGAGGGAAACAATGAGTAACCTTTCTAAGCTTGCTTAAATAGGTGGCAAAACAGGGAGTTGGTAGGATAGTAATAACACCATTGTTACGAGTTACAAAAGATAGGATGTTGTGGAAAGCTATAATTGCCTCTATACTGAAAGGGCCATGAAATGAAGATGTGAGCTAAGATGAAATTCTAGAAACAGTGGCAACAAAAAGGAAACTTCTACTTAACATCAGGAAGAGACTGCATAAATATTCTAGGACAAAATGAGAAAAGAGGACTTGGAAAATCTGATACTCACAGGACAGATCGAAGGCAAGAGGAAGGACAGAGGAAAACAACGCATAACCTACATGGCGAGTTTGAGCATGATTTTCAACGTCCTGAAGACGCGGTTTGTCACTTTGGAGGCTCTGGCCAACTACCAAAATGACAGATTTTATGCAACTTCACTACGAAACATCCCCGAAGCGACAGAAAACAAATGGTACCATATTTTAGGCTGCTGTTGCCCCTGTTGGTTCGAAGTCGCCCCTGGATATTCATTGAAAAATTAGTGAAAGTAAACAGCAGAGTTTACCAGCAAATGTTTCTATTGTTGTCATCGACATTTGGAAGCCGATGTCTTCACTCAAGAGGGAACTCTCACACACACTCAAGAGGGAACTCTCACACACACTCAAGAGGGACCCCCCCCACACACGGTAAATTTGATGTAGATCTGCTGCAAGAGATATTTCCGTGGATATTTGACAAACCAATGTGCCCTCCACCAAGCCCTAACATTGACCCTATGGACTTTGGGATATGACCCATATCGGATAGTGATGTTTGGAGTATCTCATACTCAAGTGAGTAAAACCCGGACGAATCTTTTAGGATGTGGTACAATTTGTGCGAAGATGTAGTGAAAAAGTCATGCACCCCAGAAGGAGGAGGAGGAGGAGAAGGAGAAGGTATCGCATGAATGTGACATTGTGTGGATTCTGAAAATTTCAATACGATTTTAAAATGCTTCTTCCAGAGTCATTACACATTTTGATGATGATTTGAGCTGGATGTGCGGTGTTACGCTATTATCGAGAAAAATGGAACTGGCAAGCAAAAATGATGGATTCACTTTCGCTCAAAAGCCCTTTGGAAAAGGTGTGAATCTTTATTCACCTCCAGCTATGGGTTAAATTGCATTGTAGAGTAGCCTTGGTTGGTAGCCAGTCTAGAAGAAGTACTACTCTGAATTTTAAAGTAAAGTTTAAAGCATTGGGAAACCACTTCACTATCTTGCTAAAAAATCATGGTAATTTACATATAATAAAGAAAAGGAGCCTGTGGAGAGTAATGACTGTCTATATCTTGAAGGGCTATCGCATTTCTTTTTGCTTGTTTTGACTTTGATGTGGATGGCATCTACCATATCCGACAACGCCAACAAACTATCGGCTATCAATTTATAGAATATCAAACATTAGATTAATTTCGGTGCGTGTGTATGTGTGTGGGGGTGGGGTAAGTTTTCTTGATCAATCCGAGAAATTTTCAGCAACTATTCTTTAAGATTTTTGGATAGGAATTTTCCAAGCGTAGCTTAGATGTGGCACAAGGCCGAAAGTATGGGGCGCCCAGTGAGGATCGAACTCACTACTCAGTCGTAATTGTTCTAGCGAGACAAGCTTGCTAACCATTACACCACCGCGGGGCGCCCCTTTAAGATTTTTGGATAGTCTGGACTCCTCCTTTTCTTCTGCTTCTTCTTCTTCTGTTGTTGTTGTTCTTCTTCTTGTTCTTGTTCTTCTTCTTCTATTTCTGTTGTTGTTCTTCTTTTTCTTCTAAAAAAGAAAAAAAAAAGAAGAAAAGAAATGACGTCCAAAATAACTTGTTTTCAACTTATGCCTCTTGAAGTCATTTTTATTTTTAAACTCTAACCATTGTTACCATTCTTATTTTGAATTATTTGCATGCTCATTTCGATAATAACGACCGGACGTCATTAGACAACCCCCACCAAAAAAAAAACCAACTGTCGTCTGTAACCCCCCCAAGCCCCCCAAGCCCCCCCCAAGCCCCCCCAAGCCCCCCCAAAAAAAACAAACAAACAACAAAAACAAAAACTAAAGAATGAAATACATAAATATGCCGGCGAAGGGAGAGAAATGTTAATTCTACCGGTAAAAAAGAAGCTGGAACAATTGAATAAAACTTGGTTCAGTTCACATTGTCGCTTGTTCTCCCGAATGTTCTTAGCGCGCGCGCCATTCGTCACTAATATATACTTGCAAGGAAGTTGTTACAAACAAGACTGTAAACAGATTTCATATAAGTGAGGCTGGCGGATCACGTCAGGTGCTAATGCCTGCATTCACTTGTGTAACCATAGCCACCCAAGTCTATTTTCTATTTTTTCTCCTTTTCATTTTTCTGTCTTTCTCTTCATTTTTCTGTCTTTCTCTTCATTTTTCTGTCTTTCTCTTCTTTGCCCTTTTTCGTTTCTTTACATTCATTTGATTTTCATTACGTCAACTCGATACATCTCTTTTTCGCTTATTTTTTCTTTTCTTGGTTTTTAAAATTATTCCACTCCAAGCAAGGCGCTAACACCACTGAGATGCAAGGGGGGCGGTTCTAAATGTGAGAGAATGCGAGAAAAACACATGGAGAGAGAACAATAAAAGAGCAGGAATTAAGAAGACAAGATAACGATTGACTGAGTGGATTGATAATAATGATTTAAAAAATCTTTTTTTTGTTTCTTTTTTTTCTCTTTCTCTTATTTTCCATTTTCCCTCCATTCTTTCTTTATCTCTCCTTTACTTATCGACTTTCTTTTCCTCTATCATGCTCTGATTGTCTCAGTTTTATTTTTACATTTTATTTTCTGTTCCTCTCTATAGCTCCTCTGTTTTAGCCAGAGGAAGCGTAGGGTGGCGTAGCAGTTAGGAATACAGAATCGGCGGACCAAATTTGAATTCATGCAATCTACATTTACTTCGTACAAATGCTTTCGGGAAAGGCATAAACCCACTTCTGCTTTCACTGTATCGTGCCTGTAGATATAATGACAAAAAAATACATCATCGTTAGCATGCTATGATAGTTGATAGAAAAGGAATCGGTAAGTAAACTCTCCCATAATTACCCGAGCTACCTAAGCATTAACAGAAAACACCTGTTACACCTATTGTTAAATTTTATATACATCAATAGCACAAAACGGACAAGTGTCTTCATTGATCTATTTTTATGGTGGTTTCCTAAGCGTAGCTTAGATGCAGCACAACGCCGAAAGTATGGGAAATCTAGTGAGGATCGAACTCACTACCCAGTCGTAATAAATTGATATCTTAAGCGCAGTTTAGATGTAGCACAAGGCCGAAAGGTTGGCGCATCCAGTGAGGAATAAACTCACTACACATTCGTAATAAAATCATTTCATAAGCGTAACTTAGATGTGGCACAAGCCCGAAAGTATGGGGCACCCAGTGAGGACCGAACTCATTACTATGCGCTCGTAACTGATCTAGCATGACAAACTTGCTGACCATTACGTTGTTTATTTGTATAATGATACAAAATGTGTCACAAGGTCAAAAAGGGGAATGAGAAAAAGGACGGTCTTCTTCTGTCTTAACGTTAAACTTAGCTAGCGAGAAAACACTGACCCAAATATATAACAATGTTCCTTTCACCGAAACAACGCAATCATATTTACCATTCTTACATCATCCACCGTAATGCCTCAAAAAAATTCCAATACAACACGTCGAAGTGCACAGTTCTGCTTTTATGCATTAGGCCAGTCATAAATAATGTCCGTTTTTGTTTATCAATTTTATCCTTCATGATTGATTTGATTCAGTTGTAACTTCATCGTTATTTGGAATGCTTTGCTTCTTATCAGGCAGATCTTCGATCTCTTTGAGTAAAATTCTGTAGATTTTGATGTGAGCGAAAAAAAAAAAGAAGAGTTTTCAGCGGACTTTTGAATTTAGTTTTAATAGAGAAGGTTAAATAAGAGCGTTTTGCAACAATCGAAAAAGGCAGATGCAAAATCAGAGGAATATGGCGGATGAGGTAGAACAGACCAACTGAGGTCCATTTTCTCCCCTGTGTTATCCTTGCTGTACGCGACCTTTCCTTGTCATGGATGAGAACAACTTTGTAAATAGTCTAAATAAGAAAAAGGCCGGAACATACAAGGGCCGGAACATACAAGGGCCGAAACGTCGGGAATATGGCAACGAAGTCCGAACAATGTAAATAGTCTAAATAAGAAAATTGTTCGGACTTCGTTGCCATATTACCGACGTTTCGGCCGTTGTATGTTCCGGCCGTTGTGTGTTCCGGCCTTTTTCAGTTGACTGCATTTTCGAACTGAACCCTTTATTTCGTTCACCGGGGTAGATTGGTTGAACCCATTGTCTTGACCCGAAGAGTTGTGAGTTCAATACCTGGCTACAGCAGAGGTGAACAAAAACTTGGCGAGTTGAATTAAAATCGAGATAACTGATACTGGGACACTCGGAAGAAGCACGGCATGTGGAACAAGAACAATCTACTCTGGTGAACGAAATAAAGGGCTCAGTTCGAAATTAGAATCACTTGAAGAAGGCCGGAGCGTAGAACGGCTGAAAGATCGTAAATTGTAGCAACGAAGATGAGGACAACAGTCTGAACGTTGTAAATAGGGTAAATAATTACAGTACATCTCAGAAATATAGATAAACGTTTTTCTTGTTGATGAACGCAAGGAGCTTTTCTAACAAACCTTTTGGACACGTTGCAGCTGCTAGACGTATAAATGTGCATATAGTGGTTCATTGCATTTTAAGAATAATACGTAGACGATTCCACCACTATACCTGGACCTATGCTGTTTCTGTTTTTCATCAATGATCTCCGTGATGTCATCAGTTCCAAATAGGTATTTATTCAGATGGCACTACCATTTACTCCTGAATGGTAGAAAATCCAACAAAGATTCGACAAAGTAAACCCGCCAACTACTCTTGGGCAGCACCTCCAATCAGTGGTTAACGGGGGCAAGAAATGGCTTGCAAATTTCAACGCCTCCGAAACAAATCTATTTTCATTTAATCACCACGGAGAACCTTTCTGCTTACCATCAAGATGGTTGATACTGTACTCCAGGAGAACAACACTCTACGTGTTCTTGGCATCATGTTTTCCGCTGATATGAAGTAGAGCGACAATATCGAGAGTTAATTGCTATTGTCTGTTGCAAGGAAACTTGGTTCATTGTGTCGTGTCAGAAAAAAAAAGCTTTCTCGACAGAATGAATGTACATTTATAAATTACCATTCGCCCGTGCATTGAATACTGTTGCCATATCTGGTCTGGTGCTCCTGCTATATATCTGGAAATTCTGATCTATCTATCTATCTATCTATCTATCTATCTATCTATCTATAGAGAGAGATGTTAATTTTGAATCAAATGTTACGTCTACTATTAAGTAAGTTGGTTCACTGTGTCGTGCCAGGAAATTCTCGTCGGAATCCATTTGTAAGTCTACAATTCGTCTGTGCATTGAATACTGTTGCCATAACTGGTATGGTGCACCTACTACTTATCTCGAGATTCTGATCTATCTATCTATCTATCTATCTATCTATCTATCTATCGATCTATCTATCTATCTATCTATCTATCTATCTATCTAGAGAGAGAGAGAGAGAGAGAGAGAGTAGTTAATTCTACCGGTAAAAAAGTGAGGAATAAACTCACTACACATTCGTAATAAAATCATTTCATAAGCGTAACTTAGATGTGGCACAAGCCCGAAAGTATGGGGCACCCAGTGAGGACCGAACTCATTACTATGCGCTCGTAACTGATCTAGCATGACAAACTGGTATGGTGCACCTACTACTTCATAAGAGAGAGAGAGAGAGAGAGAGAGAGAGAGAGAGAGAGAGAGAGAGAGAGAGAGAGAGATTTGAGTTAAGTTTTAATCATTTGCTAGGTCTACTGCTAGGAAAGTTGGTTCATTGTGTCGTGCTAAAAAAATTCTTCACGTCAGAATCCGCTTTGCACATTTATTTATAAATTTACTATTCGTCTGTGTGTTAACCTTTACCACGCTAATTTTTTTTCTAAATTTGTCTTCCCCGCCATTGCCTTTTTTGAGGGTGCAAAAATGGGAACACCTATTGTATTGAAATTGTTATAACTTTCTTTGTATTGTGCGCATAGATTTTAATTTTTGTACACTAACAAAAGAATGAATGAGTAATATTTTGATGTAATACATTATGTTTTGCATCCATGTTTTGACGTTCGAAAACAAAAAAATTTGAAACGCGTAATAAAAAACAAATACATTAAAAATACATAAATAATTTAACGTACTTTAACTTTTATTACTCCTTGTGGAGTTCTGTGATGCAATAAGAAACTAAATCGCAAAGAAGGCTTTCATTTCGTCAAAAAAGTGACGTGTTTCCTTGTGTTTAGAATTCAAAATGATGTTGGAAGTTTAGCCTTGTTCCAATGCAGCAGTAGGCAATTTTCAGCTTAAAATACTGGAAATAACAGTTGACAAGTGTTTATTTATAGCAACTCTCTCGAGGTGACAGAATGTGCCTAGAGTAGCAAGAGAAATAATTCTACGGAGACTATTGTCGCTTGCAGTGTGTTAAAGGTTAAATACTGTTGCCATATCTAGTCTGGTGCTCCTAATACATATCTAAATATCACAAAATTCAAAGAAGAGTCTGTAATATAATCAACCTTGACCAGACATCTCGTCTCCAGTCACTTTCTCACCGACGTGACGTGGTTTCCGTCTGTCTGTTCTACAAATATTATCATTGTAATTGGAAGAAATGTTTTTCTCTGGTGCTCCGACTACATGAATTTAAGCGTGGTACTAGATTGGCAATTAGGTCTCACTGTTTTACTGTTGAAGTAGATATACGCAATCGTCATTTCTACAATGACAGTTTTTTTTTCTTGTGATTTTCACCTGTGAAACTCCTTTCCGATTTCTTGCTTCCCTGTGAATCTACTAAAAAATTTAAATGCAATGTCAATCGCCATCTTCTTTCTTCTTGAAGCTTGTCCTTTTTTACCCTTTCCTCAACCCACCCCATTTGCAATCTTCTCATTGTCGTTCATTTTCACTCCTTGTAAACCCCCTTCCACCTGCGTTTTAATGGCATTGTCGCCTATCTTGAGGTGAACAAAAAAAAAAAAAGAAAGAAAAAAGAAGCATTCTCAACATTACCATTCGGAGCTCAGCACATTTCTTGTGAATTATATTTGTCAATCCACTGCTTTTTGTGTATTAAGTTGTCGTACGTTAGAGCACTCTTAACTGCCATATATGATAATCAGTTAGGATTAGGGTCGGTACAAGAGTCTCACCCACCACCGATTCTATGATACGGATCCCCTGCCCCATTCTACTATATCTCAATTTTCATAAGTTAGTTTTCATATAAAATACAAATTTTATTGCAACTTAATTCTGTACAATAATGGATCATATACAATATAAATGAACAATTCAACTAGAAAAATTAAAAATAAATACAATGTATCTAAATACAAATTAGCTACATAGCGTAACAGAACATTCCAACTTAAATAATTTTTTGAGGCAATTTTTAACGTCAGCTTGAGATTTTTTTCTTAAAAAGTTGAATAATTTAGTTGAATAATTTTAACACATACAGCATTATGGATGAAAAAATAGCGAATTTTATATAGTGTTTTTTCGAGGCTTAGCATTAGCAAAACAAATTCACAGATTTAGACAAAAAACGAACTTAGAATGACGTTAAAATTCACGAAGATTTTTCATCCTTTTAATAGTCAGTTGTACTTAGTTTGATTAGATAATGATGAATAACTTAGCATGAAAAGGGTTAAACAATAGAAGGAAAGATAGACTGATAATAAAATTGTTCACAGACAATCGAGATATGTACAATAGATCAGATGACGGCCTAAAAGCGATTCGCAGTTTGTGAGAACAAGTCAAGTGTTGACAACCTTTGTTGACAGACTTCGGCAACCAATGCCTGGATCTGACTTGAGGGAATTGGCTTAAAACTAAATGAATTCATTTCGAGGGATGTCGGAATGAAAAACAAAAAACCGATAAATTGAACACCTGCAGAATGCTGACCTTTGGCTGAACAAATTGTCACCTAGGAAAATGTCTCTTGGGTCAAAGGCGAGAAAAACAATTGTGGTGTCAGTTCACTTATGAGATAAGATCATTTGAAACCATACTTTTTAAATTAATCTCCAACCGAATGTTAGAGGTGACAGGCACAGAAGAGCGATCAAGGAAGGATAAGGGGCTGCCTGCACCCACTGAAGGGTAGCAGGTACAGAAGACACATTAAGAAGGTTGAAGGAGCTGTTCACGCCCATTGGAAGGCAATGCTAAGAGAAAGTAGAAGCAGATGTCTGCAACCACTCTCCATAAAAGAGGGAGAATTCCCCAAAATTATGAATTAATTTAATTTCTCAAGACCCAAACTAATAGACTTTTGTTGGAAATGAGAAGAATCACCGAAACCCAGCCTACATCTTGCCTCGCACCAGTTTCTAGTTGGAGTCCATAAAAATGAATGCTCGAAAGTCATTCAGTTCAAAGTCAGGGTAGCGAGTTGACAGTTGAGAGCTGAGTAGGAAAGCGGCGGAGGTCGCTGGGAGATTCCAGAACTCCTGCCGAACACAAGAACCTCTGATTTCAGCCTGATTCAAACTTACCAAATCAGTAAAACAAATTTTGCTAACTCCGCAAGCCAGAACTTAGAAGCTGACCCAAGTGTTGCGTCCGATTTAGGAATGGGTTGGGTCGACAAACACCTGTATGCGAACACAACTACTAACGAACCATTGTACGCAGTATTGATATAAAAATAGTAGTTATTATATATATATATATATATATATATATATATATATATATATATATATATTTCGAGTACTGTTTTTTCTCCAATTTTATTGTACGACTTCACTCAATTTGGACCAGCACAAGACAAAGATACATGCGACGAATCGATCTTGGCCTCCTTATAATCAATCACAACGTGAGTTAAGGCAAGTCAAGATCGAAGAGGTCACTCCACTGATCAAACCAGGATCCACCCTGGGCTGACCACGACGAAAGGTTACATCTGTTGCCGTTTGTTGTGAACCAGGATCGAGCTTCAAGTGTTACATATATAAATGTAAGTATAAAAAAACAAAAAACAAAACCAAAAACAAAAGTAAATGTTGATAAGATAGCGACAGTCATAAAGCACTGCTCGGAGACTCCAATCAGATTCTCCACTATGCTGGGTAGTACGCACCAGCCCTAGTCAGGACGATACGTTCATCATTGCAATTGATTTCTCAAAACGGAAATTACTTATAGCTTAACCTAATATATAAACGCTATTTTTTCTGAATTTCTGGGATGAGGAGTTATTCTTTTTTACATTATTTACATTCGGACTAATATCCTCATCTTTGTTGTCATTATCACTCTCTGAATTTCTGAGATAAGGTCTTAGAATTATTTGCATTATTTACATTCGCACTAATATCCTCATCTTTGTTGTTATTATCACTCTCTGAATTTCTGAGATAAGGTCTTAGAATTATTTGCATTATTTACATTCGGACTAATATCCTCATCTTTATTGTTATTATCACTCTCTGAATTTCTGAGATAAGGTCTCAGAATTATTTGCATTATTTACATTCGGACTAATATCCTCATCTTTGTTGTTATTATCACTCTCTGAATTTTTGAGATAAGGTCTTTGCATTATTTATATTATTTACTAATATTTCATCTTTGTTGTTATTATCACAACGTTTTGGCCTTTGTTCTTATCACAACGTTCGAAATTTCTTGAAGGTTACCCGGATCGACGGACACCTGAATAAGTCCGAAAGTTACAAAGGCCGAAACATTGGGAATATAAGAACAATGGTGAGGACATTGGTACCAATGTAAATAATGTAATTAGATTGGATTTGTGTCCTAGATTTGTATCTTCAAAATATTTTTCCATAGTGGTCATTATGCAGCTGTACTGAAATGTTTGATACTTTATTTTTAGACGTCATATCTTCTTGAAAAAAAGATCTAAAGAAGAATCTGCAATGTTATTGGTCTTAACCTGGCATCTCGGTTTCAGTCAACTTCCCACCGCTGTTCCTTGCGCCTTTTCTATAAATACCTTCATGGAAATTGTTCTGATGAACTTTTCTCTACAGTACTTAGACTTTATGAATTTACACACAGTACTAGATTGGCGGCAAGGTCTCATCATTTTCCAGTTGAAATGGCTAAGATGTAACAGTAATTTCTATACTAACAGTTTCTTTTATTGCACTTCCTGCACTCTCTTATGACCTCTTGCTTTCTATTCAAATACAATCTTCAAAAATTTAAATGCAACACCAATTGTTATCTTTTATTTTCTTACTTCTTGTTCTTTTTCTTATTGTTTTCTCTCCTTAAAGGTATATATTTTTTCTCATATTTTTTCATATTCTCGAACACTTAGTAGTCCTTTGCGTTTTAGTGGCTTTATTGCCTGGCTTGGGCTAAAACGATAAAAATGTCTTTTAGGGATCATGATTTTCCACATCTTCCTTTTCTTTATTATCTGTAAAGTTCTTGGAGTGATTTCTTGTTCTCTTCTCCACAGTTCTTAATTCAAGGTTCTTCTTCTCCAAGACAAGCTTCCATCCAAGGCTTCCATCCTTGGGACAAAAAGAGACCAATTCACGCCTTCTCCAAAAGCATAGTTGCGAAAGTGAAAGGAACAGATTGAAATTTGAACTCGGCTCGCAGCACATACTTTATTACACATGGCCAGTATATTATTATTATCACAAATACAAACCATTTTTTTTACAATGATGTTAAATTTTACGAGGCCCAAGAGCCATTCGAGGTAGAGTATTACAGATTAAGAGACATAATTTATTGGGATATGGGGCAAAGATAACGATTAACCGTAGACTTGAACAGGTTAAGATTGTAGTGATCATAGAAGCATTCTCTTGGGAGTCGGTTATACAAAGCAGGATATTGAACCGATTGAAATCTGTAGTGCTTGTTCTTATGGAGGTGATCAACAACCTTTTTGTTGCTTATAGCTTCCAAAGTTTGCTAATGACACTGGGGAGTCTATACTTAGACGGGGATAACTGCATATACTTAATTATTTATGACCATTATATCATTAGTATTATATTATATTATTAGTATTATACTATATTATTAGTATTACGCGTTCAAATCGCATATATATATATTAATAACATATGACAGTATTTAATACGTAGAAATTGCCGGGTCTGTTCAGATATTTTGAATATCACGAGAAACTGGATCAGCGGTCTTGATGTAACTTGGCGTATAATCAAAGGGAGAACTGACACCACGAAGTGTGTTTGTGCACGGCTTACCCGTCGTTGTATTCACGGAGGCCGAGATCAGACAATTTTCTTTCGATCTTGGAAGTAAGTGGATTTTTTTTTCAGCATACGACCTTTTTGCAAAATATATATTTTTTTTGAAGAGTTGGAGACTAAACTTACAAAAAAGAACTTTGTATCAAAATATTGTCTATTTCATTCCTGTAGGAAAAAGAGTTTAAAGAAAACGCAAAAAAAAAAAAAGAAAAAAAGAAAAAAGGCGCATGTAGACTTGAATCCTTTTGGAATTCCATGGCGTGTTGCTCAGGACTTGCTTGAAACCGCAATGATCTTGATTTCCTCCAAAAGTGTCATAAACGAGTCATTGGTCTACGGCGATGACCCTGAAACAAAAGCCGATTGAGGTGTGTGGGTTTCTACATCCGAAGAATATGCAGGAATGGGGTGGGGAGCAACATCAGGGTCATACCGATTACTTTTCTTTTTTAGTCATGCAGCAGATTTTAACAGTATCTTTCTTTTAAGCCCCATATACTTTCATCTGCCATGCAATCTTAGCAAATTGTCAAATATGAGCCTTACTTCATGCATAGTCAGTCAATTATGTGTGTATGTGATATTCGCTGATGAGGCAGATTTTTCCCCGCTGTAGGTTGCAATTTCGTTTCGATCTTTTATCCGGTATTCTTTTCTTTGTGGCTCATCTGTCATTGATTCTGTCATTGATTTTGCTTCTTCTCAAGTTAGAGTAAAAAGAGGCGATGAGCATTTGTAAAATATCTTTGTATACGTGAGTCAGGCATGCGTCTTTTTCGCTTCTTTTACTTTACATAAACGTTAACAAATGTAAACAAAGAGAATTTTAAAAGGGATTTTTTTTTTTTACTAATCCGACAGATTTTTATCGCCTTAGACCTTATTTTTAGTTCGATACTCGTATTTGAGTAGACTCCCCATTTATTTATTAAGCAGTATATTTATCTATTTTCGTCTACTGGCCTGAATGTTCGAGAAATATCATAAAAGAAAAATTTGCTCTCTCTCAGAGCAGAGGGAGCTACCGTTTAGCCCGGTGCGCCTTACCGTCTTGGCCACGAAGATGGATCCATACTAAAATTCTCTTTTGTTTACGACACTTTCTACTATCAACACAATGTCATCTGCATACCTTGTTAAGATTGTGACCGCCAATAATAAATCCTGAGAGGATTTCTAATTCTCTAAGAAGGCAGATTTTTTTCCTGCAGTAAGTTGCCATTTCTTTCTGCGGTCTGTCCTGCTATTTACCCATAAGAAGAGAAGAAGAGGATTCATGCCTTTCCAAAGGGAATTAGCACATAAGTGAATGTAATGAATTCGACTGGAATTCGAACTCGGCTCTCCGATTCGTTATCTATTAGTCCACCGTGCTTCATGCTTAATACGTAACTCTAATCAGAGGGTAATTTTAGATTCTGTTTACAGTTTGACAGTTATTCCTATGTAACATAAACAGCTTTTTATGTGCGGTAAAAATAAATTAAAATTTCTAAGTACAAAGTACTTAATACTTAATAAAGTTGCGTTAAAAATATCGCCTCATGCTTCACGTATACTTATTTTGGGGATGAATCTGACACTTGTCATGGTTAGAAGCTTTATTTTAGTAGAAATACCTGACCCTCACGTCATGCTTAACCCTTTGAGCCCTGACCACCGCTTTACCGGTGGTAGAGAAAAATGATGGGATGCCAGCTACCGGTTGAACGGTGGTAGAGAAAAATGACTTAATGCCCAGCCACCGGTTGAACGGTGGTAGAGAAAAATGATGGAATGCCAGCTACCGGTTGAACGGTGGTAGAGAAAAATGATGTAATGCCCAGGCACCGGTTGAATGGTGGTAGAGGAAAATGATTTAATGCCCAGCCACCAGTTGAACCGTGGTAGAGAAAAATGACGTTATGCCAAGGCACCGGTTGAACGGTGGTAGAGGAAAATGATTTAATGCCCAGCCACCGGTTGAACGGTGGTAGAGAAAAATGATGGAATGCCAGCTACCGGTTGAACAGTGGTAGAGAAAAATGATGTAATGCCCAAGCACCGGTTGAACGGTGGTAGAGGAAAATGATTTAATGCCCAGCCACCGGTTGAACAGAGGTAGAGAAAAATGACTTAACGCCCAGCCACCGGTTGAACAGTGGTAGAGAAAAATGATGGAATGCCAGCTACCGGTTGAACGGTGGTAGAGAAAAATGACGTAATGCCCAGGTACCGGTTGAACGGTGGTAGAGAAAAATGACTTAATGCCCAGCCACTGGTTGAACGGTAGGTAAACACTTGTAACTATTTTTATATCTACCGTGAAACGTTACATAACAATTATTTGCTAATTTTGACTCAGGAGCTCTGGCAGAAAGGTTAAAAATTTTCAGGAACGGTGGGCTTAAAGTTTTAAAATATGCGTAATCTTTGAACAAATAAGAACCTTGTCATACTTAGAAGCTTCAGTCTAATAAAATGTCTGAGCTTCGCCTCATATACTTATTTTGGAGTTAAATCTGACCCTTCTGATGGTTTACGCTAATAGAATTATCTGAACCTTGCGTCATGCTTACAATATGGCAAACCTTTGGAAGAATATGAGTCTTGACATACTTTTTTTTTAAAAACTTCTCACCCCAAGCAAGCCGGGAGTGCCACTAGCACGCAAGGGGTTGCAGAAAGTGGGAGCAAAAGTAAAGAGGCGTAATAGAGGAAAGGATGAAGAGAAAGACGGGGAATAGATCAAGGCATCTGGAGATGTCGATTGATATTGCATTTGAATAGTTGGAGATTATAGCTATCAGGAAAAGTAAGTAAGAGAAAGGGAGTTCCACAGAGGGGAGGTCCGAGACATGAAACTATTGGAGTAGAAGAGACGGCTACATTTAACCGTTTCGACAGTGAAAGCGTGTGGCCGAGTTGCCGGCCTAGTGGCACGTTTAAATTCATGCAGTATGGAAACTAGCGAAAATAACTCGTCGGGGCAGTTACCATGAAAAAATTTGTAGAAAAGACAGAAGGAGGCGACGGCACGTCTGTGAGTGAGCGACTGTAGACAAGATGCCAGATCAGGGACAACTATATTGCATATTCGTCTCTGGATTTGTCAAGGACCATAAGACGAACAGCGGGGGATCCAGAGCATATGTGACAGTAATATTCCATGCAAGGGCGAATGGATGATTTATAGATTTGAAGGATGGACACGAGCGAGAAAAACTTTCTAGCGCGACTTAGAAGCTTCATGTTAATAAAAATATCTGAACCTTACCTATATGCTCTTGGAATATATATATATATATATATATATATATATATAGACGAATATCAGCCTTGTCATGCTTAAAAGGTTTATGGTGATAAAAATAAAATGTACGAGCAGGAAGGTCAATTAATAAGAATCTTCTTTGCCATATGACGTAATGCCATATTGTAGTAAGAAAACAACAAATAAGATGTCCGTAAGACCCGTTGCCAGAGTGTTTTTAGCAGAGAATACGGAAGTGTGAGGTTACAAAATGGCATTGATAATGAACCTCACAATTCCGGCAGTGAATATATTTAATAATCTCTTAGGTATCAGTCAGGTGTTCGAACTACTGAGCTGTATCAGTGTACCACAAATTCTTGGGCATAACGTCCTATTAATGATCGGAAGCCAATCCCCGAGTCGATTCATTTCCTGCAAGGCAAATCCCATTTCTTTGTGTTTAAGAAATGTCTTCGTCTATACCGCAGAGGATATCTTAAAATAGTCCAATAGAATTCAGGGATACAACAACTTTGTTTTTCAACTAGTTACATGATCTATCTATCTATCTATCTATCTATCTATCTATCTATCTATCTATCTATGTGTCTTCATATCTATCTATCTATCTATCTATCTATCTATCTATCTCTGTGTCTTCATATCTATCTATCTATCTATCTATCTATCTATCTATCTATCTATGTGTCTTCATATCTATCTATCTATCTATCTATCTATCTATCTATCTCTGTGCCTTCATATCTATCTATCTATCTATCTATCTATCTATCTATCTATCTCAGAAGAGTTATATATATATATATATATATATATATATATATATATATATATACAGGTGGATCAGGAAATGCGTAACCAACCTGACGCAGGTATTACTAGAATTTTCATTATATAATGTTTAGTCTATATGATTAATGGAGAAACGTTAGGGGCTAGTACATTGATAGCAAACAAGATTGTGTTTGATAATAAATGTTTTTTGTGTAAACAAATGCTTTTAATCAATACGTTATATGGGCATATTGATCTATTTTCTATCTACAACTCTTTGTTCATATCTATTTCTCCTTATTTATCTCAGTCTGCTTATACTTAAGATTATCTATCATATCTCTGTAGCCTCTTCTGTCTCTCTATAACTATTCTTATTCACATCTGTCTCTACCTCAGTTTGCCCCACTTCCTCTGTCAATTTCTTCCTTTGGAGTGAGGAACCCGCGGACCTATTTCAACAGTAGCGGTCGCTGGTCTGCGTACATATCAGTTTTTAAAATAATGATTTCCAATGAAGGCAAACTGGAATCAAGTTACATATAATAGTTACATACATAATAAAGCCCCCAAAATTGAATATGTGATATTTACTCAACCAGTGTAAACAAACAATATAGAACCCAAAAGCTCGGAACATCTCCCCGTTATCCCATTCTATCCAAATTTTGATGAAGTTACATAAATAACAGAAGATGTAAAACTTATAAAGGTTTTCTTAATTGCTCCTTATTTAATCACATACATACACACACACACACGCAAACACACACACACATATATATTTGTGTATTTAGGCAGCAAATTCTCTTTTAGGCATGTCTGAATAAATTGCATACATTATGTCTGCTAATTTTTAACAAAATCCGTTCATACTCACGAATGACCAATTTTTATGTTGGTGCGCATTCGAGAGTGTATTGGTGCGCGCGTTTATCAGTTACGCTCGCGTGTGTGTGAGAGACGATGTAGATACCGAGTGTCTGAAACGTACTGGTCTTGTTCTAACTGCTGACCTCTTCAGATTATCCGCTCTCCCCCAGAAGCTGTAACTGTGCGCTCAGTAGAGTTGAAGTATAAAGCTCAGGTGGGCCCAGTGGGTGTATTGGTGTTAAATGATGAGAGAAATGTGCTATAGCTGTTTAAATTTCTTTTATTTTAATTTCTCAAGTACTTTCGTTCTTATATATATATATATATATATATATATATATATATATATATATATATATATATATATATATTCGCTTTCCAACCATGAGACCCAGGTTCGAATGTCACCATGGTTGATTTGTTAGGAAATGATGTCATTGATTTGGGGAGGCACTCGCAGCGTTTAGCACATTTGGAAAGTGCCTGAAAAACACAGGTTGACACAAACCTTGTCTATTTTCGTGTGTATTTGTGCACTTGCGAGCATGTATTTGTGCGTGTATGTGTGCATGTGCGAGAGTGTATTTGTGCGTATACGCGTATGTTTATCTGTGCGTCTGTGTGAGTGTGTTGGTGCGCATTCGAGACTGTATTGGTGCGCGTGTGTATCGGTTACGCGCGTGTGTGTGTGAGAGAACACGTATTTGCGCATATGTAGATACGAGAGCGTGTATTTGTGTGCGCGCGTGTGCGCAGCTGTTTGTATGCGCGCGTGTGCGCGTCTATTTGTGTGTCCGTTTGAGTGACTGTGTATGCGAGTGTGCGAGAAAGTGTGGATCTTGTGCGTATATTGGTGTAAGAGCGTACATTTTCGCGTATGTGTGTGCGTGCTTCTTGCGTGTATGTCTCTGTCTGCGTGGATGCGAGTGAGTGTAAACGTGTATATGAAGATACACACACACACACATATATATATATATATATATTGAGTTATAGAAATGTTTTTCTTCTCTTACTCGAGTAACTCCGTTATTATCTCTTGCATTGGACGTATTTCTTTCTTACTCAAGTTTTGAACAGCTGACTGGCTGTTTTTTTTTTTTTTTTTTTTTTTTGAGTTACTTGCCAGTAAGCCACTAACCAATTAACATCATTCTGAAATTAACTTAATGAGCTATAGAGGCGCTCCTGACTCCCCAACCTCATTTTAGGCACCGTACGTTATATAAGCCATATATGTTACTTGATACACCGGGTCTGCATCGCCTTCCCGATTTCTATCAGTTCTAGATACAGACATCCACCAACATGCTTTCTTTCTATTTTATTTATTAGGTGATTATCTTTTTATCTCGTGGGCACATGGCCGAATGGTTTGGAACATTCTCTAAGTAGAGACCCGGGTTCTAATCTCATCATGGCCGATTTGTCAGGAAGTTGATGTTATCGGGTCTGTTTAAGTGATCCTAACCTGCGTCACTGTTTGAAAATGCCTGAAAACCACATCACGGGTTGACCCTGTCCTTGTCATTGAAACTGGGTAGACGTAACTATTCGTCAGTTGTTGTGCTGTCACGAAGTCACAAGTCATCGTGACCGAGTGTCTGAAACGTACTGGCCTTGTTCTAACTGCTGAACCCGTCAGATTATCCGCTCTCCTCCAGAAGCTGGAACTGTGCGCTCAGTATAGTTGAAGTATAAAGCTCAGGTGGGTCCAGTGGGTGTTTGAACAAATGCAGATGCGCCTGATTAGGCGTCTGCAACAGGGATTGTTTAGCCGACCTAGAAGACTGGTATACTCGGATACGAGCGGCCAGACACTTGTCTTTAGAAATGCAAGTAACAAAATATTCAACTGATTCATCACTTGTGATTTGTGAAATGGGGGTCTTTGTAAAATGTCCACAGAACAGCAATAATTACTGCAGGCATCAGGAAATGCTCGGTTCATTCACTGATAAATATTATTTTAGGAATATATCTATGATAAAAACGCTGAACCGAAACTGATCTTGAAGAATTCAAGATGTTCAGGGTTGAGTTTAAAATGAACACAACCCGAAGAATTGGTTTCAGAAGAAATAAAAGCAATTGCCAAAGTTGGAAAAGTAACAACTTTTGAATTAGTTCGTTTTGGATTGGATCTTATCTTGAAAATCAAATACGGCACATAAGCAGAAATTGAGTTTTGAATTGACAGCTAATTTGAAACCCAACTAAATAAATTTATGGTACAATATCTAATGCAAGGTTACTGACATATATGATTAAATGGAGCATCTACAAGAACGGTTATTAATTCTGGGTTTGCTAAATGGTTATATTGAAAAATACCCATGTAAAGATGGAAAATAATTTCTTTTTCTACGAAAATACACCAATAAAGACGATAAATGCTTTATTTTTCAAGGAAAAATATCCCTGTAAAGAGGAAAAATTATTTGTTTTTTACAAAAAAAACCTCCTTCGCTTTTCTACAATGACACAATAAAGATGTAAAATCCTTTATTTTCTATAAAAAAAAATACTCCTGTAATGAGAGAAAATCATTTGTTTTCTACAAAAAAAAAAATACTTTATTTTAACAACAAATACCCATCTAAAAATGTCAACTTTTATATAAAAAAAAGAAAAAAAAAACACCATAAAGAAGAACATTTTTTTCTTTAAAAAATATCTCCGTAAAAATATCAATGCAGAGTCGGTAACCATCTTTGATTTTCGCTTCATCATCATCTGAAAAAAACAAAAAATATATTTAAGTCAGGTTTAATTTTGTCAATAACGATATTACCATTGAAAAAAAAAATGATAATTGCAAGATTTGATATTCCATTCAGGTAGAAGTTTGAAGTTTTGCCAGAATTTATTCGTATTAGTGTCTATCCAGTGAAAGTATTTCGTCAGATTTTTAAAAACATGGTGTTTGTCTCTGTTTACGACTAAAAGCCTCTTATGGAAAATGTTGCTTTTCGCTCAAACTATGCGAACAATTTTTGTTGAAGTTTTAAATTTCCTAACATTTACTCCTTCCACCGTTGTCTGTCCGTTAAAATCGGTGAAGAGTCAAAGAGGCCAGCAAAATATAAAAGTCGAGGGATTAAAACAACAACACGGGAGTTTTGTTCTTCCTGCCTATCAGATTATTAACTCACTTATAAGTCTCTACGCTTTTTGTAATCGATCTCTCTATTCTTTCTCAATCTGTTTCTCTCTTTGTGGTTTTAACGATTATTAGAGGTGAAACAAAAAGACTCAATTTGCATTTGCTAAATATTTAAACAGTGTAAAGGAAGATGTTAAAAGTGAAACAGAAGACTGAGGAAAAGACAAAAGATGAACGGGAATGCCACTAGTATGTATGGGGTTACAGGGAGTGAAAGTGAATGAGAAGTCTGAGAATAGGGAGGACTGAAGAAAGGATAAAAGATGAACGGGATTGCCACTAGTATGCATGGGGTTACAGGGAGTGAAAGTGAATGTGAAGTCTGAGAATAGGGAGGACTGAAGAAAGGATAAAAGATGAACGGGATTGCCACTAGTATGCATGGGGTTACAGGGAGTGAAAGTGAATGAGAAGTCTGAGAATAGGGAGGACTGAAGAAAGGATAAAAGATGAACGGGATTGCCACTAGTATGCATGGGGTTACAGGGAGTGAAAGTGAATGAGAAGTCTGAGAATAGGGAGGACTGAAGAAAGGATAAAAGATGAACGGGATTGCCACTAGTATGCATGGGGTTACAGGGAGTGAAAGTGAATGAGAAGTCTGAGAATAGGGAGGACTGAAGAAAGGATAAAAGATGAACGGGATTGCCACTAGTATGCATGGGGTTACAAGGAGTGAAAGTGAATGAGAAGTCTGAGAATAGGGAGGACTGAAGAAAGGATAAAAGATGAACGGGATTGCCACTAGTATGCATGGGGTTACAGGGAGTGAAAGTGAATGAGAAGTCTGAGAATAGGGAGACTGAAGAAAGGATAAAAGATGAACGGGATTGCCACTAGTATGCATGGGGTTACAGAGAGTGAAAGTGAATGAGAAGTCTGAGAATAGGGAGGACTGAAGAAAGGATAAAAGATGAACGGGATTGCCACTAGTATGCATGGGGTTACAGGGTGTGAAAGTGAATGAGAAGTCTGAGAATAGGGAGGACTGAAGAAAGGATAAAAGATGAACGGGATTGCCACTAGTATGCATGGGGTTACAGGGAGTGAAAATGAATGAGAAGTCTGAGAATAGGGAGGACTGAATAAAGGATAAAAGATGAACGTGATTGCCACTAGTATGCATGGGTTTACAGGCAGTGAAAGTGAAAGAGAAGTCTGAGAATAGGGAGGACTGAATAAAGGATAAAAGATGAACGCGATTGCCACTAGTATGCATGGGGTTACAGGGAGTGAAAATGAATGAGAAGTCTGAGAATAGGGAGGACTGAATAAAGGATAAAAGATGAACGGGATATCCACTAGTATGCATGGGATTACAGGGAGTGAAAGTAAATGAGAAATCTGAGAATAGGGAGGACTGAAGAAAGGATAAAAGATGGACGGGATTGCCACTAGTATGCATGGGGTTACAGGGAGTGAAAGTGAATGAGAAGTCTGAGAATAGGGAGGACTGAATAAAGGATAAAAGATGAACGGGATTGCCACTAGTATGCATGGGGTTACAGGGAGTGAAAATGAATGAGAAGTCTGAGAATAGGGAGGACTGAATAAAGGATAAAAGATGAACGGGATTGCCACTAGTATGCATGGGATTACAGGGAGTGAAAGTGAATGAGACCTCTGAGAATAGGGAGGACTGAATAAAGGATAAAAGATGAACGGGATTGCCACTAGTATGCATGGGGTTACAGGGAGTGAAAATGAATGAGAAGTCTGAGAATAGGGAGGACTGAATAAAGGATAAAAGATGAACGGGATTGCCACTAGTATGCATGTGATTACAGGGAGTGAAAGTGAATGAGACGTCTGAGAATAGGGAGGACTGAATAAAGGATAAAAGATGAACGGGATTGCCACTAGTATGCATGGGGTTACAGGGAGTGAAAATGAATGAGAAGTCTGAGAATAGGGAGGACTGAATAAAGGATAAAAGATGAACGGGATTGCCACTAGTATGCATGGGATTACAGGGAGTGAAATTGAATGAGAAGTCTGAGAATAGGGAGGACTGAATAAAGGATAAAAGATGAACGGGATTGCCACTAGTATGCATGGGGTTACAGGGAGTGAAAGTGAATGAGAAGTCTGAGAATAGGGAGGACTGAAGAAAGGATAAAAGATGAACGTGATTGCCACTAGTATGCATGGGGTTACAGGCAGTGAAAGTGAATGAGAAGTCTGAGAATAGGGAGGACTGAATAAAGGATAAAAGATGAACGGGATTGCCACTAGTATGCATGGGGTTACAGGGAGTGAAAGTGAATGAGAAGTCTGAGAATAGGGAGGACTGAATAAAGGATAAAAGATGAACGGGATTGCCACTAGTATGCATGGGGTTACAGGGAGTGAAAATGAATGAGAAGTCTGAGAATAGGGAGGACTGAATAAAGGATAAAAGATGAACGGGATTGCCACTAGTATGCATGGGATTACAGGGAGTGAAAGTGAATGAGACGTCTGAGAATAGGGAGGACTGAATAAAGGATAAAAGATGAACGGGATTGCCACTAGTATGCATGGGGTTACAGGGAGTGAAAGTGAATGAGAAGTCTGAGAATAGGGAGAACTGAATAAAGGATAAAAGATGAACGGGATTGCCACTAGTATGCATGGGGTTACAGGGAGTGAAAGTGAATGAGAAGTCTGAGAATAGGTAGGACAGAATAAAGGATAAAAGATGAACGGGATTGCCACGAGTATGCATGGGGTTACAGGGAGTGAAAGTGAATGAGAAGTCTGAGAATAGGGAGGACTGAATAAAGGATAAAAGATGAACGGGATTGCCACTAGTATGCATGGGATTACAGGGAGTGAAAGTGAATGAGACGTCTGAGAATAGGGAGGACTGAATAAAGGATAAAAGATGAATGGGATTGCCACTAGTATACATGGGATTACAGGGAGTGAAAGTGAATGAGAAGTCTGAGAATAGGGAGGACTGAATAAAGGATAAAAGATTAACGGGATTGCCACTAGTATGCATGGGATTACAGGGAGTGAAAGTGAATGAGAAGTCTGAGAATAGGGAGGACTGAATAAAGGATAAAAGATGAACGGGATTGCCACTAGTACACATGGGATTACAGGGAGTGAAATTGAATGAGAAGTCTGAGAATAGGGAGGACAGAAGAAAGGATAAAAGATGAACGGGATTGCCACTAGTATGCATGGGGTTACAGGGAGTGAAAGTGAATGAGAAGTCTGAGAATAGGGAGGACTGAAGAAAGGATAAAAGATGAACGTGATTGCCACTAGTATGCATGGGGTTACAGGCAGTGAAAGTGAATGAGATGTCTGAGAATAGGGAGGACTGAATAAAGGATAAAAGATGAACGGGATTGCCACTAGTATGCATGGGATTACAGGGAGTGAAAGTGAATGAGACGTCTGAGAATAGGGAGGACTGAATAAAGGATAAAAGATGAACGGGATTGCCACTAGTATGCATGGGATTACAGGGAGTGAAAGTGAATGAGAAGTCTGAGAATAGGGAGAACTGAATAAAGGATAAAAGATGAACGGGATTGCCACTAGTATGCATGGGGTTACAGGGAGTTAAAGTGAATGAGAAGTCTGAGAATAGGGAGGACTGAATAAAGGATAAAAGATGAACGGGATTGCCACTAGTATGCTTTGGGTTACAGGGAGTGAAATTGAATGAGAAGTCTGAGAATAGGTAGGACTGAATAAAGGATAAAAGATGGACGGGATTGCCACTAGTATGCATGGGGTTACAGGGAGTGAAAGTGAATGAGAAGTCTGAGAATAGGGAGGACTGAATAAAGGATAAAAGATGAACGGGATTGCCACTAGTATGCATGGGATTACAGGGAGTGAAAGTGAATGAGACGTCTGAGAATAGGGAGGACTGAATAAAGGATAAAAGATGAACGGGATTGCCACTAGTATACATGGGATTACAGGGAGTGAAAGTGAATGAGAAGTCTGAGAATAGGGAGGACTGAATAAAGGATAAAAGATTAACGGGATTGCCACTAGTATGCATGGGATTACAGGGAGTGAAAGTGAATGAGAAGTCTGAGAATAGGGAGGACTGAATAAAGGATAAAATATGAACGGGATTGCCACTAGTATGCATGGGATTACAGGGAGTGAAAGTGAATGAGACGTCTGAGAATAGGGAGGACTGAATAAAGGATAAAAGATGAACGGGATTGCCACTAGTATGCATGGGATTACAGGGAGTGAAAGTGAATGAGAAGTCTGAGAATAGGGAGGACTGAATAAAGGATAAAAGATGAACGGGATTGCCACTAGTATGCATGGGATTACAGGGAGTGAAAGTGAATGAGACGTCTGAGAATAGGGAGGACTGAATAAAGGATAAAAGATGGACGGGATTGCCACTAGTATGCATGGGGTTACAGGGAGTGAAAGTGAATGAGAAGTCTGAGAATAGGGAGGACTGAATAAAGGATAAAAGATGAACGGGATTGCCACTAGTATGCATGGGATTACAGGGAGTGAAAGTGAATGAGACGTCTGAGAATAGGGAGGACTGAATAAAGGATAAAAGATGAACGGGATTGCCACTGGTATACATGGGATTACAGGGAGTGAAAGTGAATGAGAAGTCTGAGAATAGGGAGGACTGAATAAAGGATAAAAGATTAACGGGATTGCCACTAGTATGCATGGGATTACAGGGAGTGAAAGTGAATGAGAAGTCTGAGAATAGGGAGGACTGAATAAAGGATAAAAGATGAACGGGATTGCCACTAGTACACATGGGATTACAGGGAGTGAAATTGAATGAGAAGTCTGAGAATAGGGAGGACAGAAGAAAGGATAAAAGATGAACGGGATTGCCACTAGTATGCATGGGGTTACAGGGAGTGAAAGTGAATGAGAAGTCTGAGAATAGGGAGGACTGAATAAAGGATAAAAGATGGACGGGATTGCCACTAGTATGCATGGGGTTACAGGGAGTGAAAGTAAATGAGAAGTCTGAGAATAGGGAGGACTGAAGAAAGGACAAAAGATGGACGGGATTGCCGCTAGTATGCATGGGGTTACAGGGAGTGAAAGTGAATGAGAAGTCTGAGAATAGGGAGGACTGAAGAAAGGATAAAAGATGGACGGGATTGCCACTAGTATGCATGGGGTTACAGGGAGTGAAAATGAATGAGAAGTCTGAGAATAGGGAGGACTGAATAAAGGATAAAAGATGAACGGGATTGCCACTAGTATGCATGGGGTTACAGGGAGTGAAAGTGAATGAGAAGTCTGAGAATAGGGAGGACTGAAGAAAGGATAAAAGATGAACGTGATTGCCACTAGTATGCATGGGGTTACAGGCAGTGAAAGTGAATGAGATGTCTGAGAATAGGGAGGACTGAATAAAGGATAAAAGATGAACGGGATTGCCATTAGTATGCATGGGATTACAGGGAGTGAAAGTGAATGAGACGTCTGAGAATAGGGAGGACTGAATAAAGGATAAAAGATGAACGGGATTGCCACTAGTATGCATGGGATTACAGGGAGTGAAAGTGAATGAGAAGTCTGAGAATAGGGAGGACTGAATAAAGGATAAAAGATGAACGGGATTGCCACTAGTATGCATGGGGTTACAGGGAGTTAAAGTGAATGAGAAGTCTGAGAATAGGGAGGACTGAATAAAGGATAAAAGATGAACGGGATTGCCACTAGTATGCTTTGGGTTACAGGGAGTGAAATTGAATGAGAAGTCTGAGAATAGGTAGGACTGAATAAAGGATAAAAGATGGACGGGATTGCCACTAGTATGCATGGGGTTACAGGGAGTGAAAGTGAATGAGAAGTCTGAGAATAGGGAGGACTGAATAAAGGATAAAAGATGAACGGGATTGCCACTAGTATGCATGGGATTACAGGGAGTGAAAGTGAATGAGACGTCTGAGAATAGGGAGGACTGAATAAAGGATAAAAGATGAACGGGATTGCCACTAGTATACATGGGATTACAGGGAGTGAAAGTGAATGAGAAGTCTGAGAATAGGGAGGACTGAATAAAGGATAAAAGATTAACGGGATTGCCACTAGTATGCATGGGATTACAGGGAGTGAAAGTGAATGAGAAGTCTGAGAATAGGGAGGACTGAATAAAGGATAAAATATGAACGGGATTGCCACTAGTATGCATGGGATTACAGGGAGTGAAAGTGAATGAGACGTCTGAGAATAGGGAGGACTGAATAAAGGATAAAAGATGAACGGGATTGCCACTAGTATGCATGGGATTACAGGGAGTGAAAGTGAATGAGAAGTCTGAGAATAGGGAGGACTGAATAAAGGATAAAAGATGAACGGGATTGCCACTAGTATGCATGGGATTACAGGGAGTGAAAGTGAATGAGACGTCTGAGAATAGGGAGGACTGAATAAAGGATAAAAGATGGACGGGATTGCCACTAGTATGCATGGGGTTACAGGGAGTGAAAGTGAATGAGAAGTCTGAGAATAGGGAGGACTGAATAAAGGATAAAAGATGAACGGGATTGCCACTAGTATGCATGGGATTACAGGGAGTGAAAGTGAATGAGACGTCTGAGAATAGGGAGGACTGAATAAAGGATAAAAGATGAACGGGATTGCCACTAGTATACATGGGATTACAGGGAGTGAAAGTGAATGAGAAGTCTGAGAATAGGGAGGACTGAATAAAGGATAAAAGATTAACGGGATTGCCACTAGTATGCATGGGATTACAGGGAGTGAAAGTGAATGAGAAGTCTGAGAATAGGGAGGACTGAATAAAGGATAAAAGATGAACGGGATTGCCACTAGTACACATGGGATTACAGGGAGTGAAATTGAATGAGAAGTCTGAGAATAGGGAGGACAGAAGAAAGGATAAAAGATGAACGGGATTGCCACTAGTATGCATGGGGTTACAGGGAGTGAAAGTGAATGAGAAGTCTGAGAATAGGGAGGACTGAAGAAAGGATAAAAGATGAACGTGATTGCCACTAGTATGCATGGGGTTACAGGCAGTGAAAGTGAATGAGATGTCTGAGAATTGGGAGGACTGAATAAAGGATAAAAGATGAACGGGATTGCCACTAGTATGCATGGGATTACAGGGAGTGAAAGTGAATGAGACGTCTGAGAATAGGGAGGACTGAATAAAGGATAAAAGATGGACGGGATTGCCACCAGTATGCATGGGGTTACAGGGAGTGAAAGTAAATGAGAAGTCTGAGAATAGGGAGGACTGAATAAAGGATAAAAGATGGACGGGATTGCCACCAGTATGCATGGGGTTACAGGGAGTGAAAGTAAATGAGAAGTCTGAGAATAGGGAGGACTGAATAAAGGATAAAAGATGGACGGGATTGCCACTAGTATGCATGGGGTTACAGGGAGTGAAAATGAATGAGAAGTCTGAGAATAGGGAGGACTGAATAAAGGATAAAAGATGAACGGGATTGCCACTAGTATGCATGGGGTTACAGGGAGTGAAAGTGAATGAGATGTCTCAGAATAGGGAGGACTGAATAAAGGATAAAAGATGAACGGGATTGCCACTAGTATGCATGGGGTTACAGGGAGTGAAAGTAAATGAGAAGTCTGAGAATAGGGAGGACTGAAGAAAGGATAAAAGGTGGACGGGATTGCCACTAGTATGCATGGGGTTACAGGAAGTGAATGTGAATGAGAAGTCTGAGAATAGGGAGGACTGAATAAAGGATAAAAGATGAACGGCATTGCCACTAGTATGCATGGGGTTACAGGGAGTGAAAGTGAATGAGAAGTCTGAGAATAGGGAGGACAGAAAAAAGGATAAAAGATGAACTGGATTGCCACTAGAATGCATGGGGTTATAGGGAGTAAAAGTGAATGAGAAGTCTGAGAATAGGGAGGACTGAAGAAAGGATAAAAGATGAACGGGATTGCAACTAGTATGCATGGGGTAACAGGGAGTTAAAATGAATGAGAAGTCTGAGAATAGGGAGGATTGAAGAAAGGATAAAAGATGGACGGGATTGCCACTAGTATGCATGGGATTACAGGGAGTGAAAGTGAATGAGAAGTCTGAGAATAGGGAGGACTGAAGAAAGGATAAAAGATGGACGGGATTGCCACTAGTATGCATGGGGTTACAGGGAGTGAAAGTAAATGAGAAGTCTGAGAATAGGGAGGACTGAAGAAAGGATAAAAGATGGACGGGATTGCCGCTAGTATGCATGGGGTTACAGGGAGTGAAAGTGAATGAGAAGTCTGAGAATAGGGAGGACTGAAGAAAGGATAAAAGATGGACGGGATTGCCACTAGTATGCATGGGGTTACAGGGAGTGAAAATGAATGAGAAGTCTGAGAATAGGGAGGACTGAATAAAGGATAAAAGATGAACGGGATTGCCACTAGTATGCATGGGGTTACAGGGAGTGAAAGTGAATGAGATGTCTCAGAATAGGGAGGACTGAATAAAGGATAAAAGATGAACGGGATTGCCACTAGTATGCATGGGGTTACAGGGAGTGAAAGTAAATGAGAAGTCTGAGAATAGGGAGGACTGAAGAAAGGATAAATGTGGACGGGATTGCCACTAGTATGCATGGGGTTACAGGAAGTGAATGTGAATGAGAAGTCTGAGAATAGGGAGGACTGAATAAAGGATAAAAGATGAACGGCATTGCCACTAGTATGCATGGGGTTACAGGGAGTGAAAGTGAATGAGAAGTCTGAGAATAGGGAGGACAGAAAAAAGGATAAAAGATGAACTGGATTGCCACTAGAATGCATGGGGTTATAGGGAGTAAAAGTGAATGAGAAGTCTGAGAATAGGGAGGACTGAAGAAAGGATAAAAGATGAACGGGATTGCAACTAGTATGCATGGGGTAACAGGGAGTTAAAATGAATGAGAAGTCTGAGAATAGGGAGGATTGAAGAAAGGATAAAAGATGAACGGGATTGCCACTAGTATGCATGGGGTTACAGGGAGTGAAAGTGAATGAGAAGTCTGAGAATAGGGAGGACTGAATAAAGGATAAAAGATGAACGGGATTGCCACTAGTATGCATGGGGTTACAGGGAGTGAAAGTGAATGAGAAGTCTGAGAATAGGGAGGACTGAAGAAAGAATAAAAGATGAACGGGATTGCCACTAGTATGCATGGGGTTACAGGGAGTTAAATTGAATGAGAAGTCTGAGAATAGGGAGGACTGAAGAAAGGATAAAAGATGAACTGGATTGCCACTAGAATGCATGGGGTTACAGGGAGTAAAAGTGAATGAGAAGTCTGAGAATAGGGAGGACTGAAGAAAGGATAAAAGATGAACGGGATTGCCACTAGTATGCATGGGGTTACAGGGAGTGAAAGTGAATGACAAGTCTGAGAATAGGGAGGACAGAAAAAAGGATAAAAGATGAACTGGATTGCCACTAGAATGCATGGGGTTACAGGGAGTAAAATTGAATGAGAAGTCTGAGAATAGGGAGGACTGAAGAAAGGATAAAAGATGAACGGGATTGCCACTAGTATGCATGGGGTTACAGGGAGTGAAAATGAATGAGAAGTCTGAGAATAGGGAGGACTGAAGAAAGGATAAAAGATGAACGGGATTGCCACTAGTATGCATGGGGTTACAGGGAGTGAAAGTGAATGAGAAGTCTGAGAATAGGGAGGACTGAAGAAAGGATAAAAGATGAACGGGATTGCCACTAGTATGCATGGGGTTACAGGGAGTGAAAGTGAATGAGAAGTCTGAGAATAGGGAGGACTGAAGAAAGAATAAAAGATGAACGGGATTGCCACTAGTATGCATGGGGTTACAGGGAGTTAAATTGAATGAGAAGTCTGAGAATAGGGAGGACTGAAGAAAGGATAAAAGATGAACTGGATTGCCACTAGAATGCATGGGGTTACAGGGAGTAAAAGTGAATGAGAAGTCTGAGAATAGGGAGGACTGAATAAAGGATAAAAGATGAACGGGATTGCCACTAGTATGCATGGGGTTACAGGGAGTGAAAGTGAATGACAAGTCTGAGAATAGGGAGGACAGAAAAAAGGATAAAAGATGAACTGGATTGCCACTAGAATGCATGGGGTTACAGGGAGTAAAATTGAATGAGAAGTCTGAGAATAGGGAGGACTGAAGAAAGGATAAAAGATGAACGGGATTGCCACTAGTATGCATGGGGTTACAGGGAGTGAAAATGAATGAGAAGTCTGAGAATAGGGAGGACTGAAGAAAGGATAAAAGATGAACGGGATTGCCACTAGTATGCATGGGGTTACAGGGAGTGAAAGTGAATGAGAAGTCTGAGAATAGGGAGGACTGAAGAAAGGATAAAAGATGAACGGGATTGCCACTAGTATGCATGGGGTTACAGGGAGTGAAAGTGACTGAGAAGTCTGAGAATAGGGAGGACAGAAGGAAGGATAAAAGATGAACGGGATTGCCACTAGAATGCATGGGGTCACAGGGAGTAAAAGTGAATGAGAAGTCTGAGAATAGGGAGGACTGAAGAAAGGATAAAAGATGAACGGGATTGCCACTAGTATGCATGGGATTACAGGGAGTGAAAGTGAATGAGAATCTGAGAATAGAGAGGACTGAAGAAATCATAAAAGATGAACGGGATTGCCACTAGTATGCATGGGGTTACAGGGAGTGAAAGTGAATGAGAATCTGAGAATAGAGAGGACTGAAGAAAGGATAAAAGATGAACGGGATTGCCACTAGTATGCATGGGGTTACAGGGAGTGAAAGTGAATGAGAAATCTGAGAATAGGGAGGACTGAAGAAAGGATAAAAGATGAACGGGATTGCCACTAGTATGCATGGGATTACAGGGAGTGAAAGTGAATGAGAATCTGAGAATAGAGAGGACTGAAGAAAGGATAAAAGATTAACGGGAATGCCACTAGTATGCATGGGGTTACAGGGAGTGAAAGTGAATGAGAAGTCTGAGAATAGGGAGGACTGAAGAAAGGATAAAAGATGAACGGGATTGCCACTAGAATGCATGCGGTTACAGGGAGTAAAAGTGAATGAAGTCTGAGAATAGGGAGGACTGAAGAAAGGATAAAAGATGAACGGGATTGCCACTAGTATGCATGAGGTTACAGGGAGTGAAAGTGAATGAGAAGTCTGAGAATAGGGAGGACAGAAAAAAGGATAAAAGATGAACTGGATTGCCACTAGAATGCATGGGGTTACAGGGAGTAAAAGTGAATGAGAAGTCTGAGAATAGAGAGGACTGAACAAAGGATAAAAGATGAACGGGATTGCCACTAGTATGCATGGGGTTACAGGGAGTGAAAGTGAATGAGAAATCTGAGAATAGGGAGGACTGAAGAAAGGATAAAAGATGAACGGGATTGCCACTAGTATGCATTGGGTTACAGGGAGTGAAAGTGAATGAGAATCTGAGAATAGAGAGGACTGAAGAAAGGATAAAAGATGAACGGGATTGCCACTAGTATGCATGGGGTTAAAGGGAGTGAAAGTGAATGAGAAATCTGAGAATAGGGAGGACTGAAGAAAGGATAAAAGATGAACGGGATTGCCACTAGTATGCATGGGGTTACAGGGAGTGAAAATGAATGAGAAGTCGAAGAATAGGGAGGACTGAAGAAAGGATAAAAGATGAACGGGCTTGCAACTAGTATGCATTGGGTTACAGGGAGTGAAAGTGAATGAGAAGTCTGAGAATAGAGAGGACTGAAGAAAGGATAAAAGATTAACGGGAATGCCACTAGTATTCATGGGGTTACAGGGAGTGAAAGTATATGAGAAGTCTGAGAATAGGGAGGACTGAAGAAAGGATAAAAGATGAACTGGATTGCCACTAGAATGCATGCCGTTACAGGGAGTAAAAGTGAATGAGAAGTCTGAGAATAGGGAGGACTGAAGAAAGGATAAAAGATGAACGGGATTGCCACTAGTATGCATGAGGTTACAGGGAGTGAAAGTGAATGAGAAGTCTGAGAATAGGGAGGACAGAAAAAAGGATAAAAGATGAACTGGATTGCCACTAGAATGCATGGGGTTACAGGGAGTAAAAGTGAATGAGAAATCTGAGAATAGGGAGGACTGAAGAAAGGATAAAAGATGAACGGGATTGCCACTAGTATGCATGGGGTTACAGGGAGTGAAAATGAATGAGAAGTCTTAGAATAGGGAGGACTGAAGAAAGGATAAAAGATGAACGGGATTGCAACTAGTATGCATTCGGTTACAGGGAGTGAAAGTGAATGAGAAGTCTGAGAATAGAGAGGACTGAAGAAAGGATAAAAGATTAACGGGAATGCCACTAGTATTCATGGGGTTACAGGGAGTGAAAGTGAATGAGAAGTCTGAGAATAGGGAGGACTGAAGAAAGGATAAAAGATGAACGGGATTGCCACTAGTATGCATGGGGTTACAGGAAGTGAAAGTGAATGAGAAGTCTGAGAATAGGGAGGACTGAAGAAAGGATAAAAGATGAACTGGATTGCCACTAGAATGCATGCGGTTACAGGGAGTAAAAGTGAATGAGAAGTCTGAGAATAGGGAGGACTGAAGAAAGGATAAAAGATGAACGGGATTGCCACTAGTATGCATGAGGTTACAGGGAGTGAAAGTGAATGAGAAGTCTGAGAATAGGGAGGACAGAAAAAAGGATAAAAGATGAACTGGATTGCCACTAGAATGCATGGGGTTACAGGGAGTAAAAGTGAATGAGAAGTCTGAGAATAGAGAGGATGGAAGAATCGATAAAAGATGAACGGAATTGCCACTAGTATGCATGGGGTTACAGGGAGTGAAAGTGAATGAGAAATCTGAGAATAGGGAGGACTGAAGAAAGGATAAAAGATGAACGGGATTGCCACTAGTATGCATTGGGTTACAGGGAGTGAAAGTGAATGAGAATCTGAGAATAGAGAGGACTGAAGAAAGGATAAAAGATGAACGGGATTGCCAGTAGTATGCATGGGGTTACAGGGAGTGAAAGTGAATGAGAAATCTGAGAATAGGGAGGACTGAAGAAAGGATAAAAGATGAACGGGATTGCCACTAGTATGCATGGGGTTAAAGGGAGTGAAAATGAATGAGAAGTCTGAGAATAGGGAGGACTGAAGAAAGGATAAAAGATGAACGGGATTGCAACTAGTATGCATTGGGTTACAGGGAGTGAAAGTGAATGAGAAGTCTGAGAATAGAGAGGACTGAAGAAAGGATAAAAGATTAACGGGAATGCCACTAGTATTCATGGGGTTACAGGGAGTGAAAGTGAATGAGAAGTCTGAGAATAGAGAGGACTGAAGAAAGGATAAAAGATGAACTGGATTGCCACTAGAATGCATGCGGTTACAGGGAGTAAAAGTGAATGAGAAGTCTGAGAATTGGGAGGACTGAAGAAAGGATAGAAGATGAACGGGATTGCCACTAGTATGCATGAGGTTACAGGGAGTGAAAGTGAATGAGAAGTCTGAGAATAGGGAGGACTGAAGAAAGGATAAAAGATGAACGGGATTGCCACTAGTATGCATGGGGTTACAGGAATGAAAGTGAATGAGAAGTCTGAGAATAGGGAGGACTGAAGAAAGGATAAAAGATGAACGGGATTGCCACTAGTATGCATGGGGTTACAGGGAGTGAAACTAAATGAGAAGTCTGAGAATAGGGAGGACTGAAGAAAGGATAAAAGATGAACGGGATTGCCACTAGTATGCATGGGGTTACAGGGAGTGAAAGTGAATGAGAAGTCTGAGAATAGGGAGGACTGAAGAAATGATAAAAGATGAACGGGATTGCAACTAGTATGCATGGGGTTACAGGGAGTTAAAGTGAATGAGAAGTCTGAGAATAGGGAGGACTGAAGAAAGGATAAAAGATGAACGGGATTGCCACTAATATGCATGGGGTTACAGGGTGTGAAAGTGAATGAGAAGTCTGAGAATAGGGAGGACAGAAAAAAGGATAAAAGATGAACTGGATTGCCACTAGAATGCATGGGGTTACAGGGAGTAAAAGTGAATGAGAAATCTGAGAATAGGGAGGACTGAAGAAAGGATAAAAGATGAACGGGATTGCCACTAGTATGCATGGGGTTACAGGGAGTGAAAATGAATGAGAAGTCTTAGAATAGGGAGGACTGAAGAAAGGATAAAAGATGAACGGGATTGCAACTAGTATGCATTCGGTTACAGGGAGTGAAAGTGAATGAGAAGTCTGAGAATAGAGAGGACTGAAGAAAGGATAAAAGATTAACGGGAATGCCACTAGTATTCATGGGGTTACAGGGAGTGAAAGTGAATGAGAAGTCTGAGAATAGGGAGGACTGAAGAAAGGATAAAAGATGAACGGGATTGCCACTAGTATGCATGGGGTTACAGGAAGTGAAAGTGAATGAGAAGTCTGAGAATAGGGAGGACTGAAGAAAGGATAAAAGATGAACTGGATTGCCACTAGAATGCATGCGGTTACAGGGAGTAAAAGTGAATGAGAAGTCTGAGAATAGGGAGGACTGAAGAAAGGATAAAAGATGAACGGGATTGCCACTAGTATGCATGAGGTTACAGGGAGTGAAAGTGAATGAGAAGTCTGAGAATAGGGAGGACAGAAAAAAGGATAAAAGATGAACTGGATTGCCACTAGAATGCATGGGGTTACAGGGAGTAAAAGTGAATGAGAAGTCTGAGAATAGAGAGGATGGAAGAATCGATAAAAGATGAACGGAATTGCCACTAGTATGCATGGGGTTACAGGGAGTGAAAGTGAATGAGAAATCTGAGAATAGGGAGGACTGAAGAAAGGATAAAAGATGAACGGGATTGCCACTAGTATGCATTGGGTTACAGGGAGTGAAAGTGAATGAGAATCTGAGAATAGAGAGGACTGAAGAAAGGATAAAAGATGAACGGGATTGCCAGTAGTATGCATGGGGTTACAGGGAGTGAAAGTGAATGAGAAATCTGAGAATAGGGAGGACTGAAGAAAGGATAAAAGATGAACGGGATTGCCACTAGTATGCATGGGGTTAAAGGGAGTGAAAATGAATGAGAAGTCTGAGAATAGGGAGGACTGAAGAAAGGATAAAAGATGAACGGGATTGCAACTAGTATGCATTGGGTTACAGGGAGTGAAAGTGAATGAGAAGTCTGAGAATAGAGAGGACTGAAGAAAGGATAAAAGATTAACGGGAATGCCACTAGTATTCATGGGGTTACAGGGAGTGAAAGTGAATGAGAAGTCTGAGAATAGAGAGGACTGAAGAAAGGATAAAAGATGAACTGGATTGCCACTAGAATGCATGCGGTTACAGGGAGTAAAAGTGAATGAGAAGTCTGAGAATTGGGAGGACTGAAGAAAGGATAGAAGATGAACGGGATTGCCACTAGTATGCATGAGGTTACAGGGAGTGAAAGTGAATGAGAAGTCTGAGAATAGGGAGGACTGAAGAAAGGATAAAAGATGAACGGGATTGCCACTAGTATGCATGGGGTTACAGGAATGAAAGTGAATGAGAAGTCTGAGAATAGGGAGGACTGAAGAAAGGATAAAAGATGAACGGGATTGCCACTAGTATGCATGGGGTTACAGGGAGTGAAACTAAATGAGAAGTCTGAGAATAGGGAGGACTGAAGAAAGGATAAAAGATGAACGGGATTGCCACTAGTATGCATGGGGTTACAGGGAGTGAAAGTGAATGAGAAGTCTGAGAATAGGGAGGACTGAAGAAATGATAAAAGATGAACGGGATTGCAACTAGTATGCATGGGGTTACAGGGAGTTAAAGTGAATGAGAAGTCTGAGAATAGGGAGGACTGAAGAAAGGATAAAAGATGAACGGGATTGCCACTAATATGCATGGGGTTACAGGGTGTGAAAGTGAATGAGAAGTCTGAGAATAGGGAGGACTGAAGAAATGATAAAAGATGAACGGGATTGCAACTAGTATGCATGGGGTTACAGGGAGTGAAAGTGAATGAGAAGTCTGAGAATAGGGAGGACTGAAGAAATGATAAAAGATGAACGGGATTGCAACTAGTATGCATGGGGTTACAGGGAGTGAAAGTGAATGAGAAGTCTGAGAATAGGGAGGACTGAAGAAAGGATAAAAGATGAACGGGATTGCCACTAGTATGCATGGGGTTACAGGGAGTGAAAGTGAATGAGAAGTCTGAGAATAGGGAGGACAGAAAAAAGGATAAAAGATGAACTGGATTGCCACTAGAATGCATGGGGTTATAGGGAGTAAAAGTGAATGAGAAGTCTGAGAATAGGGAGGACTGAAGAAAGGATAAAAGATGAACGGGATTGCAACTAGTATGCATGGGGTAACAGGGAGTTAAAGTGAATGAGAAGTCTGAGAATAGGGAGGATTGAAGAAAGAATAAAAGATGAACGGGATTGCCACTAGTATGCATGGGGTTACAGGGAGTTAAATTGAATGAGAAGTCTGAGAATAGGGAGGACTGAAGAAAGGATAAAAGATGAACTGGATTGCCACTAGAATGCATGGGGTTACAGGTAGTAAAAGTGAATGAGAAGTCTGAGAATAGGGAGGACTGAAGAAAGGATAAAAGATGAACGGGATTGCCACTAGTATGCATGGGGTTACAGGGAGTGAAAGTGAATGACAAGTCTGAGAATAGGGAGGACAGAAAAAAGGATAAAAGATGAACTGGATTGCCACTAGAATGCATGGGGTTACAGGGAGTAAAATTGAATGAGAAGTCTGAGAATAGGGAGGACTGAAGAAAGGATAAAAGATGAACGGGATTGCCACTAGTATGCATGGGGTTACAGGGAGTGAAAATGAATGAGAAGTCTGAGAATAGGGAGGACTGAAGAAAGGATAAAAGATGAACGGGATTGCCACTAGTATGCATGGGGTTACAGGGAGTGAAAGTGACTGAGAAGTCTGAGAATAGGGAGGACAGAAGGAAGGATAAAAGATGAACGGGATTGCCACTAGAATGCATGGGGTCACAGGGAGTAAAAGTGAATGAGAAGTCTGAGAATAGGGAGGACTGAAGAAAGGATAAAACATGAACGGGATTGCCACTAGTATGCATGGGATTACAGGGAGTGAAAGTGAATGAGAATCTGAGAATAGAGAGGACTGAAGAAAGGATAAAAGATGAACGGGATTGCCACTAGTATGCATGGGGTTACAGGGAGTGAAAGTGAATGAGAATCTGAGAATAGAGAGGACTGAAGAAAGGATAAAAGATGAACGGGATTGCCAGTAGTATGCATGGGGTTACAGGGAGTGAAAGTGAATGAGAAATCTGAGAATAGGGAGGACTGAAGAAAGGATAAAAGATGAACGGGATTGCCACTAGTATGCATTGGGTTACAGGGAGTGAAAGTGAATGAGAAGTCTGAGAATAGAGAGGACTGAAGAAAGGATAAAAGATTAACGGGAATGCCACTAGTATTCATGGGGTTACAGGGAGTGAAAGTGAATGAGAAGTCTGAGAATAGGGAGGACTGAAGAAAGGATAAAAGATGAACTGGATTGCCACTAGAATGCATGGGGTTACAGGGAGTAAAAGTGAATGAGAAGTCTGAGAATAGGGAGGACTGAAGAAAGGATAAAAGATGAACGGGATTGCCACTAGTATGCATGAGGTTACAGGGAGTGAAAGTGAATGAGAAGTCTGAGAATAGGGAGGACAGAAAAAAGGATAAAAGATGAACTGGATTGCCACTAGAATGCATGGGGTTACAGGGAGTAAAAGTGAATGAGAAGTCTGAGAATGGGAAGGACTGAAGAAAGGATAAAAGATGAACGGGATTGCCACTAGTATGCATGGTGTTACAGGGAGTGAAAGTGAATGAGAAGTCTGAAAATAGAGAGGACTGAAGAAAGGATAAAAGATGAACGGGATTACCACTAGTATGCATGGGGTTACAGGGAGTGAAACTAAATGAGAAGTCTGAGAATAGGGAGGACTGAAGAAAGGATAAAAGATGAACGGGATTGCCACTAGTATGCATGGGGTTACAGGGAGTGAAAGTGACTGAGAAGTCTGAGAATAGGGAGGACAGAAGGAAGGATAAAAGATGAACGGGATTGCCACTAGTATGCATGGGGTTACAGGGAGTGAAAGTGAATGAGAAGTCTGAGAATAGGGAGGACTGAAGAAAGGATAAAAGATGAACGGGATTGCCACTAGTATGCATGGGATTACAGGGAGTGAAAGTGAATGAGAATCTGAGAATAGAGAGGACTGAAGAAAGGATAAAAGATGAACGGGATTGCCACTAGTATGCATGGGGTTACAGGGAGTGAAAGTGAATGAGAATCTGAGAATAGAGAGGACTGAAGAAAGGTTAAAAGATGAACGGGATTGCCACTAGTATGCATGGGGTTACAGGGAGTGAAAGTGAATGAGAAATCTGAGAATAGGGAAGACTGAATAAAGGATAAAAGATGAACGGGATTGCCACTAGTATGCATTGGGTTACAGGGAGTGAAAGTGAATGAGAAGTCTGAGAATAGAGAGGACTGAAGAAAGGATAAAAGATTAACGGGAATGCCACTAGTATTCATGGGGTTACAGGGAGTGAAAGTGAATGAGAAGTCTGAGAATAGGGAGGACTGAAGAAAGGATAAAAGATGAACTGGATTGCCACTAGAATGCATGGGGTTACAGGGAGTAAAAGTGAATGAGAAGTCTGAGAATAGGGAGGACTGAAGAAAGGATAAAAGATGAACGGGATTGCCACTAGTAAGCATGAGGTTACAGGGAGTGAAAGTGAATGAGAAGTCTGAGAATAGGGAGGACAGAAAAAAGGATAAAAGATGAACTGGATTGCCACTAGAATGCATGGGGTTACAGGGAGTAAAAGTGAATGAGAAGTCTGAGAATGGGGAGGACTGAAGAAAGGATAAAAGATGAACGGGATTGCCACTAGTATGCATGGGGTTACAGGGAGTGAAACTAAATGAGAAGTCTGAGAATAGGGAGGACTGAAGAAAGGATAAAAGATGAACGGGATTGCCACTAGTATGCATGGGGTTACAGGGAGTGAAAGTGAATGAGAAGTCTGAGAATAGGGATGACTGAAGAAAGGATAAAAGATGAACGGGATTGCCACTAGTATGCATGGGGTTACAGGGAGTGAAACTAAATGAGAAGTCTGAGAATAGGGAGGACTGAAGAAAGGATAAAAGATGAACGGGATTGCCACTAGTATGCATGGGGTTACAGGGAGTGAAAGTGAATGAGAAGTCTGAGAATAGGGAGGACTGAAGAAATGATAAAAGATAAACGGGATTGCAACTAGTATGCATGGGGTTACAGGGAGTTAAAGTGAATGAGAAGTCTGAGAATAGGGAGGACTGAAGAAAGGATAAAAGATGAACGGGATTGCCACTAATATGCATGGGGTTACAGGGAGTGAAAGTGAATGAGAAGTCTGAGAATAGGGAGGACTGAAGAAATGATAAAAGATGAACAGGATTGCAACTAGTATGCATGGGGTTACAGAGAGAGAAAGTGAATGAGAAGTCTGAGAATAGGGAGGTCTGAAGAAAGGATAAAAGATGAACGGGATTGCCACTAATATGCATGGGGTTACAGGGAGTGAAAGTGAATGAGAAGTCTGAGAATAGGGAGGACTGAAGAAATGATAAAAGATGAACGGGATTGCAACTAGTATGCATGGGGTTACAGGGAGTGAAAATGAATGAGAAGTCTGAGAATAGGGAGGACTGAAGAAAGGATAAAAGATGAACGGGATTGCCACTAGTATGCATGGGGTTACAGGGAGTGAAAGTGAATGAGAAGTCTGAGAATAGGGAGGACTGAAGAAAGGATAAAAGATGAACGGGATTGCCACTAATATGCATGGGGTTACAGAGAGTGAAAGTGAATGAGAAGTCTGAGTATAGGGAGGACTGAATAAAGGATAAAAGATGAACGGGATTGCCACTAGTATGCATGGGGTTACAGGAAGTGAAAGTGAATGAGAAGTCTGAGAATAGGGAGGACTGAAGAAAGGATAAAAGATGAACGGGATTGCCACGAATATGCATGGGGTTACAGGGAGTGAAAGTGAATGAGATGTCTGAGAATAGGGAGGACTGAAGAAATGATAAAAGATGAACGGGATTGCAATTAGTATGCATGGGGTTACAGAGAGTGAAAGTGAATGAGAAGTCTGAGAATAGGGAGGACTGAAGAAAGGATAAAAGATGAACGGGATTGCCACTAGTATGCATGGGGTTACAGAGAGTGAAAGTGAATGAGAAGTCTGAGAATAGGGAGGACTGAAGAAAGGATAAAAGATGAACGGGATTGCCACTAGTATGCATGGGGTTACAGAGAGTGAAAGTGAATGAGAAGTCTGAGTATAGGGAGGACTGAAGAAAGGATAAAAGATGAACGGGATTGCCACTAGTATGCATGGGGTTACAGGAAGTGAAAGTGAATGAGAAGTCTGAGAATAGGGAGGACTGAAGAAAGGATAAAAGATGAACGGGATTGCCACTAGTATGCATGGGGTTACAGAGAGTGAAAGTGAATGAGAAGTCTGAGTATAGGGAGGACTGAAGAAAGGATAAAAGATGAACGGGATTGCCACTAGTATGCATGGGGTTACAGGAAGTGAAAGTGAATGAGAAGTCTGAGAATAGGGAGGACTGAAGAAAGGATAAAAGATGAACGGGATTGCCACTAGTATGCATGGGGTTACAGGGAGTGAAAGTGAATGAGAAGTCTGAGAATAGGGAGGACTGAAGAAAGGATAAAAGATGAACGGGATTGCCACTAATATGCATGGGGTTACAGAGAGTGAAAGTGAATGAGAAGTCTGAGTATAGGGAGGACTGAATAAAGGATAAAAGATGAACGGGATTGCCACTAGTATGCATGGGGTTACAGGGAGTGAAAGTGAATGAGAAATCTGAGAATAGGGAAGACTGAATAAAGGATAAAAGATGAACGGGATTGCCACTAGTATGCATTGGGTTACAGGGAGTGAAAGTGAATGAGAAGTCTGAGAATAGAGAGGACTGAAGAAAGGATAAAAGATTAACGGGAATGCCACTAGTATTCATGGGGTTACAGGGAGTGAAAGTGAATGAGAAGTCTGAGAATAGGGAGGACTGAAGAAAGGAAAAAAGATGAACTGGATTGCCACTAGAATGCATGGGGTTACAGGGAGTAAAAGTGAATGAGAAGTCTGAGAATAGGGAGGACTGAAGAAAGGATAAAAGATGAACGGGATTGCCACTAGTAAGCATGAGGTTACAGGGAGTGAAAGTGAATGAGAAGTCTGAGAATAGGGAGGACAGAAAAAAGGATAAAAGATGAACTGGATTGCCACTAGAATGCATGGGGTTACAGGGAGTAAAAGTGAATGAGAAGTCTGAGAATGGGGAGGACTGAAGAAAGGATAAAAGATGAACGGGATTGCCACTAGTATGCATGGGGTTACAGGGAGTGAAACTAAATGAGAAGTCTGAGAATAGGGAGGACTGAAGAAAGGATAAAAGATGAACGGGATTGCCACTAGTATGCATGGGGTTACAGGGAGTGAAAGTGAATGAGAAGTCTGAGAATAGGGATGACTGAAGAAAGGATAAAAGATGAACGGGATTGCCACTAGTATGCATGGGGTTACAGGGAGTGAAACTAAATGAGAAGTCTGAGAATAGGGAGGACTGAAGAAAGGATAAAAGATGAACGGGATTGCCACTAGTATGCATGGGGTTACAGGGAGTGAAAGTGAATGAGAAGTCTGAGAATAGGGAGGACTGAAGAAATGATAAAAGATAAACGGGATTGCAACTAGTATGCATGGGGTTACAGGGAGTTAAAGTGAATGAGAAGTCTGAGAATAGGGAGGACTGAAGAAAGGATAAAAGATGAACGGGATTGCCACTAATATGCATGGGGTTACAGGGAGTGAAAGTGAATGAGAAGTCTGAGAATAGGGAGGACTGAAGAAATGATAAAAGATGAACGGGATTGCAACTAGTATGCATGGGGTTACAGAGAGAGAAAGTGAATGAGAAGTCTGAGAATAGGGAGGTCTGAAGAAAGGATAAAAGATGAACGGGATTGCCACTAATATGCATGGGGTTACAGGGAGTGAAAGTGAATGAGAAGTCTGAGAATAGGGAGGACTGAAGAAATGATAAAAGATGAACGGGATTGCAACTAGTATGCATGGGGTTACAGGGAGTGAAAATGAATGAGAAGTCTGAGAATAGGGAGGACTGAAGAAAGGATAAAAGATGAACGGGATTGCCACTAGTATGCATGGGGTTACAGGGAGTGAAAGTGAATGAGAAGTCTGAGAATAGGGAGGACTGAAGAAAGGATAAAAGATGAACGGGATTGCCACTAATATGCATGGGGTTACAGAGAGTGAAAGTGAATGAGAAGTCTGAGTATAGGGAGGACTGAATAAAGGATAAAAGATGAACGGGATTGCCACTAGTATGCATGGGGTTACAGGAAGTGAAAGTGAATGAGAAGTCTGAGAATAGGGAGGACTGAAGAAAGGATAAAAGATGAACGGGATTGCCACGAATATGCATGGGGTTACAGGGAGTGAAAGTGAATGAGATGTCTGAGAATAGGGAGGACTGAAGAAATGATAAAAGATGAACGGGATTGCAATTAGTATGCATGGGGTTACAGAGAGTGAAAGTGAATGAGAAGTCTGAGAATAGGGAGGACTGAAGAAAGGATAAAAGATGAACGGGATTGCCACTAGTATGCATGGGGTTACAGAGAGTGAAAGTGAATGAGAAGTCTGAGAATAGGGAGGACTGAAGAAAGGATAAAAGATGAACGGGATTGCCACTAGTATGCATGGGGTTACAGAGAGTGAAAGTGAATGAGAAGTCTGAGTATAGGGAGGACTGAAGAAAGGATAAAAGATGAACGGGATTGCCACTAGTATGCATGGGGTTACAGGAAGTGAAAGTGAATGAGAAGTCTGAGAATAGGGAGGACTGAAGAAAGGATAAAAGATGAACGGGATTGCCACTAGTATGCATGGGGTTACAGAGAGTGAAAGTGAATGAGAAGTCTGAGTATAGGGAGGACTGAAGAAAGGATAAAAGATGAACGGGATTGCCACTAGTATGCATGGGGTTACAGGAAGTGAAAGTGAATGAGAAGTCTGAGAATAGGGAGGACTGAAGAAAGGATAAAAGATGAACGGGATTGCCACTAGTATGCATGGGGTTACAGGGAGTGAAAGTGAATGAGAAGTCTGAGAATAGGGAGGACTGAAGAAAGGATAAAAGATGAACGGGATTGCCACTAATATGCATGGGGTTACAGAGAGTGAAAGTGAATGAGAAGTCTGAGTATAGGGAGGACTGAATAAAGGATAAAAGATGAACGGGATTGCCACTAGTATGCATGGGGTTACAGGGAGTGAAAGTGAATGAGAAGTCTGAGAATAGGGAGGACCGAAGAAAGGATAAAAGATGAACGGGATTGCCACTAGTATGCATGGGGTTACAGGGAGTGAAAGTGAATGAGAAGTCTGAGAATAGGGAGGACTGAAGAAAGGATAAAAGATGAACGGGATTGCCACTAATATGCATGGGGTTACAGAGACTGAAAGTGAAAGAGAAGTCTGAGTATAGGGAGGACTGAATAAAGGATAAAAGATGAACGGGATTGCCACTAGTATGCATGGGGTTACAGGAAGTGAAACTGAATGAGAAGTCTGAGAATAGGGAGGACTGAATAAAGGATAAAAGATGAACGGGATTGCCACTAGTATGCATGGGGTTACAGGGAGTGAAAGTGAATGAGAAGTCTGAGAATAGGGAGGACTGAAGAAAGGATAAAAGATGAACGGGATTGCCACTAGTATGCCTGGGATTACAGGGAGGGAAAGTGAATGAGAAGTCTGAGAATAGGGAGGACTGAAGAAAGGATAAAAGATGAACGGGATTGCCACTAATATGCATGGGGTTACAGAGAGTGAATGTGAATGAGAAGTCTGAGTATAGGGAGGACTGAATAAAGGATAAAAGATGAACGGGATTGCCACTAGTATGCATGGGTTTACAGGAAGTGAAAGTGAATGAGAAGTCTGAGAATAGGGAGGACTGAATAAAGGATAAAAGATGAACGGGATTGCCACTAGTATGCATGGGGTTACAGGGAGTGAAAGTGAATGAGAAGTCTGAGAATAGGGAGGACTGAAGAAAGGATAAAAGATGAACGGGATTGCCACTAATATGCATGGGGTTACAGAGAGTGAAAGTGAATGAGAAGTCTGAGTATAGGGAGGACTGAATAAAGGATAAAAGATGAACGGGATTGCCACTAGTATGCATGGGGTTACAGGAAGTGAAAGTGAATGAGAAGTCTGAGAATAGGGAGGACTGAAGAAAGGATAAAAGATGAACGGGATTGCCACTAGTATGCATGGGGTTACAGGGAGTGAAAGTGAATGTGAAGTCTGAGAATAGGGAGGACTGAATAAAGGATAAAAGATGAACGGGATTGCCACTAGTATGCATGGGGTTACAGGGAGTGAAAGTGAATGTGAAGTCTGAGAATAGGGAGGACTGAAGAAAGGATAAAAGATGAACGGGATTGCCACTAGTATGCATGGGGTTACAGGGAGTGAAAGGGAATGTGAAGTCTGAGAATAGGGAGGACTGAATAAAGGATAAAAGATGAACGGGATTGCCACTAGTATGCATGGGGTTACAGGAAGTGAAAGTGAATGAGAAGTCTGAGAATAGGGAGGACTGAATAAAGGATAAAAGATGAACGGGATTGCCACTAGTATACATGGGGTTACAGGGAGTGAAAGTGAATGAGAAGTCTGAGAATAGGGAGGACTGAATAAAGGATAAAAGATGAACGGGATTGCCACTAGTATGCATGGGGTTACAGGGAGTGAAAGTGAATGAGAAGTCTGAGAATAGGGAGGACTGAAGAAAGGATAAAAGATGAACGGGATTGCCACTAGTATGCCTGGGGTTACAGGGAGTGAAAGTGAATGTGAAGTCTGAGAATAGGGAGGACTGAATAAAGGATAAAAGATGAACGGGATTGCCATTAGTATGCATAGGGTTACAGGGAGTGAAAGTGAATGAGAATCTGAGAATAGAGAGGACTGAATAAAGGATAAAAGATGAACGGGATTGCCACTAGTATGCATGGGGTTACAGGAAGTGAAAGTGAATGAGAAGTCTGAGAATAGGGAGGACTGAATAAAGGATAAAAGATGAACGGGATTGCCACTAGTATGCATGGGGTTACAGGGAGTGAAATTGAATGAGAAGTCTGAGAATAGGGAGGACTGAATAAAGGATAAAAGATGAACGGGATTGCCACTAGTATGCATGGGGTTACAGGGAGTGAAAGTGAATGAGAAGTCTGAGAATAGGGAGGACTGAAGAAAGGATAAAAGATGAACGGGATTGCCACTAGTATGCATGGGGTTACAGGGAGTGAAATTGAATGTGAAGTCTGAGAATAGGGAGGACTGAATAAAGGATAAAAGATGAACGGGATTGCCACTAGTATGCATGGGGTTACAGGGAGTGAAAGTGAATGTGAAGTCTGAGAATAGGGAGGACTGAATAAAGGATAAAAGATGAACGGGATTGCCACTAGTATGCATGGGGTTACAGGGAGTGAAAGTGAATGTGAAGTCTGAGAATAGGGAGGACTGAAGAAAGGATAAAAGATGAACGGGATTGCCACTAGTATGCATGGGTTTACAGGAAGTGAAAGTGAATGAGAAGTCTGAGAATAGGGAGGACTGAATAAAGGATAAAAGATGAACGGGATTGCCACTAGTATGCATGGGGTTACAGGGAGTGAAAGTGAATGAGAAGTCTGAGAATAGGGAGGACTGAAGAAAGGATAAAAGATGAACGGGATTGCCACTAATATGCATGGGGTTACAGAGAGTGAAAGTGAATGAGAAGTCTGAGTATAGGGAGGACTGAATAAAGGATAAAAGATGAACGGGATTGCCACTAGTATGCATGGCGTTACAGGAAGTGAAAGTGAATGAGAAGTCTGAGAATAGGGAGGACTGAAGAAAGGATAAAAGATGAACGGGATTGCCACTAGTATGCATGGGGTTACAGGGAGTGAAAGTGAATGTGAAGTCTGAGAATAGGGAGGACTGAATAAAGGATAAAAGATGAACGGGATTGCCACTAGTATGCATGGGGTTACAGGGAGTGAAAGTGAATGTGAAGTCTGAGAATAGGGAGGACTGAAGAAAGGATAAAAGATGAACGGGATTGCCACTAGTATGCATGGGGTTACAGGGAGTGAAAGGGAATGTGAAGTCTGAGAATAGGGAGAACTGAATAAAGGATAAAAGATGAACGGGATTGCCACTAGTATGCATGGGGTTACAGGAAGTGAAAGTGAATGAGAAGTCTGAGAATAGGGAGGACTGAATAAAGGATAAAAGATGAACGGGATTGCCACTAGTATACATGGGGTTACAGGGAGTGAAAGTGAATGAGAAGTCTGAGAATAGGGAGGACTGAATAAAGGATAAAAGATGAACGGGATTGCCACTAGTATGCATGGGGTTACAGGGGGTGAAAGTGAATGAGAAGTCTGAGAATAGGGAGGACTGAAGAAAGGATAAAAGATGAACGGGATTGCCACTAGTATGCCTGGGGTTACAGGGAGTGAAAGTGAATGTGAAGTCTGAGAATAGGGAGGACTGAATAAAGGATAAAAGATGAACGGGATTGCCATTAGTATGCATAGGGTTACAGGGAGTGAAAGTGAATGAGAATCTGAGAATAGAGAGGACTGAATAAAGGATAAAAGATGAACGGGATTGCCACTAGTATGCATGGGGTTACAGGAAGTGAAAGTGAATGAGAAGTCTGAGAATAGGGAGGACTGAATAAAGGATAAAAGATGAACGGGATTGCCACTAGTATGCATGGGGTTACAGGGAGTGAAATTGAATGAGAAGTCTGAGAATAGGGAGGACTGAATAAAGGATAAAAGATGAACGGGATTGCCACTAGTATGCATGGGGTTACAGGGAGTGAAAGTGAATGAGAAGTCTGAGAATAGGGAGGACTGAAGAAAGGATAAAAGATGAACGGGATTGCCACTAGTATGCATGGGGTTACAGGGAGTGAAATTGAATGTGAAGTCTGAGAATAGGGAGGACTGAATAAAGGATAAAAGATGAACGGGATTGCCACTAGTATGCATGGGGTTACAGGGAGTGAAAGTGAATGTGAAGTCTGAGAATAGGGAGGACTGAAGAAAGGATAAAAGATGAACGGGATTGCCACTAGTATGCATGGGGTTACAGGGAGTGAAAGTGAATGTGAAGTCTGAGAATAGGGAGGACTGAATAAAGGATAAACGATGAACGGGATTGCCAATAGTATGCATGGGGTTACAGGGAGTGAAAGTGAATGAGAAGTCTGAGAATAGGGAGGCATGAAGAAAGGATAAAAGATTAACGGGAATGCCACTAGTATGCATGGGGTTACAGGAAGTGAAAGTGAATGAGAAGTCTGAGAATAGGGAGGACGGAAGAAATGATAAAAGATGAACGGGATTGCCACTAGTATGCATGGGATTACAGGGAGTGAAAGTGAATGAGAAGTCTGAGAATAGGGAGGACTGAAGAAAGGATAAAAGATGAACGGGATTGCCACTAGTATGCATGGGGTTACAGGGAGTGAAAGTGAATGAGAAGTCTGAGAATAGGGAGGACTGAAGAAAGGATAAAAGATTAACGGGAATGCCACTAGTATGCATGGGGTTACAGGAAGTGAAAGTGAATGAGAAGTCTGAGAATAGAGAGGACTGAAGAAATGATAAAAGATGAACGGGATTGCCACTAGTATGCATGGGGTACAGGGTGTGAAAGTGAATGAGAAGTCTGAGAATAGGGAGGACTGAAGAAAGGATAAAAGATGAACGGGATTGCCACTAGTATGCATGGGGTTACAGGGAGTGAAAGTGAATGAGAAGTCTGAGAATAGGGAGGACTGAATAAAGGATAAAAGATGAACGGGATTGCCACTAATATGCATGGGGTTACAGAGAGTGAAAGTGAATGAGAAGTCTGAGTATCGGGAGGACTGAATAAAGGATAAAAGATGAACGGGATTGCCACTAGTATGCATGGGGTTACAGGAAGTGAAAGTGAATGAGAAGTCTGAGAATAGGGAGGACTGAATAAAGGATAAAAGATGAACGGGATTGCCACTAGTATGCATGGGGTTACAGGAAGTGAAAGTGAATGAGAAGTCTGAGAATAGGGAGGACTGAAGAAAGGATAAAAGATGAACGGGATTGCCACTAGTATGCATGGGGTTACAGGAAGTGAAAGTGAATGAGAAGTCTGAGAATAGGGAGGACTGAAGAAAGGATAAAAGATGAACGGGATTGCCACTAGTATGCATGGGGTTACAGGAAGTGAAAGTGAATGAGAAGTCTGAGAATAGGGAGGACTGAAGAAAGGATAAAAGATGAACGGGATTGCCACTAGTATGCATGGGGTTACAGGGAGTGAAAGTGAATGAGAAGTCTGAGAATAGGGAGGACTGAAGAAAGGATAAAAGATGAACGGGATTGCCACTAGTATGCCTGGGATTACAGGGAGTGAAAGTGAATGAGAAGTCTGAGAATAGGGAGGACTGAAGAAAGGATAAAAGATGAACGGGATTGCCACTAATATGCATGGGGTTACAGAGAGTGAAAGTGAATGAGAAGTCTGAGTATAGGGAGGACTGAATAAAGGATAAAAGATGAACGGGATTGCCACTAGTATGCATGGGTTTACAGGAAGTGAAAGTGAATGAGAAGTCTGAGAATAGGGAGGACTGAAGAAAGGATAAAAGATGAACGGGATTGCCACTAGTATGCATGGGGTTACAGGGAGTGAAAGTGAATGAGAAGTCTGAGAATAGGGAGGACTGAAGAAAGGATAAAAGATGAACGGGATTGCCACTAGTATGCATGGGGTTACAGGGAGTGAAAGTGAATGAGAAGTCTGAGAATAGGGAGGACTGAAGAAAGGATAAAAGATGAACGGGATTGCCACTAATATGCATGGGGTTACAGAGAGTGAAAGTGAATGAGAAGTCTGAGTATAGGGAGGACTGAATAAAGGATAAAAGATGAACGGGATTGCCACTAGTATGCATGGGGTTACAGGAAGTGAAAGTGAACGAGAAGTCTGAGAATAGGGAGGACTGAAGAAAGGATAAAAGATGAACGGGATTGCCACTAGTATGCATGGGGTTACAGGGAGTGAAAGTGAATGTGAAGTCTGAGAATAGGGAGGACTGAATAAAGGATAAAAGATGAACGGGATTGCCACTAGTATGCATGGGGTTATAGGGAGTGAAAGTGAATGTGAAGTCTGAGAATAGGGAGGACTGAAGAAAGGATAAAAGATGAACGGGATTGCCACTAGTATGCATGGGGTTACAGGGAGTGAAAGTGAATGTGAAGTCTGAGAATAGGGAGGACTGAATAAAGGATAAAAGATGAACGGGATTGCCACTAGTATGCATGGGGTTACAGGAAGTGAAAGTGAATGAGAAGTCTGAGAATAGGGAGGACTGAATAAAGGATAAAAGATGAACGGGATTGCCACTAGTATAGATGGGGTTACAGGGAGTGAAAGTGAATGAGAAGTCTGAGAATAGGGAGGACTGAAGAAAGGATAAAAGATGAACGGGATTGCCACTAGTATGCATGGGGTTACAGGGAGTGAAATTGAATGTGAAGTCTGAGAATAGGGAGGACTGAATAAAGGATAAAAGATGAACGGGATTGCCACTAGTATGCATGGGGTTACAGGGAGTGAAAGTGAATGTGAAGTCTGAGAATAGGGAGGACTGAAGAAAGGATAAAAGATGAACGGGATTGCCACTAGTATGCATGGGGTTACAGGGAGTGAAAGTGAATGTGAAGTCTGAGAATAGGGAGGACTGAATAAAGGATAAACGATGAACGGGATTGCCAATAGTATGCATGGGGTTACAGGGAGTGAAAGTGAATGAGAAGTCTGAGAATAGGGAGGACTGAATAAAGGATAAAAGATGAACGGGATTGCCACTAGTATGCATGGGGTTACAGGGAGTGAAAGTGAATGAGAAGTCTGAGAATAGGGAGGACTGAATAAAGGATAAAAGATGAACGGGATTGCCACTAGTATGCATGGGGTTACAGGGAGTGAAAGTGAATGAGAAGTCTGAGAATAGGGAGGACTGAAGAAAGGATAAAAGATGAACGGGATTGCCACTAGTATGCATGGGGTTACAGGGAGTGAAATTGAATGTGAAGTCTGAGAATAGGGAGGACTGAATAAAGGATAAAAGATGAACGGGATTGCCACTAGTATGCATGGGGTTACAGGGAGTGAAAGTGAATGTGAAGTCTGAGAATAGGGAGGACTGAAGAAAGGATAAAAGATGAACGGGATTGCCACTAGTATGCATGGGGTTACAGGGAGTGAAAGTGAATGTGAAGTCTGAGAATAGGGAGGACTGAATAAAGGATAAACGATGAACGGGATTGCCAATAGTATGCATGGGGTTACAGGGAGTGAAAGTGAATGAGAAGTCTGAGAATAGGGAGGCATGAAGAAAGGATAAAAGATTAACGGGAATGCCACTAGTATGCATGGGGTTACAGGAAGTGAAAGTGAATGAGAAGTCTGAGAATAGGGAGGACGGAAGAAATGATAAAAGATGAACGGGATTGCCACTAGTATGCATGGGATTACAGGGAGTGAAAGTGAATGAGAAGTCTGAGAATAGGGAGGACTGAAGAAAGGATAAAAGATGAACGGGATTGCCACTAGTATGCATGGGGTTACAGGGAGTGAAAGTGAATGAGAAGTCTGAGAATAGGGAGGACTGAATAAAGGATAAAAGATGAACGGGATTGCCAATAGTATGCATGGGGTTACAGGGAGTGAAAGTGAATGAGAAGTCTGAGAATAGGGAGGACTGAAGAAAGGATAAAAGATTAACGGGAATGCCACTAGTATGCATGGGGTTACAGGAAGTGAAAGTGAATGAGAAGTCTGAGAATAGGGAGGACTGAAGAAATGATAAAAGATGAACGGGATTGCCACTAGTATGCATGGGGTTACAGGGAGTGAAAGTGAATGAGAAGTCTGAGAATAGGGAGGACTGAAGAAAGGATAAAAGATGAACGGGATTGCCACTAGTATGCATGGGGTTACAGGGAGTGAAAGTGAATGAGAAGTCTGAGAATAGGGAGGACTGAATAAAGGATAAAAGATGAACGGGATTGCCACTAATATGCATGGGGTTACAGAGAGTGAAAGTGAATGAGAAGTCTGAGTATCGGGAGGACTGAATAAAGGATAAAAGATGAACGGGATTGCCACTAGTATGCATGGGGTTACAGGAAGTGAAAGTGAATGAGAAGTCTGAGAATAGGGAGGACTGAATAAAGGATAAAAGATGAACGGGATTGCCACTAGTATGCATGGGGTTACAGGAAGTGAAAGTGAATGAGAAGTCTGAGAATAGGGAGGACTGAAGAAAGGATAAAAGATGAACGGGATTGCCACTAGTATGCATGGGGTTACAGGGAGTGAAAGTGAATGAGAAGTCTGAGAATAGGGAGGACTGAAGAAAGGATAAAAGATGAACCGGATTGCCACTAATATGCATGGGGTTACAGGGAGTGAAAGTGAATGAGAAGTCTGAGAATAGGGAGGACTGAAGAAAGGATAAAAGATGAACGGGATTGCCACTAATATGCATGGGGTTACAGAGAGTGAAAGTGAATGAGAAGTCTGAGTATAGGGAGGACTGAAGAAAGGATAAAAGATGAACGGGATTGCCACTAGTATGCATGGGGTTACAGGAAGTGAAAGTGAATGAGAAGTCTGAGAATAGGGAGGACTGAAGAAAGGATAAAAGATGAACGGGATTGCCACTAATATGCATGGGGTTACAGGGAGTGAAAGTGAATGAGAAGTCTGAGAATAGGGAGGACTGAAGAAAGGATAAAAGATGAACGGGATTGCCACTAGTATGCATGGGGTTACAGGGAGTGAAAGTGAATGAGAAGTCTGAGAATAGGGAGGACTGAAGAAAGGATAAAAGATGAACGGGATTGCCACTAATATGCATGGGGTTACAGAGAGTGAAAGTGAATGAGAAGTCTGAGAATAGGGAGGACTGAAGAAATGATAAAAGATGAACGGGATTGCCACTAGTATGCATGGGGTTACAGGGAGTGAAAGTGAATGAGAAGTCTGAGAATAGGGAGGACTGAAGAAAGGATAAAAGATGAACGGGATTGCCACTAGTATGCATGGGGTTACAGGGAGTGAAAGTGAATGAGAAGTCTGAGAATAGGGAGGACTGAATAAAGGATAAAAGATGAACGGGATTGCCACTAATATGCATGGGGTTACAGAGAGTGAAAGTGAATGAGAAGTCTGAGTATAGGGAGGACTGAAGAAAGGATAAAAGATGAACGGGATTGCCACTAGTATGCATGGGGTTACAGGAAGTGAAAGTGAATGAGAAGTCTGAGAATAGGGAGGACTGAAGAAAGGATAAAAGATGAACGGGATTGCCACTAGTATGCATGGGGTTACAGGGAGTGAAAGTGAATGAGAAGTCTGAGAATAGGGAGGACTGAAGAAAGGATAAAAGATGAACGGGATTGCCACTAGTATGCCTGGGATTACAGGGAGTGAAAGTGAATGACAAGTCTGAGAATAGGGAGGACTGAAGAAAGGATAAAAGATGAACGGGATTGCCACTAATATGCATGGGGTTACAGAGAGTGAAAGTGAATGAGAAGTCTGAGTATAGGGAGGACTGAAGAAAGGATAAAAGATGAACGGGATTGCCACTAGTATGCATGGGGTTACAGGAAGTGAAAGTGAATGAGAAGTCTGAGAATAGGGAGGACTGAAGAAAGGATAAAAGATGAACGGGATTGCCACTAGTATGCATGGGGTTACAGGGAGTGAAAGTGAATGTGAAGTCTGAGAATAGGGAGGACTGAATAAAGGATAAAAGATGAACGGGATTGCCACTACTATGCATGGGGTTACAGGGAGAGAAAGTGAATGTGAAGTCTGAGAATAGGGAGGACTGAAGAAAGGATAAAAGATGAACGGGATTGCCACTAGTATGCATGGGGTTACAGGGAGTGAAAGTGAATGTGAAGTCTGAGAATAGGGAGGACTGAATAAAGGATAAAAGATGAACGGGATTGCCACTAGTATGCATGGGGTTACAGGAAGTGAAAGTGAATGAGAAGTCTGAGAATAGGGAGGACTGAATAAAGGATAAAAGATGAACGGGATTGCCACTAGTATACATGGGGTTACAGGGAGTGAAAGTGAATGAGAAGTCTGAGAATAGGGAGGACTGAATAAAGGATAAAAGATGAACGGGATTGCCACTAGTATGCATGGGGTTACAGGGAGTGAAAGTGAATGAGATGTCTGAGAATAGGGAGGACTGAAGAAAGGATAAAAGATGAACGGGATTGCCACTAGTATGCCTGGGGTTACAGGGAGTGAAAGTGAATGTGAAGTCTGAGAATAGGGAGGACTGAATAAAGGATAAAAGATGAACGGGATTGCCATTAGTATGCATAGGGTTACAGGGAGTGAAAGTGAATGAGAATCTGAGAATAGAGAGGACTGAATAAAGGATAAAAGATGAACGGGATTGCCACTAGTATGCATGGGGTTACAGGAAGTGAAAGTGAATGAGAAGTCTGAGAATAGGGAGGACTGAATAAAGGATAAAAGATGAACGGGATTGCCACTAGTATGCATGGGGTTACAGGGAGTGAAAGTGAATGAGAAGTCTGAGAATAGGGAGGACTGAATAAAGGATAAAAGATGAACGGGATTGCCACTAGTATGCATGGGGTTACAGGGAGTGAAAGTGAATGAGAAGTCTGAGAATAGGGAGGACTGAAGAAAGGATAAAAGATGAACGGGATTGCCACTAGTATGCATGGGGTTACAGGGAGTGAAATTGAATGTGAAGTCTGAGAATAGGGAGGACTGAATAAAGGATAAAAGATGAACGGGATTGCCACTAGTATGCATGGGGTTACAGGGAGTGAAAGTGCATGTGAAGTCTGAGAATAGGGAGGACTGAAGAAAGGATAAAAGATGAACGGGATTGCCACTAGTATGCATAGGGTTACAGGGAGTGAAAGTGAATGTGAAGTCTGAGAATAGGGAGGACTGAATAAAGGATAAACGATGAACGGGATTGCCAATAGTATGCATGGGGTTACAGGGAGTGAAATTGAATGAGAAGTCTGAGAATAGGGAGGCATGAAGAAAGGATAAAAGATTAACGGGAATGCCACTAGTATGCATGGGGTTACAGGAAGTGAAAGTGAATGAGAAGTCTGAGAATAGGGAGGACGGAAGAAATGATAAAAGATGAACGGGATTGCCACTAGTATGCATGGGATTACAGGGAGTGAAAGTGAATGGGAAGTCTGAGAATAGGGAGGACTGAAGAAAGGATAAAAGATGAACGGGATTGCCACTAGTATGCATGGGGTTACAGGGAGTGAAAGTGAATGAGAAGTCTGAGAATAGGGAGGACTGAATAAAGGATAAAAGATGAACGGGATTGCCAATAGTATGCATGGGGTTACAGGGAGTGAAAGTGAATGAGAAGTCTGAGAATAGGGAGGACTGAAGAAAGGATAAAAGATTAACGGGAATGCCACTAGTATGCATGGGGTTACAGGAAGTGAAAGTGAATGAGAAATCTGAGAATAGGGAGGACTGAAGAAATGATAAAAGATGAACGGGATTGCCACTAGTATGCATGGGGTTACAGGGAGTGAAAGTGAATGAGAAGTCTGAGAATAGGGAGGACTGAAGAAAGGATAAAAGATGAACGGGATTGCCACTAGTATGCATGGGGTTACAGGGAGTGAAAGTGAATGAGAAGTCTGAGAATAGGGACGACTGAATAAAGGATAAAAGATGAACGGGATTGCCACTAATATGCATGGGGTTACAGAGAGTGAAAGTGAATGAGAAGTCTGAGTATCGGGAGGACTGAATAAAGGATAAAAGATGAACGGGATTGCCACTAGTATGCATGGGGTTACAGGAAGTGAAAGTGAATGAGAAGTCTGAGAATAGGGAGGACTGAATAAAGGATAAAAGATGAACGGGATTGCCACTAGTATGCATGGGGTTACAGGAAGTGAAAGTGAATGAGAAGTCTGAGAATAGGGAGGACTGAAGAAAGGATAAAAGATGAACGGGATTGCCACTAGTATGCATGGGGTTACAGGGAGTGAAAGTGAATGAGAAGTCTGAGAATAGGGAGGACTGAAGAAAGGATAAAAGATGAACGGGATTGCCACTAATATGCATGGGGTTACAGGGAGTGAAAGTGAATGAGAAGTCTGAGAATAGGGAGGACTGAAGAAAGGATAAAAGATGAACGGGATTGCCACTAATATGCATGGGGTTACAGAGAGTGAAAGTGAATGAGAAGTCTGAGTATAGGGAGGACTGAATAAAGGATAAAAGATGAACGGGATTGCCACTAGTATGCATGGTGTTACAGGAAGTGAAAGTGAATGAGAAGTCTGAGAATAGGGAGGACTGAATAAAGGATAAAAGATGAACGGGATTGCCACTAGTATGCATGGGGTTACAGGGAGTGAAAGTGAATGAGAAGTCTGAGAATAGGGAGGACTGAAGAAAGGATAAAAGATGAACGGGATTGCCACTAGTATGCATGGGATTACAGGGAGTGAAAGTGAATGAGAAGTCTGAGAATAGGGAGGACTGAAGAAAGGATAAAAGATGAACGGGATTGCCACTAATATGCATGGGGTTACAGAGAGTGAAATTGAATGAGAAGTCTGAGTATAGGGAGGACTGAATAAAGGATAAAAGATGAACGGGATTGCCACTAGTATGCATGGGGTTACAGGAAGTGAAAGTGAATGAGATGTCTGAGAATAGGGAGGCCTGAATAAAGGATAAAAGATGAACGGGATTGCCACTAATATGCATGGGGTTACAGGGAGTGAAAATGAATGAGAAGTCTGAGAATAGGGAGGACTGAAGAAAGGATAAAAGATGAACGGGATTGCCACTAGTATGCATGGGGTTACAGGGAGTGAAAGTGAATGAGAAGTCTGAGAATAGGGAGGACTGAAGAAAGGATAAAAGATGAACGGGATTGCCACTAATATGCATGGGGTTACAGAGAGTGAAAGTGAATGAGAAGTCTGAGTATAGGGAGGACTGAATAAAGGATAAAAGATGAACGGGATTGCCACTAGTATGCATGGGGTTACAGGAAGTGAAAGTGAATGAGAAGTCTGAGAATAGGGAGGACTATAGAAAGGATAAAAGATGAACGGGATTGCCACTAGTATGCATGGGGTTACAGGGAGTGAAAGTGAATGTGAAGTCTGAGAATAGGGAGGACTGAATAAAGGATAAAAGATGAACGGGATTGCCACTAGTATGCATGGGGTTACAGGGAGTGAAAGTGAATGTGAAGTCTGAGAATAGGGAGGACTGAAGAAAGGATAAAAGATGAACGGGATTGCCACTAGTATGCATGGGGTTACAGGGAGTGAAAGTGAATTTGAAGTCTGAGAATAGGGAGGACTGAATAAAAGATAAAAGATGAACGGGATTGCCACTAGTATGCATGGGGTTACAGGAAGTGAAAGTGAATGAGAAGTCTGAGAATAGGGAGGACTGAATAAAGGATAAAAGATGAACGGGATTGCCACTAGTATGCATGGGGTTACAGGGAGTGAAAGTGAATGAGAATTCTGAGAATAGGGAGGACTGAATAAAGGATAAAAGATGAACGGGATTGCCACTAGTATGCATGGGGTTACAGGAAGTGAAAGTGAATGAGAAGTCTGAGAATAGGGAGGACTGAATAAAGGATAAAAGATGAACGGGATTGCCACTAGTATGCATGGGGTTACAGGAAGTGAAAGTGAATGAGAAGTCTGAGAATAGGGAGGACTGAAGAAAGGATAAAAGATGAACGGGATTGCCACTAGTATGCATGGGGTTACAGGGAGTGAAAGTGAATGAGAAGTCTGAGAATAGGGAGGACTGAAGAAAGGATAAAAGATGAACGGGATTGCCACTAATATGCATGGGGTTACAGGGAGTGAAAGTGAATGAGAAGTCTGAGAATAGGGAGGACTGAAGAAAGGATAAAAGATGAACGGGATTGCCACTAATATGCATGGGGTTACAGAGAGTGAAAGTGAATGAGAAGTCTGAGTATAGGGAGGACTGAAGAAAGGATAAAAGATGAACGGGATTGCCACTAGTATGCATGGGGTTACAGGAAGTGAAAGTGAATGAGATGTCTGAGAATAGGGAGGACTGAATAAAGGATAAAAGATGAACGGGATTGCCACTAGTATGCATGGGGTTACAGGGAGTGAAAGTGAATGAGAAGTCTGAGAATAGGGAGGACTGAAGAAAGGATAAAAGATGAACGGGATTGCCACTAGTATGCATGGGATTACAGGGAGTGAAAGTGAATGAGAAGTCTGAGAATAGGGAGGACTGAAGAAAGGATAAAAGATGAACGGGATTGCCACTAATATGCATGGGGTTACAGAGAGTGAAATTGAATGCGAAGTCTGAGTATAGGGAGGACTGAATAAAGGATAAAAGATGAACGGGATTGCCACTAGTATGCATGGGGTTACAGGAAGTGAAAGTGAATGAGATGTCTGAGAATAGGGAGGACTGAATAAAGGATAAAAGATGAACGGGATTGCCACTAGTATGCATGGGGTTACAGGGAGTGAAAGTGAATGTGAAGTCTGAGAATAGGGAGGACTGAAGAAAGGATAAAAGATGAACGGGATTCCCACTAGTATGCATGGGGTTACAGGGAGTGAAAGTGAATGTGAAGTCTGAGAATAGGGAGGACTGAATAAAGGATAAAAGATGAACGGGATTGCCACTAGTATGCATGGGGTTACAGGAAGTGAAAGTGAATGAGAAGTCTGAGAATAGGGAGGACTGAATAAAGGATAAAAGATGAACGGGATTGCCACTAGTATGCATGGGGTTACAGGGAGTGAAAGTGAATGAGAATTCTGAGAATAGGGAGGACTGAATAAAGGATAAAAGATGAACGGGATTGCCACTAGTATGCATGGGGTTACAGGGAGTGAAAGTGAATGAGAAGTCTGAGAATAGGGAGGACTGAATAAAGGATAAAAGATGAACGGGATTGCCACTAGTATGCATGGGGTTACAGGGAGTGAAAGTGAATGAGAAGTCTGAGAATAGGGAGGACTGAAGAAAGGATAAAAGATGAACGGGATTGCCACTAGTATGCATGGGGTTACAGGGAGTGAAAGTGAATGTGAAGTCTGAGAATAGGGAGGACTGAATAAAGGATAAAAGATGAACGGGATTGCCACTAATATGCATGGGGTTACAGAGAGTGAAAGTGAATGAGAAGTCTGAGTATAGGGAGGACTGAAGAAAGGATAAAAGATGAACGGGATTGCCACTAGTATGCATGGGGTTACAGGAAGTGAAAGTGAATGAGAAGTCTGAGAATAGGGAGGACTGAATAAAGGATAAAAGATGAACGGGATTGCCACTAGTATGCATGGGGTTACAGGGAGTGAAAGTGAATGAGAAGTCTGAGAATAGGGAGGACTGAAGAAAGGATAAAAGATGAACGGGATTGCCACTAGTATGCATGGGATTACAGGGAGTGAAAGTGAATGAGAAGTCTGAGAATAGGGAGGACTGAAGAAAGGATAAAAGATGAACGGGATTGCCACTAATATGCATGGGGTTACAGAGAGTGAAATTGAATGCGAAGTCTGAGTATAGGGAGGACTGAATAAAGGATAAAAGATGAACGGGATTGCCACTAGTATGCATGGGGTTACAGGAAGTGAAAGTGAATGAGATGTCTGAGAATAGGGAGGACTGAATAAAGGATAAAAGATGAACGGGATTGCCACTAGTATGCATGGGGTTACAGGGAGTGAAAGTGAATGTGAAGTCTGAGAATAGGGAGGACTGAAGAAAGGATAAAAGATGAACGGGATTGCCACTAGTATGCATGGGGTTACAGGGAGTGAAAGTGAATGTGAAGTCTGAGAATAGGGAGGACTGAATAAAGGATAAAAGATGAACGGGATTGCCACTAGTATGCATGGGGTTACAGGAAGTGAAAGTGAATGAGAAGTCTGAGAATAGGGAGGACTGAATAAAGGATAAAAGATGAACGGGATTGCCACTAGTATGCATGGGGTTACAGGGAGTGAAAGTGAATGAGAATTCTGAGAATAGGGAGGACTGAATAAAGGATAAAAGATGAACGGGATTGCCACTAGTATGCATGGGGTTACAGGGAGTGAAAGTGAATGAGAAGTCTGAGAATAGGGAGGACTGAATAAAGGATAAAAGATGAACGGGATTGCCACTAGTATGCATGGGGTTACAGGGAGTGAAAGTGAATGAGAAGTCTGAGAATAGGGAGGACTGAAGAAAGGATAAAAGATGAACGGGATTGCCACTAGTATGCATGGGGTTACAGGGAGTGAAAGTGAATGTGAAGTCTGAGAATAGGGAGGACTGAATAAAGGATAAAAGATGAACGGGATTGCCACTAGTATGCATGGGGTTACAGGGAGTGAAAGTGAATGAGAATCTGAGAATAGAGAGGACTGAATAAAGGATAAAAGATGAACGGGATTGCCACTAGTATGCATGGGGTTACAGGAAGTGAAAGTGAATGAGAAGTCTGAGAATAGGGAGGACTGAATAAAGGATAAAAGATGAACGGGATTGCCACTAGTATGCATGGGGTTACAGGGAGTGAAAGTGAATGAGAAGTCTGAGAATAGGGAGGACTGAATAAAGGATAAAAGATGAACGGGATTGCCACTAGTATGCATGGGGTTACAGGGAGTGAAAGTGAATGAGAAGTCTGAGAATAGGGAGGACTGAAGAAAGGATAAAAGATGAACGGGATTGCCACTAATATGCATGGGGTTACAGAGAGTGAAAGTGAATGAGAAGTCTGAGTATAGGGAGGACTGAATAAAGGATAAAAGATGAACGGGATTGCCACTAGTATGCATGCGGTTACAGGAAGTGAAAGTGAATGAGAAGTCTGAGAATAGGGAGGACTGAAGAAAGGATAAAAGATGAACGGGATTGCCACTAGTATGCATGGGGTTACAGGGAGTGAAAGTGAATGTGATGTCTGAGAATAGGGAGGACTGAATAAAGGATAAAAGATGAACTGGATTGCCACTAGTATGCATGGGGTTACAGGGAGTGAAAGTGAATGTGAAGTCTGAGAATAGGGAGGACTGAAGAAAGGATAAAAGATGAACGGGATTGCCACTAGTATGCATGGGTTTACAGGGAGTGAAAGTGAATGTGAAGTCTGAGAATAGGGAGGACTGAATAAAGGATAAAAGATGAACGGGATTGCCAATAGTATGCATGGGGTTACAGGGAGTGAAAGTGAATGAGAAATCTGAGAATAGGGAGGACTGAAGAAAGGATAAAAGATTAACGGGAATGCCACTAGTATGCATGGAGTTACAGGAAGTGAAAGTGAATGAGAAGTCTGAGAATAGGGAGGACTGAAGAAATGATAAAAGATGAACGGGATTGCCACTAGTATGCATGGGATTACAGGGAGTGAAAGTGAATGAGAAGTCTGAGAATAGGGAGGACTGAAGAAAGGATAAAAGATGAACGGGATTGCCACTAGTATGCATGGGGTTACAGGGAGTGAAAGTGAATGAGAAGTCTGAGAATAGGGAGGACTGAATAAAGGATAAAAGATGAACGGGATTGCCAATAGTATGCATGGGATTACAGGGAGTGAAAGTGAATGAGAAGTCTGAGAATAGGGAGGACTGAAGAAAGGATAAAAGATTAACGGGAATGCCACTAGTATGCATGGGGTTACAGGAAGTTAAAGTGAATGAGAAGTCTGAGAATAGGGAGGACTGAAGAAATGATAAAAGATGAACGGGATTGCCACTAGTATGCATGGGGTTACAGGAAGTGAAAGTGAATGAGAAGTCTGAGAATAGGGAGGACTGAAGAAAGGATAAAAGATGAACGGGATTGCCACTAGTATGCATGGGATTACAGGGAGTGAAAGTGAATGAGAAGTCTGAGAATAGGGAGGACTGAAGAAAGGATAAAAGATGAACGGGATTGCCACTAGTATGCATGGGGTTACAGGGAGTGAAAGTGAATGAGAAGTCTGAGAATAGGGAGGACTGAATAAAGGATAAAAGATGAACGGGATTGCCACTAATATGCATGGGGTTACAGAGAGTGAAAGTGAATGAGAAGTCTGAGTATAGGGAGGACTGAATAAAGGATAAAAGATGAACCGGATTGCCACTAGTATGCATGGGGTTACAGGAAGTGAAAGTGAATGAGAAGTCTGAGAATAGGGAGGACTGAATAAAGGATAAAAGATGAACGGGATTGCCACTAGTATGCATGGGGTTACAGGAAGTGAAAGTGAATGAGAAGTCTGAGAATAGGGAGGACTGAATAAAGGATAAAAGATGAACGGGATTGCCACTAGTCTGCATGGGGTTACAGGAAGTGAGAGTGAATGAGAAGTCTGAGAATAGGGAGGACTGAAGAAAGGATAAAAGATGAACGGGATTGCCACTAGTATGCATGGGGTTACAGGGAGTGAAAGTGAATGAGAAGTCTGAGAATAGGGAGGACTGAATAAAGGATAAAAGATGAACGGGATTGCCAATAGTATGCATGGGGTTACAGGGAGTGAAAGTGAATGAGAAGTCTGAGAATAGGGAGGACTGAATAAAGGATAAAAGATGAACGGGATTGCCACTAATATGCATGGGGTTACAGAGAGTGAAAGTGAATGAGAAGTCTGAGTATAGGGAGGACTAAATAAAGGATAAAAGATGAACGGGATTGCCACTAGTATGCATGGGGTTACAGGAAGTGAAAGTGAATGAGAAGTCTGAGAATAGGGAGGACTGAAGAAAGGATAAAAGATGAACGGGATTGCCACTAGTATGCATGGGGTTACAGGAAGTGAAAGTGAATGAGAAGTCTGAGAATAGGGAGGACTGAAGAAAGGATAAAAGATGAACGGGATTGCCACTAGTATGCATGGGATTACAGGGAGTGAAAGTGAATGAGAAGTCTGAGAATAGGGAGGACTGAATAAAGGATAAAAGATGAACGGGATTGCCACTAATATGCATGGGGTTACAGAGAGTGAAAGTGAATGAGAAGTCTGAGTATAGGGAGGACTGAATAAAGGATAAAAGATGAACGGGATTGCCACTAGTATGCATGGGGTTACAGGAAGTGAAAGTGAATGAGAAGTCTGAGAATAGGGAGGACTGAATAAAGGATAAAAGATGAACGGGATTGCCACTAGTATGCATGGGGTTACAGGAAGTGAAAGTGAATGAGAAGTCTGAGAATAGGGAGGACTGAAGAAAGGATAAAAGATGAACGGGATTGCCACTAGTATGCATGGGATTACAGGGAGTGAAAGTGAATGAGAAGTCTGAGAATGGGGAGGACTGAAGAAAGGATAAAAGTTTAACGGGAATGCCACTAGTATGCATGGGGTTACGGGGAGTGAAATTGAATGAGAAGTCTGAGAATAGGGAGGACTGAAGAAAGGATAAAAGATGAACGGGATTGCCACTAGTATGCATGGGGTTACAGGGAGTGAAAGTGAATGTGAAGTCTGAGAATAGGGAGGACTGAATAAAGGATAAAAGATGAACGGGATTGCCACTAGTATGCATGGGGTTACAGGGAGTGAAAGTGAATGTGAAGTCTGAGAATAGGGAGGACTGAAGAAAGGATAAAAGATGAACGGGATTGCCACTAGTATGCATGGTGTTACAGGAAGTGAAAGTGAATGAGAAGTCTGAGAATAGGGAGGACTGAAGAAAGGATAAAAGATGAACGGGATTGCCACTAGTATGCATGGGGTTACAGGGAGTGAAAGTGAATGAGAAGTCTGAGAATAGGGAGGACTGAAGAAAGGATAAAAGATGAACGGGATTGCCACTAATATGCATGGGGTTACAGAGAGTGAAAGTGAATGAGAAGTCTGAGTATAGGGAGGACTGAATAAAGGATAAAAGATGAACGGGATTGCCACTAGTATGCATGGGGTTACAGGAAGTGAAAGTGAATGAGAAGTCTGAGAATAGGGAGGACTGAATAAAGGATAAAAGATGAACGGGATTGCCACTAGTATGCATGGGGTTACAGGGAGTGAAAGTGAATGAGAAGTCTGAGAATGGGGAGGACTGAAGAAAGGATAAAAGATTAACGTGAATGCCACTAGTATGCATGGGGTTACAGGAAGTGAAAGTGAATGAGAAGTCTGAGAATAGGGAGGACTGAATAAAGGATAAAAGATGAACGGTATTGCCACTAGTCTGCATGGGGTTACAGGAAGTGAAAGTGAATGAGAAGTCTGAGAATAGGGAGGACTGAAGAAAGGATAAAAGATGAACGGGATTGCCACTAGTATGCATGGGGTTACAGGGAGTGAAAGTGAATGAGAAGTCTGAGAATAGGGAGGACTGAATAAAGGATAAAAGATGAACGGGATTGCCAATAGTATGCATGGGGTTACAGGGAGTGAAAGTGAATGAGAAGTCTGAGAATAGGGAGGACTGAATAAAGGATAAAAGATGAACGGGATTGCCACTAATATGCATGGGGTTACAGAGAGTGAAAGTGAATGAGAAGTCTGAGTATAGGGAGGACTAAATAAAGGATAAAAGATGAACGGGACTGCCACTAGTATGCATGGGGTTACAGGAAGTGAAAGTGAATGAGAAGTCTGAGAATAGGGAGGACTGAAGAAAGGATAAAAGATGAACGGGATTGCCACTAGTATGCATGGGGTTACAGGAAGTGAAATTGAATGAGAAGTCTGAGAATAGGGAGGACAGAAGAAAGGATAAAAGATGAACGGGATTGCCACTAGTATGCATGGGGTTACAGGGAGTAAAATGAATGAGAAGTCTGAGAATAGGGAGGACTGAAGAAAGGATAAAAAATGAACGGGATTGCCACTAGTACGCATGGGGTTACAGGGAGTGAAAGTGAATGAGAAGTCTGAGAATAGGGAGGACTGAAGAAAGGATAAAAGATGAACGGGATTGCCACTAGTATGCATGGGGTTACAGGGAGTGAAAATGAATGAGAAGTCTGAGAATAGGGAGGACTGAAGAAAGGATAAAAGATGAACGGGATTGCCACTAGTATGCATGGGGTTACAGGGAGTGAAAGTGAATGAGAAGTCTGAGAATAGGGAGGACTGAAGAAAGGATAAAAGATGAACGGGATTGCCACTAGTATGCATGGGATTACAGGGAGTGAAAGTGAATGAGAAGTCTGAGAATAGGGAGGACTGAAGAAAGGATAAAAAATGAACGGGCTTGCCACTAGTATGCATGGGGTTACAGGGAGTGAAAGTGAATGAGATGTCTGAGAATAGGGAGGACTGAAGAAAGGATAAAAGATGAACGGAGTTTCAAGATGACAGAAGATGGTGATTGACGTTACACTTTTGAAGATAGTATTTATCAGGGAATTAAGGAAACCGAGGACAGTTTCATAGCTGCTACGTGCGAGTTAAGAAACTATTGGCGTAGAAGTGACGATTGTATTTATCTTTTACAACAGTTAAACTGTGGCACCGAGTTGCGAATCTAGTAGCACGCTTGAAGTCAGGTATTCGGGGCACCAGGGAATAACGCTTGTCAGATCAGTTGCCATGGAAATATTTGTAGAAAAGACAGAGGGTATCCACGTCAGTCTTGTTCTTTTATTGTTCTCTCTCATTAATGATTTTTTTAAAATTATATTCACTTACAGTCTGTAACACATTGTGTCTTGGAGTAAAATGATTAATTAAAAATAATTAATAACTTCATTATTTAATAGTGTACACAAGAAGTCTTTACTTATATGCTATATAAGGTGTCTTTCTATTTTCTTGATTACAGGTAAGCATGCAAAATTGAAGGAACCATTTTAATCAAATTGAGTACAAATTCTTGAGCTAAAATGACGCAACTTTACTACAGGTAAAATCCTTAATTACTTATAATAAAACCGTGTCAATATAAATTATCTATCTATCTATCTATCTATCTATCTGTGCTTACCATATGTATATATGTATGTATGTATGTATGTATGTATGTATGTATGTATGCTTATTATATCTATGTATCTATATATGCATGTATCTATGTATCTATCTATCTATGTTTATCAAATCCATCTATGTTTATCAAATCTATCTATCTATCTATCTATCTATCTATGCTTACCATATGTATGTATGTATGTATGTATGCTTATTATATCTATGTATCTATATATGTATGTATCTATGTATCTATCTATGTTTATCAAATCTATCTATCTATCTATCTATCTATGTCTGTTCATATCTATCTATTTATCTGTCTATCTATCTATCTATCTATCTATGTCTGTTCATATCTATCTATCTATCTATCTATCTATCTATCTATCTATCTATCTATCTATCTCTCTATCTATCTATCTATGTCTGTTCATATCTATCTATCTATCTATCTATCTATCTACATTTCCTCTCTAAGCTCTTGTTATTATATCCCGCTCTTTCTTTTTCTCTTTTTGCGTGAGGAAGTATATCACTTAATATGTCTGGCAAATTTGTCGTTGTGATACTTTTACTGAAAAGTATCAAATTTATCATGACCAACACATGATATTTTAACGCACCTGCGACCACACAAGACACTTTGTAATTTAACAAAGGCCACTGTTAAAGTCTTTCTGAATTTGAAATTACTCCACGTTTATTCTTAATAATAGACAAAAGAAAAATTTATCTAACATACTACACCGATACCTTAATAGACCGTGATAAAATTTGTTTATTTGTTAAATAAAGAAATTTCTCCATACGTCCTGTTCTATGTTCACGCGTTTAACGAATGTACAAGACTGTTTATTCGACGTGAAATTCAGCGCTAATATGCTTTTCCCTTTTATTCATGATATTCCATAAGCTTGCAATTAATGTACGTTGTTGAGACAACCAAAAACCATGAATTTCACACATCGGCATAACAAGTACAGGCATTTTTATTAAATTTTAAATATTTGTTAAATTCTAGATTTTTATAAGGAGTGTATAATAGGCGTTTAAATTCGATTTTAATCGAAATTTCAGCAACTTTAACAAACCTCTCTCGAAAAAAATGGCTTGTCAAAAAGAGAGTTTTTCTCTTGACACAGCTATTACTTTATGCTTCCTCGGTAATTTTTATTGTTTTAAAAAGCTCCTTCTTGAATTTTAATAAAATCTAAACACATGAAACTTGATTTCTGCCATCTCTTTTTTCTCGAGAATTGTTTTAAGTAACGGACTTCGTGATCATGTAATAACACTAAACATTTAAATCGTAAAGTCTCCTAAAATAAATTTGCGTCCCGGACAATGAACTACATGAATGTAATTTACTGAATTATTATAAGTACTGTAATTAATGCATAATACGCATCTTTTCCCCCCAAGATTTCTAAGCCGAAAAATTAAGGGTCCGGATTATACACAAGAACTAAATACTAACATTTTCCCCGGCTGCATGTGTATATTTATTGTATTTTTTACGTACAACTTTGACACAAGATCGAAGGTGAAAATGGAGTGAGACTGGTAGCCACTGACTATCCGAATCATTGCTAATCTGATTCACGATCCATTCATTCATTAAAATTTAATCCCTCTTAGTCTTTATGGACGGTCAGTTCCGTACTGGACATTTGCATCTCGGACAATTCCGTACCAGACAATTCTTCCCTGGACATTTGCGTACTTAGACAAATGCGTCCCTGGATAATTTTTCTGATAATTTTTTGAAACTACCTTATTTTTAAAAAGAGTTGTTTAATATAGAAATTTGCTCAGCAATACCTTTAATTACTCTAAACAAGCAGAAAGCTAGTTACCATAAATAATAAAAAAAAAAAGAGAAAAAAACATTTTTTAAAGCAAGAGAAAATTAAGCTAGCAGTTTCAATTCACTCCAGCAGTGCGTATCACAAACATGTAAAAGATTCTGGATTTTATAGATTATATTTTCATTTGGAACCCATGGCTAAGTTCTGAGAATCAAACACTTGTAGAAAAATATTTGTGGACGAGGAAAATAACGGCTACCACAATCATAAGAAAAACATACTGTCGATGTGTAGAGCGATCTTGCTACCCTGTTAATCTATCATTGCATTTTAAACAAAAATAAACTTTTAATTTTTAAAAATTTTATTCCTTTTTTTTAAAAATTTATGATTATTACCTATGATTTGTTCAAAATTCGTGGTAATTGCCTTTAAAAGCTTTAAAAAAATTATCAGGGGTTACCAATTATCAAGGGACGCATTTGTTTAGGGACGCAAATGTCCCGGGACGTAATGGTCCGGGATGCAAATATCAAGTAGGCAACTTGTCAATGGACCCTTAGTCTTCACCCAATCCAACATTTACCAAAATTCGACTTGACTCATATGGGAAACGTATTAAACATCATGATTTAAAAATTTATGGATATTTATAATTTTTATTTTATTATTTTTCTCAAGATTTATTGTGTAAAATATGCAATTGTGGCACAAGGTCGAAAAGGGGGGTGAATGGGGGTTGAGGCTGGTCGTCACTAACTATCCTATACCTAGCTAATCCGATTCACGACCCATTCATTCGTTACAATTGAGACATTCATCACAAAACTCGTCTGTCACGAATCAATCCTCCATATACCATAATACCGCATCCTCTCGGGGGGAGCTACAAAACGCACCCCATGACATAAAAATTATTTTTCTCAATAAAAAATAAATAAAAAATAAAAATTATGTACCATGGAGTGAGGAGACCATGGGTGATCCTAATAACGAAAATAAAACATAAAAACCCCTCAAATATTCAAACTAAAACAATAATATCGATATTTATTGTATTAAAAATACAATTATTGCACAAGGCCGAAAATGGGGAAAGGGATTGAGGCTGGTCTTCGCTGACTATCTTATCCCTAGCTAATCCGATTCACGACCCATCCACTCGTTACAATTTGCGCATTCACCACAAAAACTCGTCCGTCACCAATCAATCCTCCATACACCATAATACCGCATCTTCTCAGGGGCACCTACAAAACGCACCCCAAGATTTAAAATTTTAATGATAATAAATATTTCGTAGATAGAAATCCAATATTTGACAATGAGAGGCGGGAATGGGACCCAAAACAAACTAAATATCAAACAAGGCTAAATAAATATAACTGATGTTAGTAGCACCCGTCCAACCCTCAATAATAAAACAATAATATCTATATTTATTGTAAATTAATACAATTATGGCACAAGGCCGAAAAGGAAGAATGAGTGGAGGCTGATCTTTATTATCTATGTTATACCTGGCTAATCGGATTCACGACCCATTCACTCGTTACAATTTCTTCATTGACCATAAGAACTCATCCGTCGCCAATCAATCCTCCATACACCATAATACCACATCCTCTCACTTGTCGTATAAAAACGCATCCCAATGAGATGATAAATATTATTTACAATATGTATATACAAATTCGATGGATGATCATGGGTTGGACGGTCCCTACTAACATCAATTATGTTTAGTTTGTATTTGCGTTTATTTTAAGTTTATTATTGGGTTCATTTCCCTCCCCTCTCATTTTATCATTATTAGAATTGTATATATATATCATCATTAGAATTTTTATGGTATGGGGCGCGGTTTTGGTAGGTCTCCCTTGAGAGCACGTGGTATTATGGTGGTTGAAGGATTGTTTGGTGATGGACGAGTTCTTTTGGTGAATGGGTAAAATGTAATGTGCGAATGGGTCGCGAATCTGATTAGCTAGGTATAAGATAGTTAGTGTTGACCAGCCTCTACCCCTCCTCTTTATTGGCCTCGTGCCACAATTTGTACTTTTTGTACGAATAAATACCAGATCATGAAAGGGGAGTAGTGAACCCCAAAACAAATTAAACAGCAAAACAGTAAAAACAAAATATAAATATATATATATAAAGCAATAATATCTCTGGTTGTGTGCGTTGTGAGTAAGTTACATCAATGGTAGACGTCATAATAGTATCCGTGCTGTCATCGTAATTAATGTCGTCATCATCATTAAGAAGAAGGAAATTACTGGAAAGTAATTGAAACTCACCTGAAGCGAGCTGAATATGTAATGCTCCTCATACCAATGACACTTCCACTTCTACGGCATATGACATCACTGAATTTTGATGTGTTCCTCTCGAATTTATATTTAAACTGGGGTCATCAGAAGAGAATGTGCACCGTTTAAGAATTATCTTTTTTTTTTTTAAATTTTAAAAGGATGTCGTCTTCACTGCCGTCTAGTATGTTCCTGATGCAGACATTTTTTTCTGTGAGTTGGCCACAATGGTTTGTCTACAAGTTTGTTTCTTCCAATGTTAGCTTCTTTTCGCTGCAAAAGCTTGTTGCATTTGTATGTGAACATATCCGTGCGTCCGCTTCAAATATTGTGTAAATTTCGTGTTTCAAAACAACTTAAACGAGATAAAATTCATATTTTAAGGCCATACGAAACAGGTAAACAAAAAGGAGGAAGCGTAAAATGTACGTTAAATTTAGCCACTTCTCCTTCTATGAACCGTATCACTTCAGGATAATCATGGCAGTCAACAACTTCCTATCTCGTGTAACTCTTAGCTGTTTTCCTCCTTTTGCTAAAGTCCCCGCTTCCCGTTCCGCCATCCATCCACACAAGCTCGTCAGGTCAGTCACTTGCTGCCTTCCACTTTCTCTCTCATCCTCAGTATACCGTGTGAGGATTAAGTTCTCAAAGCCCTCTTTCCTCATTATGTGTCCAAAGAATATAAGCTCTCTTTTCCTGATTCTGGATATAAGTGTTCTTTCTGTTGCCAGTTTCTTTAAGACTTCCTTCTTGCTTACTCCCTCCGTCCATAGAATTCTCAGTATCCTTCTGTAGAACCACATTTCTGTTGCATCTAGTTTTCTCCTCATCCATAGGGAGATTTTCCAGCGTTCACTGACATAAAAGTGGATGGATGTTACATAACAATCCAGCACTCTTTTCTTTGTTTCTAACGAAATCTTTCTGCTTCTCAGCACCTTACTTAGCTTTTGGAGTTCTTCTTTCGCTGGTTTGGATCTCATGGTCGCATTTCCCGTTATCTGTTAAAAGGCTCTCCAGATATTTGAACTTCGGTACCAGCTTGATGTTTATCTCTCTAATTTGTAACTCGCATATTGGGCTTTTTCTCTTGAAGATGACCATACTTTCTGTTTTCTTGCAATTAGATATTTTTTCTCTCATTATCCTGTAGTTTCCTTTCCAAGACGTCCATCAACACAGTGTCATCCGCGTGCGAAAACAACACTCTTAGTGCACGCATGTAGAAATAATTTTATTTACTTTCCGATCGAATATTTGATGTGTGTGCAGTGCAGAGAACATTTGCATGTTTATGGTTGTATTTTACAAAGTATTCGTTTTTAGTTTTCAATTTTTAAGTAACGTAGTAAAAATTTGTTTTTGTGTCAGCATTTTGAGATAACTTCTGATCGTTTATTTATTAATATGTGTTGGTCTCGGAATTATAGCTATTTTCTTCTCCAGACAGCGTTTACAGTTTTGGGGATTATTGCTGTAGTCTGATGCTGTTTTCATTATTTCCATGATATTTCGGTGTAATTGTTTTTGTTTTTAATTTCCCAGATAGGTTTAGAAAGCGTTGTACTTGCTATTTGTAAGTTTTGTGTGCATAGTTTCTTTGTTTCCAGGGTCCTTTATTTACTCCTATATATATTTTCCTTCGTTATCTGCTGATTTTACAGTGGCTTGGTAGATTACATTTTTTGCAGGCAGTTGCAGTTTCAGGAACATTCGTTCTTTGTTCTGCAGTTTTGTTTTTAGGTTTTTGTTGTAAAGTGGCTTGAATCATATGATGTTTCTTTCCCTGCTGGCTTTTTTATGCTGTGTGGAGTTTATCTGATTGTTGCCGAAAATCCACTATCTTTTGCGTTTCATAATATTTCGTTGGCTTTGTTAAACATGGTTTCACTGGAAGAATTGTCAGATAACCTGCGATGTAACTTGTAAAATCTGCTTGATTATTGATGGCGGGTGGTACGATGATGTGTGTATGCAAAGCGGTTTCTTTATTTTTTTTTTGTTTATGTATGGTTGATATGTAGTTTTTTTTTTCAGGATTGAATATACAGTGTAACCCGGATATAAGAGAGTTGTCGGAAAGTCTCTTATATCAGGGTTTCTCTTATATCAGGGTTTGGTCTATAGCTTATTAACTTTAGCTCTAATTTGGGACCAGAGAAAATATCTCTTATATCCGTGTTTCTCTTATATCAGGGGTTCTCTTATATCAGGGTTTGGTCTATTTTGTTTAGGTAAGTATGGCTCTAATTTTGGACCAGGGAAAATCTCTCTTTTATCCGAATCTCTTATATCCGGGTTTCTCTTATATCCGGGTTTCTTTTATATCCTGGGTTCTCTTAGATCCGGGTTTCTCTTATATCAGTGTTTGGCCTAGGTAAGTATGGCTCTAATTTTGGACCAGGGAAAATCTCTCTTATATCCGGTTTTCTCTTATATCCGAGTTTCTCTTATATCCGGGTTACACTGTAACATCACAGAAATCTACTTCTTTGAGGTTAGTTTTTAAATCTATGTCGAGTGCCATAATAATTCTTTTTTGTAGGTGAATATTATATTAACATTGTTTTAAATAACAATCATAGGTCATACTATTTAACCCTTAGCTAGAGGGAATAGATGGATTCATACCTTTCCCAAAGGTATTTGCGTGTAAATTAACGTAAAGAACTTAAATCGATTTCGAACTCGGCTCTCCGATTTCTTTTTTCGAGCCACTATCTTAGTTTTTGGGTTTTGTAAAATGTGAAAAAATATTATATAAACACTTGAACATTAGAAACAGTCATTCTCTTTATATTTATCTTTTTATTAAAGTTTTAGAATTGAAGGGGTTTGAGTTTAAAATTTGTTAAGTAACAGACTTCATGATCAGTTACCGATTTCGATTTTATAAGTATTTATGTAGACTATGAGTATATTTATAGTTTTTGACAGATTATAAGACGCACCCCATTTTAGCAGGTCATATTCTGGGAAAAAACCTTTTCTTTCATAACCTGTTAGAATTTACTGTGTAATGGCTGTTTTCGCAAGCATTGATAAACGCTGTCGTTTCATTAACCAGTAACACCAATCTACTAATCCTGTAAAGCTCTGAATCTTTTGTTCTGTTAATCTCCTCGTCTCATTAATTATCATTTTAGCCGAAACACTTCTCCCTGATTTCCTCCGATCTATCACCCACTTTTTTAATGTCATTTTCAAATTTAGGCCAATGTCGGTTTGGATAACGAGAGAGCCATTTTTTTTTTAAAAACAATCATTAGTTGACTCACAGTTTTTAACACACTAACCACCTTGTAATTTTACTATCTTAAAACCAAGACAGTAACAAATAAATTATGACAAATTTGCGAATCTTTTGTTCTGTTAATCTCCTCGTCCTGACTCAATTTCATTCGCAAATTTGTACATGACGATGCTCTCTATTCAAATAGCATTTAGTATTTTGTATTGCTTTTGATTACTGCTTGGACACGGGGGTGGGTGCATGTTGACAATGAAGTTGTTACTGTAGTCAACTGAAATTTCTTTTGTCAAGATTTCTTTAATTTCTCGCAGTGTTTTGCTACTTGAAGGCATTTTTTTTCCACATTGTTTTTGATAATTTCCCAAAGATGCTCAAGTGGGCTCATATCTCGTCTATTTTCCTTCATGTTCCTTAGCGAATGCCAGATTCCCGGATTTCATAACAGTAGATCTCAGACGATGTAAAACTGTCATAGAACTGATATTTGTACCATTTGGAAGCGGAGAAGCACGTATCTTCCGGCAAGAATTTGTTGCGGATAGTGTAGCAATGTGCTTCATCAAATGGTCATCTCTGGCATGGGTTTTCCTTGGACGTTCACTTCTCCCCTTGCTAAATGTCCCTGAATATTGGAAAATCACGATAGCCGTGCGCACAGCTGGTTATGATCAATTTCACCACGATACATCTGTTAAGCTTAGAGGGTAATTCTACATTCTAATTGCTCAAAGTAGAGTTCAATAGTGTTACTATTATTTATTGTGGGTTCTTCGAGTAAAATATGCCCATTGAACCCGTATAAATGGGCTCAGGGCCGGTTTACCACGAGACTCCGCCCCTCGGCGTAGCCTCGTTCGGGTTCCTCTTCGCCCGAAGGCAGAGAGTTCAACCGTTCAGCCGTCGCCCGACTTCAGGCTGAACGGTATTTAGTCGCCCCCCCACGAGGGCATCATGTGGCACAAGGCCGGTTTAACGTGGGGTTTCCGAGCCCGTGGGGTTTCCGAGCCCGTGGGCTCGGGCAAAAATATGCCCTTTGAACCCGTATAAACGGGTTCAGGGTCGGTCTACCTCCCCGAAAGAGACTCCGCTCTTCGGCGTAACCTGCTTCGGGTTCCTCCTCGCCCGAAGGCAGAGAGTTCAACCGATCAGCCGATCCGCCGGTCACCCGACTTCGGACTGAACTCCGCTTCCTCTTGCGGCGCAGTATTTATTACGTATGGAATAGTCCATTATGTTATTATGGGTAAGGTCCCTTAACACTTTCTTAAAGATTAAAGAATTTAGCCTTCAGTTTAAAATATCAAATGACAAAGACTTGACTTAGACATAGAAGCCATGTGCTTGGTGTCTCTGGGTTTTTACAATGAAATATTTCTTTAACTATAAAATATAACCCATAAATTACTCTTTTGACAACTGGTTACCTTTCAGAGAACATTATTGCACCGGGACGCACCGGTCGAGAAACGCTAGTTCAGACAGAGATGACCAGGGGCTAAAACATACCTGTAATCTAGTCCCCTAAGTTGTGGGTTCAATTCCCAGATTCGGTACCGCATGGATATACACTGCATCAGTGCCATCATAAGCATAAATTGAGGCTTATCTTTTTTTTTTGAATTTTAATTTTTTTGGAAGGATGATATCCCGCCTGGCATGTGTAAGAATGAGAACAACATATTCTCCTGAACCAAATAAAAACTTCCGTTAAAGGTTCTCTGAAATTTACTGATTCCGACAGAAGACTGATGAAGGTCGGCAGGTACAGCGGTCGAAACGCGATAAAAATAACAAAAGCCAGAAAACTTGTTCGAATGAATCAATGTATAAGTGGAACAACGCAGAGCCTCAGAAATCCAGACATAAAATTATTTTATAGGAATTCTCGGCCCGAGTTGAGCTAATAAAAACTCCTTTATTGGCCATGACCGATTCTACTAATCTTCGTTCAAAATGCCTCCCTTTGAGCTATGATCAACCAGCATCGATATATTTATGCATATTAAAACCGCTACTGAATATTAATTACTGTAGTACCATTAACATGTTTCGCTCGTTTTGCTAATAAACGGAAAAAGTCATAAAAGCATGGCTACTACAATTAAATTTAAACTGTAAAATAGACTATTCTTCTTCTATGTGCCAATTCCCACAGATTTTGAGCGATCATAGCATCTCACAACTTCCTAAATTTTGTTATTCTAAGTAACATTTGGCGCTTCATCATCTCTCTTTGCCCTTATTTTCTCTATTCATACAAACTCGTTAAGATGGTTACTCACTGTTTCTCCTTTGCTTCTCTTGCCTACAATATGTCCTGTGATTTTTAGATTTTCCAGACCGTCTTTCCTTAGTATGCGCGTGGTTTATGCTGCAACAGTTTCTGGGAGAGACTGCATCATTTGGCATCGTCAACAGTTTGAACAAAGCCTCGGTCACGATGACTAGCGCAAGCATCGATTGCTTTCGAACAGTTCCGTCCACCCATTTTCACTCATATGGTTTGGGTTAACACATGGTATGGTTTTCAGGCATTTCTAAGTCCGATAACTTCAAGAATTCAGCTTCCTGATAAATCAACCATAGTGAGATTCGAACACGAGAACGCGAACGTTTTAACCACTCGGCTATGATGATCAAGAATAATAGTAACTACAAATAAACTGATGTTTAAAATTAGTAAAAAACAGTTGACATTTTTAGGACGCATAATAAGGAAAGAAGGTCTAGAGAATATGACACCCACAATAAATACTGAAGGCAAGAGAAGTGACATATTAGGCTGAGTTATAAGTAAGTTCCGTTTTTGCTTCTCAAATTTATACTTAAAATATAAAATAGAATTTTATCCATTTATATATTTACTGTTATTTGTAAAGTTGTGGCAGTTCTTTGACAGGTTTTGAGAAAAATTCCGCATGTTTTGTGGCGTAAACGTTTTCGACAAAATTCTGAATCTGATTTTCATAACCATGGTAGTAGAACATAAGGGATGAGAAACATTTAAAAGCTTTGTTTATTTTGAAGGTTCATGCGATGTTCTAGCAGCAAGGGCTATAGATCGGAATATTGAAGGTTTTGAAGAGCGTGGAATCACCTCTTAATTGCTTTTGTTCCTAGGTCCACCCTGACCCGAGGTAGTAGCACTTGTTAGGGTCCCAGCTATGGGCAAACAGTGAACCTTTCAAACAAAACCAAAACGCTATGAAAGTATAAAAATTGCCAACCTCCCAGTAGGTTCCAATCTATTTATTATTTTATCAAGTCCATAATTATTTGACAAAGTATGGCACTATGAAATAGATTTATTTGGGAAAGATACTTTTTTAAAATATCCAAAACTTAAACTAGCAGCAAACCGCTGTATATATATATATTGGGCTTTTGTTATATTTCGTACGAAATATATGAAGCCCAATATATAAATTATGACACTTTATCTGATAAGGTTATACCAGGCACATGCATCACAGCCAAATGTCCTCAAAATTGTCATAGGTTTTAACAAAAGCAAGCGCATAACGTTGCAGATGGGTGTCCAATCAGAAATACCTGTACGTCAGGTAACCCACTTCGATCAGACGATTTCCGATTGATGATGTTCCCAAGTATCAACATACATCAGGACATTTATTATTCTTGCATTAATCTTCCAGAAGAGTGTGATTTTCCAGAATAAAAGAAAAAAGGGAAGAAAGTATTTGACAATGTTTCGACAGTATGTCTGCCTTCTTCAAGTTATGCTTACATTTACACATGTACGCGTTTAAAAAAAAAACATAACTTTTCGAAATATTGTTAAACGCTGTTTCTTTTCTTAAAAAATCTTTAAATTGAGTTACGTCAATCAATTAGTATTACTATTATTCAACACGACCTTCATTATCAATATTCTTTTTAATCATTCCAAATTCTTGTATTGTTGTATTATTAGTTGTATGTAAATGTAACATTATTGTAATTTCTATTTCCAGGTCCTTATATTTTGAAAGTATTATTATTATTATTATTATTATTATTATTATTATTATTATTATTAAGCGAGAGAGGAGGTTACCAAGAAAGTGATACTGGGTTACGAAATATACGAAACCCAATATATACATCATGACACTTTGTTTGATAAGGGTATACCAGGCACATGCATCACAGCCAAATATGCGCGACATGGCGATAGGTTTTTAATTAAACAGTACATAACCTTGAAGGTAGGGCTCAGTTAGAAATACCTTCAAGTCGGGTAACCTAGTTCGCTCAGGGGGTCACCGATTAAGGATGTTCGCCTGGTATTTAGACGTGATACTCAAGTCGTCTTGGCTGAAACATTTTTCAAACCACTCTCTAGAAACCCGACCACAATGCCCATCCATTACTCCCGCTCATGAACAGAGATGCCAAAGTGGTTTAGGTCTGGCATCTTATGTCTTCCTGAATCCTTTTCTTTTATTGTCCTCATTCTTTATTAACTTTTTCTCAATTTATTTCATTCTCAGTAAACCGTTGCCTAGCAACAGTGTAGACAAGTCTTCTCTCTATCTTTTCTATAAATATTTTAATGGTAACTTTTCTGGTGAGTTTTTTTCGTTCGTACATCGACTACAAGAATTTAAGCGTGCTACTAGATTGTCAACTATGTCTCACCGTTTTCCCCATGAGCTAGCTACTTGAAGCCGCCACTTCTACTGTAACAGTTACTTGTCTCGCACTTCCCAGTTGTGGGACCCCCTTCCGATGTCTTGCTTCCTTGGCACCTACAATCTTCTTTCTTTCTGAATTATGTTCGTTTATTGACCTTTTTCTCACTTCTCCTTGCTAAAATCTTCACATTCTCTTTTTCCCCACCCAACCATCTCTACTTTCTAGTAGCTTTATCATGAAACGATAAGCCCCACCTCAAAAAAACAAAACAAAAAAACACCCCCCCCAAAAAAAAACATAAAAATACAAAAGATGTGTCTTCCTTAATTCAGCCTCTACAGCAATCATGAAAAATAATTAAAATTTCAAGTCTTTATATAATATTATTACAGGTGACAGTGTTATGAACACGCTTTGTAGTCAGTCGTTTGTTTTGAATTCATTCATTTGACGATACGAAAAATATCTTTTTAAATTAAATATATTTCTTTGCCAGAGAAAAAAAAAACCCGGATATTTTCCTGTTTCTAAAGCAAAACTATATGATCTCCCTTAGTTAAAATTGTCAATGGTTAAAGATGCTGAAAATGTTACTTAAAACGAATGTTTAAAATATTCAGAAAAAAAATGTATTTAATCCTCATGTATGTAGTTATACATGAGAGAGCGTGTAAGTAAACAAGTGGAAACGAAACAATGAAGGTATTAAAAAGCGTAATTTAGACGTAAATTAGGCATAGTATTCAGAAAGTAAGACTGCGCATGCGGCCTACGGTCTGCAGTTTGCCACTGACTGCTCTACAAGAGGCTTTATTATTAGTTTGGTTTGGTTTGTTTTATCAACTTCAATGGGTTATTTAATACCGAGAAAATTTTTTTTCTCGGCTATTTTCAAAAATATATTTCTGGTAATTTTTTTTATCAAAAATGTATAGCAGGAAATGTATCGCTGGTAATATTTTTTTTTTACTAAGTATTTCTGGTATTAAAACCTATTTTTACACTTTCATAGAGTTTTGACCCTAGTTTAGAGGTTAACTATTTACCCATAGCAGGGACCATAACAGGTGCGACCACCCCGGGTCATGGTGGACCTAGGAAGACCAACAATTAAGAGATGATTCCACGCTCCTCAAAACCTCCTGATCAGAGGCCTTGATGTTGGATGTAGTTTATCGTCTTACCCAGGACGCGGATGTAATTTATCGTCATACGCAGGACGGCTTTATTATCAGTGGACACAATCTCAACAACATAAAATATATGAATGGCATTGTGTCGATGGCAGACACAGAATGAAAAACTACAAGAAAAAAAAAAAAAAAAACCCTACTAGACAAGGTTGTAAAAAGAAAGCGAGGAGAAAGCAATGTCAATTGCAAAAATATTCCAGTCGTACTGGAATATCAATAGATTAATTCTAAAAACTAAACAAAGTATTAAGAAGCAGGAAATTTAGTTAGGAGCAAAGAAAACAGTGCTTAACTGATATGGAATATCAAAACCATACCAAGGGTTGATCCAAACATTTTGAATTAAATTGGATAGATGGAACACTTGAGAATCGTCAGTGGTTGTGCTAGCAACAAGGTTGGCCCTGTTCAGATTGTTGATCACGCTAGATAACGCGGTCTATCCCAGAAACTGTAAAAAGGTCTGCTCAACATGGTTGCAGTATAAACCACAGGTTGGCTCGGTGGGTGTTGAACGAACATAAATATGCTTGAATAGGCGTCTGCTACAGGGATTAGCTAACCGACCTAGTGGTCTGTCATCTTCAATACTCTAAAGTCTAAGCTAATCGGAGTTGTCAGGTAGCTATCTTCGGCCGACTATCACGAATTTTAAACCTACATATGGCATATAAGACGCAGAGGAATTATAAAAGATATTTTTAGTAAAAAAAAAAAAAAAAAAAAAGAGAAAAAAGTGCTTCTTATATGCCGTCAAATACGGCAACAAAAAATTAACCATAAGTTGATGTAACGAACTCGAATAGAAATTTGAACTCGGCTCTACAGTTCCATAATGCAAGCCACTATCCATTATTCCGTCGCGCCTCTGTAACAAGTCGTAAATAGGCAATCATATTTATATATATATATATATATCAAGAAATATACTCTTAATGTCTGCTATATTTATGGGATAAAGTGCTCAATATCATAGATAGAGTGTGTGTAAATATAAAAGTGAACATTGAAGTCAACACTTAGAGGCGACAGGCTGTTTCATGCTAGACGCAATCGTCAGCCCATGAGTGCTGTTTTTTTTTTCTCGGCTATTTATATATACGGGCCAGTGGTGCATTGTGGATAGTCTATTTTGGCGGTTATTTTGCCGGAAGTCGTTTATTTGTTTATTTATTTATTTGGTTTAGATTATTTTGTTTGATTTTATTTATTTTAATTTGTTATTTTTATTTCTTATATATTTATTTGTTTATTTTTATTTTAATCGGTGTTTTATTAGCGTAGTAAAAGTTTGTTTGTATCGCTTATTTAATAGTTTTGTTTAGGTTTGGGAAGATAAAGCTATTTATTCAATTTTGGGGTTGATTGCTGTGGTTTATTCTAACTATTATTTTGGTGGGAGCAGTTTTTAATTTGTTTATTACTTCATTTATTTATTTGGATTGATCATCTTTACTGTTTCTTTTTCTAACGATTAATTTATCGGGATCGGTTTGTTTATTTATTTGGATTAATTTAGATTAATTTATTTTACTTGTTTATTATTATTTATTTATTATACTGTATATTTTTATTTACTCATTTCGGTTTTCCATTTTTAAGTAATGTAGTATTTTTTTTTTGTTATCATTATATAACAATTATAGGTATGTTTTTCGTCCGATTTTTGGATTAATTTTTATAGTCTAACTAATATTTTGGTCATAATGGTTTGTTAATTTGTTTATTATTTACTTTATTTATTTGGGTTCATTGATTTTGTTTTTTTATTTTTATTTATTTATTCTATTTCGTCTATTCTAACGGGTGTGATTTGGTAATTTGTTTGCGTTAATTTATTTTACTTATTTTATTGTCATTTTGTTTATTTATTTATTTTGTTTTATTTTATTTTATTTTCAGTTTTCGATTTTTAAGTAACGTAGTAAAAAATTGTTTTCATGTCGGCATTTGAGCTTGGATAATTTTGGTCTGGGAAGGTAATGATAGCTATTTTTTCCTCCAAGCAAAGTTTGCAAGTTTTGGATTGGTTGTTGTAGGCTGATGACCTTTTCCTTATTTTCCAAGATATTTTTGGTGTGATACGTTAATAAAACACCGATTACAATAAAAAATAAATAAATAAATATATAAGATAAGAAATGAAAAAAATAAAGAATAAAAATAAATAAAAACAAGCAAAATAATCTAACCCAAATAAATAAATAAACGACTTCCGGCAAAATAACCGCCAAAATAGACTACCCACAATGCACCACTCACCTGTATATATAAACAGCTGAGAATAAAAAAAACAGTCCATTTGCAACTGAATGATGAGTTCGATCCTTAGTGGATGCCCTTATACTTTCGCTTGGGAAATCACAATATAGGATCATTGAAAAGTAACAACTCCCTATTTTATGCACGATGGACTCTCGTC
>OZ010587.1:68536213-68578713 GCA_963932145.1 Acanthosepion lycidas | reverse complement strand
CTTGGACAATCATGTTTCTTTTGATTCGTGACTGACTAGGCAGAAGATTTTCTCGCATTAGGTTGCCGCTTCTTTCTGCGGTAGACTGGTTGTCAACCAAAGATATTGGACACAGTCTGTCCTGTTATTTAACCCATAGCTGTGGGGAGAAGACATTGATTTATAGCTTTCCCAGGTTATTTCCGCGTAAGTGAATTTAATGAACCCGATTGGAATTCGAACTCAGCCTACCGAAAACTGTATAGTATCTAAAAATATAAAGAAAGATTACAATTTAGGTCATATACATTTCAGACAAAAACAAAAGCAGAAACAGCAATCACAAACAAAATAAGATAGATTTAGTTTTGGTTTGTTTAGTGGCAGATAAAGTACTTATATGGGGCACTTTGACGCTGTGTAATGGTTAGCGACCTTGATTTGCTAGATCAGCTACGACTGAGTAGTGAGTTCGATCCTCACTGGGCGCTACACACATTCGGCCTTGTGCCATATCTAAGCTGCGCTTGGAAAATCATTATATTGGGCACCTCGAGGCGGTGTACTGGTTGGCAAGCTTGTCTCGCTATTTGTCCATAGCTGGGACCCTAACAAGTGCTACCGAGTTAGGATGGACCTGGGAACAACAACAATTAAAAGGTGGTTCGATTCTCCTCAAAACCTCCCGATCAGAGGCCTAGCTGCCGGATGTAGTTTATCATCATACCCAGGAAGAAAATAAGATAGAAAGACATTTAAAAATTAGTAAAATAAATCGGTTTGAATAAAATGTTAATACACTAACAAAATGGTCAGCACATTTCCAGGTGCATATTTTCACCATAGAAAGCCCGTTAGATAATTTTATTTATGATTTGAGAAATGTCTGTGTTAACGTTGTTTTGTCTAGATTTACGTGCAGATGCTTTGAACATAGCTGCCACATGTGGCCAGGTTCTCCCGCTGTATATATATATATATATATATATATATATATATATATATATATAAAGATTCTTGTTAAAATTCAAAGAAGAATCCGCAATGTTATAGGTTCTGGCCTGGCACCTTGGTTTCAGTCATTTTCCTTCTACCTTAATCTAGCCTTTACTAGAAATACTTTCATGGTAATTGTCCAGATGAACTCTGTATAATACCTACACTTAAGGTCTCAACAATTTACCTTTGAATTGGCTAGATACAGACATAAGTTATGTGCTTACAGTTTCTTCTATCGCACTTCTTGCTTGTGGAACTCTGTTCCGGCTCCATACTTTCCAGCCAACTTTCCTCTTCAAAAATTTAAATGCAATGTCAATCGTTATCTACTGTCTTCTTGGTTATTCTTCTATTGTTCTCGTTCCTTAATAATGTTTCTCTTTTTTGTTATTCATTCACACTTAGTAACCTCTTTGTGTCTTAGCGGCTTTACTTCCTTGCTTGAGGTGATATGATTAAAAAAGATTTGTCTTAAAAAACAAGATGTCTATTGACTTGAATTTGAACCATAATATGTTTTAGTTGATTTGTGAAAGAGCCTACATTTGTTTTTATAAAAAAAAACAAAACATAGGGTTACTGCTGAAATTCCTGAGGAAGGTGGTCTTGTTAAATTTAACCCCCAGGGGGCATATTGAGGGATAGGGAAAGTTAGCGGGCCACCTACTTGACGACGTTGCGTAACTGGATGGTGGGACGGGAGCCTTAGAAAAGAGAGAGAAAAAGAATCATTCAAGATAGGAATTTGTGGAGAGTCATGATCACCTTTGTCCTGAAGGGAACACAGCACGAAGAAGAAGAAGGAGAAGAAGAAAAAGAAAAAGAAGAAGAAGAAGAAGAAGGAGGAGGAGGAGGAGTTGAGTGAGTCATTGACTATGAGAATGTAAAACAGATAATAAAAGCCTATTGGCTATTATTGTCTAATCCTTTTTTTCATTGAGCCTTAGTCTGTGACATTTTAGTTGACCTTTCTATTTGAAGCAAAAATTGGTGAACCTAAAGAAGTATTCTGTTATAAAATTTACCCCTTCCCTTTTCCCTGTTTGTTGTTTATCGAATTTTGCGAATCATGATTGAAAAAAAAAATGTTTTTCTCAGATTATATTAAACCATGCACTTCAGACAATAACCTCTATTTAGACAAAGCCTGATTATGGATAAACCTTTTCAATCTTTTACAATAATACTAGTTGGGGTCGTGGAAATTCTACCGAGGATACTTGCTCTTCGGAAACAGAGTCCAAAGTTATTTATCTATTTTGATAGTAATTATTGGTAGAATTCATTGTTTATTCCTTTCGAAGCCTAGACTGATTTGGTGGCATAAAAAATATCACAAGTACGTCAACTAACAACGAGTGAAATCATCTGAATACCTAACAATATTTAAACAACATATCGTCTGATATCGTCTTTCACGCAAGTTGTCTTTTATTAAATTTTAATTTGAGTATTTTGTCTTCATAACGGTGGTATCATTTTGATATCCCCCACACGGTAAGCAGTATGTGTCGGTAAGAAAATAACAGTGCTTCATCTAAGGAATCCGGAAAACGACATCGGATCGGTGTAAACAAATAAGATGACGCAGAGAGAATCACACACAGAAGAGTATAGCTACAAGATTAAATTTAAAGTACATATGCTAAGTTGTTTTCGTAGCCTAATCGGAAAAAACGCTGTCCATGCCAGATTTTTTCCAGATAGGGATGGAAGGCAAATTCAGATCTCACTGAAAGCTAACTTATTATTTTCTGTTTTTATTTTCCTGAAGGCTTAAGTTTTTGGTTATGTTATTCTCATCTTTCTGTAGAACCACATTTCTGTTTCCTCCAGTTTTTTTTTCTTCATCTGTGAAGAAATTGTTCAGCATTCACGGCCATACAAGAGGACTTCAAAAGTGGGCTCAATACAAAGTAGAGCAATATTATTTATTTTAGGATATTACATCGAAAACATGTCAAAATCGCTACACAATAGCAGTCGTGTTTCGATGCGTATCAATGCATCTCATCAATTTACAATCGCCTCATGAGATGCATTGATACGCACCGACTGCAATTGTGTAGCGATTTTGACATGTTTTCGATGTAATATCCTAATATATATATATATATATATATATGTATATTTTAAGACGTTTTTTATGTTTATACGTTCTTTTTATAGATACAAATATTTAAGTAAATGCTCTGTTTATAATGTCGTTAATACTGTTTATTATAAATAGAACATTTACTTAAATATTTGTATCTATAAAAAGAATGTATAAACATAAAAATGTCTTAAAATAATTGTCGGACTTTGTCCATTTCATATTATATGTGTGTATATATATATATATATATATATATATATATATATGTTTATATATATATATGTTTATATATATATATATATGTGTGTGTGTGTGTGTGTGTGTATGTGTATGTATATATATGTGTATATATTTATATATATATGTATATGCGTGTATACATGTATATATATATGTATATATATATATAGTGTATTGGGACAGAAGATTTTTATCAAAACACATATTGTTAAATATAACAGACAACGAAAGTCTATTATGTTTGATCATGAGCCGTTCTAAACCTTGTATAGTGGTTTTAGTTTCTCTCACTATGTCATGTACATCATAAAAACGCATTACGAATTTACGACCTGCGTCTGTTATTCCGCGAACGTTATGGTCGCATAGTACAATTCTATGTAAACATAACACGACTGTATCTTTGATGGTGAACATCTCTGTTGCAATGTCCATATAACCACTCTGATGATGGCTCATCATGAGCCGACAGCTTAGATCGAGGAAGAGCATAATAAAAATTATCCAAATGTTGGACAGTTTTTGTCTTTATTTTCTCCCGAAAAATTCTGTTATATTTACCAATATATATATATATATATATATATATATATATATATATATATATATATATATATTGTCATCCACAGACAGATTGTTTCGCTGCATCACAGGTCATCAGTGTGGCTAGACGTCCGGTTGCTGTAGCTAGGATCGTTAAATGGAGAGCCGAGTTCTAATTCCAGTTGGGTTCGTTATATTAATTTACGAGCAAATATCCTTGGGAACGTTATGAATCTATCCCTTCTCCTCCTATGAATATATCCCTTCTCCGCTATGGGTTAATTAATGAGGCTTATATCGCTAAATCATTATTATCTAAAAAATCTTACAATCTAAAAATATTTTCTGGCTTTGAAAGGCATGCAGTTTGGTTGATAAGTCTTAAAAAATGAATCAATCAATATTGGAAGGAAGAGGTTTATTTTTTTTTTTTTTATTGTTCGTTGATTTTTGCATACGATCGCCTGAATGGTAATGGGCGCAAGGCTGTACAGCTGTATCAGATTGCGTTTCCAGACCGAAGTTTATATGGCCCTTGCTTTGGTACTATCAGTGCGAGTGTTATTCGAAGGCGTCTGACGCGAATATTTTTCAACGGCGTTACTATAGTTGTAGCTGTGATTATTATTATTATTAGGATTTTCTTTTATAATCTCAAGCATTTGTTAAGCGGAATGTTGCTATAAAGTGGATTAGACATCAGAACGAACCATGAGTTTTTTCAATCATTTTTATCCGCCTTGGTTTTTTGGATGTGATGGACTAATTGTTCCAAGAAATTATATTAAATTTTTTGTTATGGCTTTCACTAGTCTATACGGAGTAGTTCTAATTCCAGATATGATGGCTAGATGTGGAATGCCTGCTTTGGGTAGACCATAAAGTCTGGGTATTCGATCAATTTAGTTAAATTAATTTTATTAATTTTCTCATAGTTTTTAGATTTAGATTTAACATCGCTACCTCTTCAGTGTTTCCCACTGCGTTCTTTATTATAACTAACGTTTATGTTTATATTCTTCTCCCCACTATATATATATATATATATATATATATATATATATATATATATATATATATATATATATATATATATATATATCCTACAGAGCCAGTTTAATTAGGTTTGCTCTACTTAACGTATTTAGCACTTTACTTAGTTATTAGGTTGGTGCAAAAATAATGACGTAGTAATGTCACTTTTTGACGTATTTTTTAACGTCAAAAAACGACATTATTACGTCATTATTTTTTGCACCAACCTAATATTTTACTTACTCGTTTCGGTTTTTTTTTCTTTGCACTCTGAACTTGAATGCTAGATGATTGTCTTCGGCTGACGTACATGTTCTCTGTTCTTTCTTTTTTTTTTTTGTACCTTTTTTTTTTTGTACCTTGGGTATTGGTCTGTTTATTTACATATCAAAGTACCCAGGGTTTTCCGGACGAGTATAATTTCTTATATTAATTTCTTATATTTATAAGATTAGTACTATATATATATATATATATATTTTTTTTGTTCTCTGTATTACTGGTTCCCATTTTGTATTCATGTCTATGTTTGGTCGGCTTAGGAGATTTTTGTAGCCTAGCATATGTGCAGTATATATATATATATATATATATATATATATATATATATATATATATATATATCGATAGATAGATAGATATATAAATGTAATGAGAACGAAAAGAATATAAATTGAATAGCATTAATTTAAAAGAGGGCTCAATACCAAAAGTAGAGCAGTAGTTATTTATTATAAGTTGTTACATATGAACAAACAAATAAACACTACAAAGATGTATATTTGTTTCGATGCTTAAACCTAAACATCTCATCAGTTGGTGAACAATGATGAACCATGTATGTAACAACTTATATATATATATATATATATATATATTAATTTCAATAAAGGTGCAATCAATTGACAAATTCATGAATTATTCATACATAAAACAAATACAAAGGTTAATGATTAAATGGCGAGAAATCCATCTTCGCGAACAATTCAATAATATACAAAAACCCCGAATCTGTTTATGAATGAAAAGATCCTGTTTTATAAATTTCCGTTGCATTAGATCTTTTTATTTTACAAGCTTTCGTCTGTTCCTACAGACATCCTCAGGTATGAAATAGATTGTGTTCTTGTTTTTACTCTCAGTAATAAGCGGACAAACGAAAACAAGGTTGTAATCCGAAAAATGCTATGAGAAATGTGTGTTATGGTTTTGGAGCGTGCAGTCGCAACGCTGAGTTTGAATTTAAATTTTAAGGTTAAGGTTCTGCGTTTATGTACAAATGTAGTGATAGAGAATTCTTTTTTACTGGTAAATTTTCCGTCAAAGTGGCATGACCTATATTGTTCAATAATTACAGTAATGTCGCACTTATTATCCGAAAGTTGCACTTGGATCAGTTATTTTAATTTCAATAACGGTGCAAAGATGGATTTCTCGCATTTAATCATTAACCTTTGTATTTGTTTTATGTATGAATAATTCATGAATATATATATATATATATATATATATATATATATATATATATATATATATCCCATTTCATTCTCCGATCACGATTGAAATTATTTGGATATGTTCTGTGATTAGACGTATAATCCCCATTTTCATAAGGCTCTGCTGTTTTATTTCCATTATTATCCGTAAAATAGTTTGAATAACCTGAAGCAATTTCGTGAGTTAACAGAGAATAAGACGGTTTGGAGGTTTGAATAAGATTTATTTATAGAGATGAGAAACTTACTGAATATGAGGAATCCCACTGATTAGCCGTCGAAAGATCTCTGGTGATGATGGTGTTTCAAATTGAAATTTGTTCTTTCTTAAAGAGGTTATCAATCTGAAATTGCTCGATTATATATATTTGATAATTGTGCCGTTATAAAAAAGAATTTGTCTAAAAATCCTAAGTAAATAGGTAAACTAAATGTTTCTTACTCTTTATGTTTGATTGAATTTGACACGCATTTATTTTGTTGCATTATTTAAAATTACACTTTATATTATTGTGCAAACTTACTATATATATCTAACAGAGAGAAATTAAAAATTCTTTGTCCTCAAAAGTTCTCTCTCTCTCTCTCTCTATATATATATATATATATATATATATATATATATATATATATATATATGTACATATATATATATGTACATATATATATGTATATATATATATGTATGTGTGGCATCCAACTGTTACGTCAAATTTTGACGTCAGCCGATCCCGGGTCTTATCCTGGTCGCGGCGCCAATTGTGATCTAACCTTTAAGTGATTCGGATGGGAATCTGGTTAGATTCGATATCAGCCTCGTCGTTCCCAACTCGCTTCCAACGTCTGGTTACCGAACTACTTTGATCTCCAGTCTGCCTACCCACGTCGTGAATTGATCTTAGGCAGAGAAAGTCAATCAGCGTCGGGGCCGTACTGCAAGCTTGAGTTCGAATGAGGGCGGTATCGCACAAGTACGTGCAAAAGAAAATAAAATAATAAATCGAAAATGGTATCAAAAAAAGGATAACAATACTTTATATCTGGTTGCTGGATACATAGGACTGCGTCTATCTCCCGACCCGCTATATGGATTGTGACACGTGGTTTTTAGGCGAGTCTTAACATCTTAAGTTGTCTGTTCCCTAATAAACTGGCTCTTGATGTGTCTTCAGGCGAAATTCACAAAACTTATTTTGGTGGTGTGAGTCTAAGTCGTTCTTCAAAAAAAAAAAAAAATTGTTCTTGGTTAGAAGATGAGTTCGGAATTTGCGCGAATCTTGGTCAGCTCTTCGTGGTGGGTCTTCAGATCTCTCAACTGGAACTCTCTCTCTCGAACTCTCGAACTCTTTTCGCTCGCTGCGACTTTGCTTATATGGACGCCGATTCAAAACCGGGGGTGGGCTCGTCGAGGTTTGGGGTTCCTTGATAAGTCTAAATCCATAAACCCCTTCTTTTGTTTTCGGTCAGGAAAAATTGATTATTTCCATTTTTGGAAGTCTTCTCTTACTCCCACCTTCTCTTATTCTCATATGGACACCTCACCATGCCCCAGAGGGGCGTCAACGGTTTTCTCACTTCCTCGCAGGGACTTCTCATACCTACCTCTCTGCGGCTGCCTCCTTGCGTCACATGATCACCTCCGCCTGGCTGGTTAGCATTCAACCAATAGTCGATCAACAGTGTGGGCGTGACTAGACTAGCCTTGTTTTTTAAAAAATATATATTATGCTCAAAGAAAAAAAAAATTATTTTTCTCTTTTCCTTTTCTTTCTCTCTTCATCTCTGGCCGCCAAGAGGACAATACGACCCGTAGAGTGATAATCTCAATTCTTATCCTAACGTCACGGCATATAGAATTCTTCAATCAGATTTTCGCCAGCACCAAGAGGCTAGTCAACCAGACACACTCATTCTTCGGCGCCAACGAAATATTGTTTCGCTGTCATATTCAAATTCCAACACAGCCCAGATGTGTTTTCTCTCAATGACACCTCCCATCGACAAAGACCCAACCTGGAGATGGCTCTCTTTGTGTGTTGTCAACAGATGACCTATTAAATTCTTTTTAGACAGCTTTGCTTGCCACAAAGACACAGTTAATTTTCTTATCTATCTAAACAAAAGAAAAAAACTGTGTATTTACCTGGACCTTGTTAGCCTTAGACTTATGACAATGGCCGACAGAAGTCCCATCATTGTTTTCGACTATCAAAATAACATTTTCAAATGTCTCTTCTCGTAGGTGACTTTATCTTTAAAATTTCCTCGCAGGGAATTTCACCACTCTTGATAATCTGTTTGCCACAAAGACAGTTAATTTTTCATCTATCTAAAATAAACTATGTATCAACCTGGACTTTGTCAGCTAGCCCTACGACAATGACCGTCAGAATTTTCACCATTTTTTCCATTATCAAAATAACATTGCCAAATGTCTCTTCCGTGGGTGGCCTCACTTTATCATATAAGTTAAGTCTCGCCTCTCTTTTTCTTTCTTTTCTTTCTCTTTTTCCTTTCCTTCTTTTTCCCTCTTTTTGCGCCCCTAAATGGTGTCACATATGTATATATATATATATATATATATATATATATATATATATATATATATATATATGTACATATATATACGTATGTACATATATATATATACATATATATATGTACATATATATATACATATATATATATATATATGTACATATATATATGTACATATATCTATATATATACATATATATATATGTACATATATATATGTTAAGGGGTCCACACCTTTTTATACAAGTGAACTCAACCAGTGTGTACTTGTACTGCTGCTGGTGAATACCCGGGATTGAGAGAGAGAGAGTGTGAGGTAACCGCTTTGTAGGAGTCACAGTTGCGAGCACGTATACTCAGAAGGATGTCCTACTTCGATACTGAATTTTCCAGACTGTATATATATTATTATTGCTACTAACCGCATTTCTGGATCTACTAACCGTATTACCAATTGTGTTATTACGTCAATACATTTATTTGCTGTATTTCATTCCTGCGTTTGTCATTCATTTTGAGACCGGATTTCATCTCGGAATCCACAACAATATATATCTACATTATTATATATATATATAATAATAATAATAATAATGTACATATATGTACATATATATATCTACATTATATATATATATATATATATATATATCTATGATAAAGTTAATAAATCTGTGGGTATATAATCCAAGTGGATCCTAGTAATATAAAATATTAAAACTGATCCAGAAGAAGAACTCAATGTATTTATTATACAGAGCAAATAATTAGTACACAATAAAATCCCAAATTACCTCATATGGGGGATAGTCTTATTTCAACCGACGAAAAATTCGTCAGTCTTATTCAAACCCAGTATATAGACTGAGTTCCTTTCGGAATTAGAAATTTAACTGTGACAAAACAAAAAAACAATAAACAAAAAAAATTAATGCAGAATTTATCCATTTCAATGTTTCAGTCAGAAGAAATGCACGAGTCGGTGGTCAGAGGAGGGTAAGAGGTTTTAGAAGATTAAACCCGGATATTAACCTTATGTCATTAAATTGGGGTCATATAAAGAATGAAATGTTAATTTGAAAGTAAAACAGAAACAAAAAAGGGATTTAACAAAAAAAAAGAAATTATTATTAAGGAGATAGAGAGGGAGGAGAGAAAGAGAGCGATAGAGAAGGAGAGAGAGAGAGAGAGAGAGAGAGAGAGAGAAAGAGCAATAAAATAATAGGATTTAAAAAGATAATGATTAATATTGCATTTGAATTTTCGAAGCACAAAGTTGACAGTAAGGAAAGAAGCAGGAAGAGAGTTCCAAAATGTGACAGAAGAAAGTGTTAGCAAGAAACTTATGGTTACATCTAGTCATTTCGACTGTAAAAAGATGATACCTATCTGCCAATCAAGTACTGCGTTTAATGACTAGGTATGAAAGAGGAAAGTAATATTTATTTTGTAAAATACAAAATGCGGCACAAGGCCAAAAGTGGGGATAGGGTTAGGCTAGTATTCAATCCGTCTTATCTTAAAGTTAGCTAGACACGATTACTAAGCCAAACATACCACAGTATTCCTTACACTAAAACAACACATTCTTATTTACCATTCCTACTACCGCCACTCTAATACCTCGTATTCTCAATGTAGTCCTTACTAGTTCCCATAGGTACAATTTGTCCGGTTGGGGTGAATAAAAAACGATGAAAGAGAAAAGTTCGTCAGAACAATTACCATGTAAATATTTATAGACGAGTTTCAGGGAAGCTACGTTACGCCGTTGGGAAAGTGATTGAATATATATATATATATATATATATATATATATATATATATATATATATATATATATATATATATATGATCTGTGTGCATGTGTGTAGATAGATAGATAGATAGATAGATAGATAGATAGATAGATAGACAGGTCGGTCGGTCGGTTGAATATTATGAATGAGGATTGTTGATTGTTTCTCAACAATAAAAAGATTACTATTCAGAATCGTGGAGTTTCTGTTAATGAAATTCGACTCCACAGCAAATAGAAATATGATATCGCAAGTTTCTCGTGACTCACTTTTGTACATAAGTATTTAAAGATATTTACACAAAGCTCAAATTAGTCTGGCATCAGTCCAGACGGGAGCATCTTTACTTTCCTCTTTATCGCGCTCTTACTGAAATCCGCCGCCACTTTTCGCGTTTTTCCCGCGTCTTTCTGCTTTGACTTCTTTTATGACGTATAGTTAATATTTACGTAGTTTTTTTTTTAGCACTGCATTAGGCATAATGATGGTGGTGGTGGGGGGGGGGAACAGAAAAGAAAACAGTACTGCGTCATTTTTTTTCAAGTGGGAAGGGCTTGTCTTAAAAATCAGCTTTTAAAATAAGTTTAATAAATATAAAATCAATTTCTCCGCCCAGCAAAAAAATAAAAAATAAAATAAAATAAAATAAAATAAAAAATAAAAATAAATCAATAAATAAATTGTGAGAGCTAAGCTCCTATTGGCTAATTTATGCCACACCGTATTTTTGTACCGACCAATCTCATTGGTTGAATTCAACTTTACGCGGGCATTTCAACGGCCCGTGCCTTTTTTTTCAGTTGCTGCAAAATCTTCGAGATGACAGGACTCATATTTCTCTCGCATTGCAGGGCCTTTAGCGCCCCAAATTAAGCCTAAATGACTAGGCAATTATTCTTCTTGTCTCATATTCTAGAGACTTTTCAAGGCTGAATAATTCAGACGGTTTATTGACTGTCGTCACATTGTGTCCTTTTACATGAAGAACTTTTCTGCATGCTCTCGACAAATAGCCGAGTTTTTATTTCAGCAACCAAATTGGTATTGCTCCTGCGACGACCGTCAAGTTCCTGCTTCTTCGAATCTGCATAGAGACCAGTTGAGTCCTACAGAGAAGAAAAATACTACCACTTCTTTGAAGTAACTACCCCACCCTATTCACAGGGGCCAAAAAGGACATAATCTTTTTTTGCAAAGACGCAATAAAATTTGTATTGAATTTTACGGTAGGCTTTGTTAATTTTCTTGTCTCTGCCAAGGGTTAAACCGTGTGAGAAGAAATTCTCACAAAATAAAAGACATTGAAAGGTAAATAATGCAGTTGAAGAATACGGTTATGGTAGTTAAAAGTCTCTTCCAATCGATGCCGGAGGCTTTTTTTAAGCATTACGCACCGAGCAAGGCCTGAAGCCACTAGGATGCAGGGGTTGCAGAAGATTTGGAGCGAGAGCAGATTGGTGTGATAGAGGAAAGGATGAGGAGAAGGTTAGTGGATAGATCAAGGTAACTGGAGATGTCAATTGACATTACATTTGAATAGTTGGAGATTATAGCTCTCAGGGAAACAGTAATTGGGAAGGGTGTTCCACAGGCGAGAGGTGCGAGGTATGAAGCTGTTGGAGTAGAAGAGACGGCTACATTTAAAAGTTTCTACAGTAAAAGGGTGAGAGCGGGATGCCAGCCCCGTAGGGCGCTTGAACTCATGAAGTCTGGGAACCAGTGAGAGCAGCTCATCGGAGCAATTACCATGAAAGTATTTGTAAAAAAGACAAAGAGAGGCGACGGCGCGTCTGTGAGAGAGCAACTGCAGACGAGATGCCAGATCAGGGCCAATTATATTACATATCCCCCTCTGGATCTTGTCAAGAACTCCGAGGTAAATAGAAGGTGCACCAGACCATATATGGCAGCTTGAAAACAGAAAGAAAGACAATAGTCTTTTGCCACAGTCAGTTATGTGTCATACAGTATACATGCTTGGCGATCATGTATCTTTCGATACATGACTGACGAGGCAGATTTTTTTTTCTCGCAGTAGGTTGTTATTTCTTCTTGCGGTAGATCATTTGTCATCCAAGGCTATAGAATCCGGTCTCTCCTGCTATATAACCATAGCTGGGGTGGGGAGGTGGAGAGAAGAACAGTATTCATACCTTTCCCAAGGGTATTAGCACGTAAGTGAATGTAATGGATTCAACTGGGATTCGAGCTCGGGTCTCCGATTCCTCAATCCGCGCCCACATTTCCCTATTTAGATTTGTACTATATTGAGCCAAGCTTTGTAAATATCAAATATTGCATTTTCGTATTTTCAGCTCAGGATTTTGGAATCACTTTTTTCTTGTTTCGAGACGTCAACCATCTCTCTACAAGCGGAAGTAATTTTTTTTTTATTCGTTGAAGTTGCCAGGCATAACCTAAATTGTCCTACTGTCTTTTTTCTTCGTCTGTAAGATGACAGATAAAAATCTACTTTACACCGTTTTTATTTGTAATTCTGTTTTATGGTTCAACATTTTAAAATTTATCAGTGATCCTCTATGATGAATATTGATTAAAAAGCTGGCCGCTTAATAGGAATTATATCACCTTTTTCTTGTGGTACTTAATGTTAGAATTCTTCGAAGAAGTGTTCGCTCTTTCAAACTGTAATTACCAAGAATAAGCACTTGTTCCCTACGGCCCTTGATCTATAAACAACCTTTAAAAAGGAAGATATTAGGTTGGTGCAAAAATAATGTCGTTTTCTCACATATATTACTATGTGAGAAAACGACATTATTTTTGCACCAACCTAATAGATTCGTTTTTATCAATTCAATGGAAAATACCCGTTTTTTTTTTGTTTTTAAATTCTGATGTTTATTTTACGGTTCATGGTTTTCATATCTTCTATAATGAAATTAAGAAAAAGCCTTTTCTCGCCTTCTCGCTTCCCTTTCCTTTAACATAATAATAATAAAAAAAAATATTCAACTTTTTAAATTATAAACTCGTACAACATGTACTCCGCAGTCTTCTCACTTTTTATCTATCACATTGACAACCATTTTAATTATTGGGGACTTTTTATTTATTTATCTATCAAGATAAACGTCAAAATACATTAAGGACGTTATCAGTAAGTTTTTCTTTTATCAAGTAAAATGAAGGTAAAAAAAAATGTAAGACAAATAAAAAAACAAAAACGACAAAAACAAAAACAAAGAAATATATTCCCTCCCAAAAATGGGAGATTATGTTGTGTCATGTAAATTAAAAACAATAATTTTGAAATATGTTCATTTAAATCTCAATATGTTTCACTCTTTCTCTCCCGGTCTCTCTCGATGACTCTCTCTTTCTTTATCTATCTCTCTCTCTCTCGGTCTCTCTCTCACTCTCTCTCCCGGTATCTCTCTATCACTCTCTCTCTCTCTCTCTCTTTATCTCGCTCTCTCTCGGTCTCTCTCTCTCTGTCATTCTCTCTCCTGGTCTCTCTCTATCACTCTCTCTCTCTTTCTCTTTCTCTCTCTCGGTCTCTCTTTCTCGATCACTCTGTCTCCCGGTCTCTCTATCGGTCTCTCTCTCTCTCTATCTCTCTCTCTCGGTCTCTATCTCTCTATCACTCTCTCTCCCGGTCTCTTCCCCGGTCTCTTTCTCGGTCTCTTTTTTGGTCTCTCTTCCTCTCTATCATTCTCTCTATCTTTATCTCTCTCTCTCTCTCTCTCGGTCTCTATCTCTCTAACACCCTCTCTCCCGGTCTCTCTCTATCACTCTCTCTCTTTCTTTATCTCTCTATTTCTCGGTCTCTATCTCTCTATCACTCTCTCTCCCGGTCTCTCTCTATCACTCTCTCTCTCTTTATCTCTCTCTCTCTCTATCACTCTCTCTCCCGGTCTCTCTCTATCACACTCTCTCTTTCTTTATCTCTCTCTCTCACTCTCTCTATCACTCTCGTTATCTCGCTCTCTCTCTCTATCACAAATTCTCTCTCTCAAAAATAAATTTACATATGCATACACGAACGCATACGGAAATACACACATACATGCACATACAACTACTGATAGCATCACCACAGATATATATATATATATATATATATATATATATATATATATATATGTTAGGTTGGTGCAAAAAACGACATTATTTTGTCATTATTTTTGCACCAACCTAATATATATATATATATATATATATATATATATATATATATATATATACAAACATACAAACTTTCCCTGACGATTCGTATAGGTGAAACCTAGGTAGGTTTGTCTGGCTCACTAGGTGTATCTATATATATATATATATATATATAGATAGATAGATACATACATACATATATATGTATATAGATATATACATACATATACATATATATAAATATATGTGTGTGTCTGGTTGGGCAAAGGCAGTCACGCGCGTGCACACACACACACACACACACACACACACACACACACACACACACACACACCTCCCACACGCACGCGTGAGCGCGCGCACTCGTCTCTTTCCACAATAATGCATGTTTTCGCGACTTTCTTATGGCATAAAAAAAAAAAAATTATCTAAAAATAAAAATAAAAGCCTCCGCCTTGTTTACATGTTTGGGTGGGTGGTTTCACGATCTTCCAAACCGAAAGCACAACAAGAAAAACAAAATTGACGCACACTTTTCTTGAAATATTCGTTCAATACATGTTTCTGTTTTTCTTTTCTTTTTTTTCCCGCCTTACCCTTTTCTGCCAGAGCCACTTTCTTTGGTTGTTATTGCTCAGGCTGTGCATGCGTGTTTCGGGATCTAAAATGATGTCATCGAAAAGTGCATTGTTTTCTTTAAATTATCAGAAATCAGGGCCTTAGTTTCTTATAATAACATATATATTGATTTCAGCATGTAGACTGAGAAACTAGAATGATTATTATTATCCTTTCATTATTGCTTTTTTTATGTATCTATCTATCTATTTATCTATCTATCTATCTATCAGTTGCTTTTTTTATGTATCTATCTTTCAGTCACTTTTTTTTATCTATCTATCTATCTATCTATCTATCTATCTATCTATCTATCTATCTATCTATCTATCTATCAGTTGCTTTTTTTATGTATCTATCTTTCAGTCACTTTTTTTATCTATCTATCTATCTATCTATCTATCTATCTATCTATCTATCTATCTATCTATCTATCAGTTGCTTTTTTTATGTATCTATCTTTCAGTCACTTTTTTTATCTATCTATCTATCTATCTATCTATCTATCTATCTATCTATCTATCTATCTCATAGACAGACATAGATAATCTATATCTATATATCTAGATAGATAGTCAGACAATCTATCTATCTATCTATCTATCTATCTATCTTTCAATCACTTTTTTTATCTATCTATCTATCTATCTATCTATCTATCTATCTATCTATCTATCTATCTATCTATCCCAACCTTGTCCATTGTTGCAAGATTTACTCCTTATAAATCTTTTCAGTCTCAAACAAAGAAGCTAGCGCCCTAAACATTGATTTTCAAAGCTCTTCGTATTTTATCCTTTAGCCAATTGACGCGACACAATCTTTGTATCTTCACAATAATTCGTATTCGTATGTGTATAAATAGGATATAGAATGCAGACAATGTTTGATAAATTAGACAAAGAATGAACCTGTTTTATTGACTTGATTACGCATTACGCCATCTTTAGGTCGTCTTCCTCAGATCAGAACGAAAGAAATATGTGTGTGTTTGTGCGTGTACCTCAATATTAAATCCATAATACTTTTTTCCGCTAAGGTGACGATGAAAGAACAAAATTCTGTGCCTTTTGAATAAAAGCCGTTATTTTAATTTATACAGTTTTCTTTTTTTAATTTTTTCTTTTGTCGAAATTCGTTTTATATTCTCCCAGTTTTCTCGCATTGAATTTATGATAAATCCTCATCCAATTTTTCCGAACGGGTTTAAAGTAAAGAATTCATATATTTTAAGTATGTCTTTGTGTTTTCCGCGTTGTTACTATGTGTATAAATAGGATATAGAATGCAGACAATGTTTGATAAATTAGACAAAGAATGAAACAGTTTTATTGACTTGATTACGCGTTTCGCCATCTTTAGGTTGTCTTCCTCGGATCAGAACGAAAGAAATATGTTGTGTGCGTTCTCTTATAACGGCTTTTATATAAAAGTCACACAGTTTTGTTCTTTCATCCCGACCGAGGGTCGCAAGCTTAGCAGAAAAAAGTACTAACGATTTAGTATTAAAGCACACACACACACACATATTTCTTTCGTTCTGATCTGAGGAAGCCTATGTAATGATGACGGAACGCGTAGTCAATTCAAGAAAACAATTTTCCATTTAACAAATTTATCAAACTCCTATCTATCTATATTTTCATATTTTTCTATTTGTCTCAGTCTTCATTATCTATCTATCTATCTATCTATCTATCTATCTATCTATCTATCTATCTATTACAGTCTGTTCATATCTATCTATCTATCTATCTATCTATCTATCTATCTATCTATCTATCTATTACAGTCTGTTCATATCTATCTATCTATCTATCTATCTATCTATCTATCTATCTATCTATCTATTACAGTCTGTTCATATCTATCTCAGTTTTCATATCTATCTATCTATCTATCTATCTATCTATCTATCTATCTATCTATCTACTTTACTCCTTTGTTAAACATTAATTTTGCCATTAATTGTGCCATTTTGTTCAGAATCATTATTCATCAATCTCCTTGGTTCTCTTTCTCCCCGCTCTCTTTCTCTCTCTCTCTATATATATATGTATATAGCATATTTGAGCAATAAGCCCCTTTATCGCAACGCACCGTTAAATATGACGGACAAAGCATATTTTGAAACATTTATCAATATCATTTGTGCAATTTTTATTTTTTCTTCATACACAAACAGACACACACAGACACACACAGACACAGACACACAGACACAGACACACAACAACAACAACAACTTAGGTTCAAAGCCCGTAAACGCTCGGGCACGTGACAAGGTTTGGCATACTGGTCTTCTTCAAAAGTCGAAAGGTCATGGTATTTCTGGACAAATCTTTGAACTGATTCAGTCTTTCTTATCAAATTGTGAAATGAAAGTTATCTTGAAAGGCCACTCTTCTAGATCTTTTTACATAGCTCTATCTTTGAACGTACGTTGTTCTTCATTTTCATCAATGGCCTTCTTGATCGCATTAGTTCTCAAATCGATATATATGTTGATGACACAGCCATTTACTCCTGTCTCAATAGTAACTCTGATCGGTTTGAAAAGCTCAAATTGGCAGCCGATCTCAGAAATGACCTACAATCTGTTGTTAAATGGAGCAAGCTTGTTAATTTTAATGCATCGAAACAAAACACTCTTTTAACCGAGAAAAAAATTTAGAAAAATTGACAGAATAAGCTTGGGGAAGAAAATAGTTGAAGAAACAGATTGGTTGGTTATATTTTGTTTAATGGCGTGTGACAATCATTATGGGTCACGTTACGCCAACCAGGTGAATACATATATTACGTATACATATATACATATACTGTATTTTCTTTAATGAAACTTATGTATAATACGGCTCCGTGTTTCTGAAGCTAAGGAATCGCTTACATTTGTTACGAGCAGTAGCAAATCGGCACCTGTTATGACTAGAACTGTCACACTGGTATAGCCGGAAATAGTGGTTTCTGCGTGCTATGGCGGCTGAGCATGCTGGTGTGAAATATGGAGAGGATTGCTGATATTTCCGAGAAGGGATGAAAGTATCCATGCCGACTTTGACACCAAAAGAAACCTCAGTGGCCCAATTTTCAATTGGGATGTTGAAGATGTCAGCCCAAGGGGCATCACAAAGAATGAGTCCCAATTAGCGTGCTGGTAACGGAAATAGGTCTTATTGACGGCAGGGGGTGTTCCTGTTTAATGAATGGTTGGAAGGAGATGTCAATAGCTACCGCAGAGTGGTCGGTGTTACCAAGAGGGCAGTATTGTGAAACTCAGCAAAAGCGACGAGAAGAGGCAAGAAATAGATCCAGTAAAGCTTGTTGCTCCGTTTGGCTAGAAAAACGCATAGGGAAATCCATAATTTGAGTGAGTGATTGAGCAATAGAGAAATTTAATGTCCGGAATTGAGCAATAGAGAAATTTAATGTCCGGAATGTTTGGAATGTTTCAGCCATATGTTGTGGTGAGTATTAAAGTCACCAAAGAAAAAGATGTTCGCAGATAAATAGAGAGAAAGTGCTTTTTTTTATACAGTCAGCTATTGAATCTAATGTACTGTAGTTTTGGAAAGATGAAGAGCGATAAAGAAAAAATATATCTTACAGATTAGTGGCGAAAGACGGAAGCACATGAAAGGGAGACTGTTCCCTGGCCATCGGAAAATTATCCCGGATGTAAATACCAAGGCCATGCGTGTGAATACTAGAATCTTTTCAGTAAAACCAAAAATTCATTAGTAGCAATGGAAGAATTCAAGTTAGTTTCACAAAGGGCAAAGATATCTGGCGACCATTCCAGGAGAAAAGATTCTACACTGCAGAAGTTGGAATGGACATCACGAATATTGGAGAAAGAAAGACTGGGGAGGGGTAGGTGTTTTTTTTATTAGCTGGTTTAGTTTTATCTCTTTTCCTTGTGATTTTCCATGAGATATATTTTAGGGAGAGAGGAAAAAGAAAATTGTCACTATCTGTCGTCAATAGCAATACGAATCAGCCAATGCATGGCTGAGGGCAGAGCATAATGTGGCCTCAGGGTTGCCCACCGGAAATACATGAGGGGACATGTCACTACAGATACCCCTATATTATGCGACTGTTGGTCGGAGCAGCCTCTCTAAGCGCTACCAAAATGTTCAGACTCCTAACGACCAGTCGGAAGCAGCAGCAGCGGGCAAACTGTGAACCCGATAACCTCACAATGGAAAGTCACAGTCACTCGCTAGTATGATCAGAAAAAAAAGTAAAGACTGTTAAATCATTATGGACCTGGTCGAAGAGAGATAGAGAACCGGTTAATCATATCCTCAACAGGGAACAAGGGATGAAATTCTTCTCCTGTTCAATAGACATGGAAGGTGTGCGAACCGGACGATAGATGAGCATATCTGCTCCTATTAACCCGTAGGAAAAAAAGCCTATGAAATACGAAATAATTCTTAATAAGTTATGACTTTGTATAAGTTGTGTGAAATACCAACTAAAAAATGGGATGTTAAGACTTAATGCACTCTTGTCGCCTCGATTTTTCGACATTGGTAAACAACACTCTAAGGTAAACACATTCTAAATTAAACAAGTTAGGGGAGGGGCTGAAGTAAGAAGCTTGATGATTAATAACAATGGGGAGAACAAAATACACACGACAAAGTGAAGGATAGGCGAAATCATCACAGTCCCGAACAGGGGTGGGCACACTTTTTGAGACAGAATGCCACAAACGGCCAAATCTCTAACAATTTTTTTTTTCCACGTGCCAACAAAACGTTTTAAGAAGATATCATTTGATATTCTCTTAAGTATGTGAAGAACTTTTTAAAATTATAACAAATCACTCCAGGGCAGTAAAGACACAGTATTGTATTAGGTTGGTGTAAAAATAATGACGTAATAATGTCGTTTTTTTTTTGACGTTAAAAAATACGTCAAAAAACGACATTATTGCGTCATTATTTTTGCACCAACCTAATAAGAAATCATGTAAATCATGTAAAACTGACTGAATGGAAAAAAAAAAAAAAAAATTTTGACATGTTTTTATGAAAAAGTTTTTTTTTGTGATATTTTTTATTAGTCTGTAAGTATAAATGTAACTGCCATACACACTCACACAATATAAAGACACTGTTAAATATTATTATTAGTTTGGTGCAAAAATAATTTCGTTTTCTAACATATGTTACTATGTGAGAAAACGAAATTATTTTTGCACCAACCTAATAGTTATCATCATAAAAACCTAACACTGTTATTTTTTCGGTTAATGTTGTAACCTTGGGAAATTTACTGAATAGAATAATCGCACGAAGGTTGGTAATGAACGATAATACTTAGAACAAGAACAACACATAGAAGATTCGCCAGCGGCGTAAGAAGTAGTAGTCAACTGCTAGAAGTGAGTCAAGTGAATTCCACAATGAATCTCCAACTCTAGGATATCTACCAACCCCCCCCACATGGTCAGATGTGGCATAAGGCCGAATTTAATGTGGGGTAATCCGAGCCGGTAGGCTCGACCAAAAATTCCATGTAGACCCCGTATAAAATGGGGTCGGGTAGCTGTTTCCCGAGACTAGACTCTGCCCATCGACATAGCCTCGTCTGGGGATCCTTTCTGCTCGGATGCAGAGACTTCGACCAGCACAGCTGGAGACGAATCTCCAACTCTAGGATATCTACTAACTGCCCCACGCGGCCAGGTGTGGCACGTGGCCGAATTTAATGTGGGGTATCCGTTTCCGTAGGCTCGGCCAAAAATTCCCCGTAGACCCCGTATATAATGCGGTCGGGTAGCTGTTTCCCGAGACGAGACTCTGCACTTCTACGTAGCCTCATCTGGGGATCCTCTCTGCCCGGAGGCAGAAAGTTTGACCAGCACAGCTGGAGATGAATCTCCAACTCCAGATCAACTATTACATATGAAATTCACAAGCATATGTAGTTGAAAACATGCATAGTAATGGTGTTGCAAAGTTTTTTAAACAGACAAAATTTTCTGGAATTGTATTCCAAGTCCTTAATACTTCATTTTCCGCATTCTCCAGTTACCCTGATCTACACACTACCCTTCCCTTCATCCTTTCTTCTATCACTCCTATCTGCTCTTGCTACAAATCTTCTGCACCCCACCCTGCATCCTAGTGGCTTCATGCCTTGCTCGGGGCGCTAAGCTTAAAAAAAAAAAATTCTCATTTCGTTCATCCAGTTTGAAACTGACTGGAAACTTAATGAATTTTGCTGTCTCTTCCAGTTCTCTGAATTTATCAAATCTTGTAAAGAACTTCTCAACAGTTGATTCGATGATGTTTATAAGCAGCTTTTGAAGGCATTGGTGGTCTGTTCTTCCATCTTTTGGGGGGGATAATTAATGTACCTCATTAGGTCTGGGAAGTATCTAAATCTCTCATTATCTACATCTCTCATAAAAACTTCTAGTTTCATTTGAAAAGCCTTTATGCAACCAATAAAATCAGAATGTGCTCAACCGTCAATCTACGATTGAAATGGCTGCACTGAGGTAAATCCTCAATACTTAGTAGGTGTACATAAGTTAATCTTGTAATGCGAACTCTTATTAGCACTGTATGCTCTTTTCGACCGTTTAATAGTTTTCCTGTCCGACGATTGGTTAGTAGTATTCGTGTCGTTTGTTTCCTGGGAATTATTGTTTTGTTTTCGACGGTTTCGGCGTACAGGCTTCCCACCGGAGATGTTCTAACACGGCTCCTACGACGGATCATAATACCAGATGCTGAGGATCCTGGAAATGTATCCCATATTGCTTGTCATTTGCATTTTATAAAGTCATTAATTTAATCCATTTTCTGATGTTGTGAATGTAAACAGAAAAATGCAGAGTATTAAGAATATTTTAAAATTTAAAAGTTCAACGATAATTCTTCTGCCGCCATTTTAATTTAAAGACAGTTTGATGTACGTAGGTCCTTACTTTCCGTATAAACAATTATTTTTATTTCATAGGTGACTTTCGCTGGATTTCGAAATTAATTTCGATTATTCACAAATTTATTTCCCTGTTATAAAAATTATTATCGTACAAAACATTTGTCGCAAAAAATTACGTAAGGAAATCGTCGAAAAGAGTCGTAGTAGCGAAAATTTAGGAATCCAAAATTTCAGGATTGTGGGTCTGGATCCGAACCGAAATGTTTTTCATTTTCTCACTGACTCGGCCTGATTCCAAAATCTCTATCTATAAAAGGCAGGATGTGTGTGTGTGTGTGTGTGTGTGTGTGTGTGTGTGTGTGTGTGTGTGTGTGTGTGTAACAAATGCACGGCCGCAATTGACGACGGATTTTCACCAGAATTTACATGCACATGTTCCAAGTTAGAGGGAAGGCCAAGACCGACCTTGCATTTCCCAACTCCCATCGATAGTGGAAATAATCGATTTTTTCATGCTCCTACGGCAGTTTTCATGTAGTTTGAGGCCATTTTCTACTGGCCAGAGTGAGAGCCTATAGCTGGCTGCCACCAATAGGCAGGAAGATTCTATTGGCTAGCGTGAGAGCCAACAGCTGACTGACACGAATGTTAACTAGCATGCTCGCACGGAAAAAAATCGATAGCTGCATTCGTCACATGTGGGAAAAATTTAAATCTGCATGGCACTTTACTCCAATTGGCTCATTCGCTTGCTTAAACTCAACGTTGATTCTGATTCCGCAGAACTGGGTTGGGTGTGAAAAAGTATTTGTTGTTAACATTCTTTTTTCCTTCGGTTTTTTCAGTTACGAGTTTTTTTTTTTAAAGCTGATCGTTTTGTGTTCATTTTGTTTAGTTCTTTTTTCGTAACAGATTTAATGTTTAGTATAGAGCTTAGAAAAAATTCGCAGTGTGAGATAGGCAAGAAATAAGGCATGTAGCAACATCAGCACAGCAAAGGGCACTCCTTTAAAGGCAAGGAAGGGCAAAAATATTTTAAGTCAAGTGATAGTGATTGCTGTATGAGTCGTATGATTTTTTAATCAAGCACGGGCAACGCCGGGCCATGCTGCTAGTGGTATTATATGATGGGATGGGTGCGTTCACCGATCCTTCTCTCTAGTACAATGAGAAGGCGCAGCCTCGGGCAGCTGTTCCCCAGGGCTGGCACCTCTCAGTATAATTTTCCTCAGTTGCGACTCTGCCCTTTGACGGAGTCGCTCCTGAGTGAACTCTGCCCAAATACAGAAACACAACTGAGAGATGATAAGGCATGCGTTAGAAATTACTGCAAGGAGGAATTGAGATTTACTTGACAAGGTTAGTTTTAACGTGGGGCCGCTGGTCTAAGCAGGTATATGCTGGTCATAGCTCGTCCAAGCTGGTGATAGCTGGTCTTGGCTAGTCATAGTTGGTCCAAGCTAGTCATAGCCGTGAAACAACTAGCAGAGGGACTGAGCCCTGTGACCGGTAAGCGAGATTTACTTGACCCCCACTGAGTCAGGTTGTGGGGACCCGAGTGTTTTCACTCGGGCCGCTGGTCATAGCTAGTCAGATCTGGTCTAAACTAGTCATAGCTGGTACAAGCTAGTCGTAGCCATGATACCACGAGCACAGGGACGGAGCCCTGAAACCGGTAAGATTTACTTGACCCCACTGAGTTAGGTTGGGACACAATGTCAGTTTTTAACGTGGGGACCCGAGATTTTCATTCGGACCGCTCGTCTGAGCTTGTCCAAACTGGTCAGAGCCGGTCCAAGCCGTGACACCATTAGCACAGGGACGAAGCCCTGTGACCGGCAAGCATCCGAGCGCGTACACCCATCCAAGGAGGAATTTTCACGCGATAGCAATTAGCGCAATAAATGCTCAATCTCTGTATTATTTACTTCTCGTCAATATCAATCTTCACGTTTAACTAATTTGCATATTGATTTTAAAAAGTTGATTTCCTTAATTAACTTTGCTTCATTATTGTTTTTTATTCGAGGATTATTTAGATTTTCATACCAAAAATAGTTTCGGTTTAGGAATATGAGTGCGGAAAAGTGTTTGAAATTTGCATTTTACTTAGTCATTCTTAAACATAATCGCCATATATATATATATATATATATATATATATATATATATATATATATATATATACACACACACACACACACAGTGTAACCCGGATATAAGAGAAACCCGGATATAAGAGAGATTTTCTCTGGTCCAAAATTATTCCCATACTTACCTAAACAAAATAGACCAAACCCGGATATAAGAGAAACCCGGATATAAGAGACTTATTCTCCCGTCCCGACAACTCTCTTATATCCGGGTTACACTGTATATATATATATATATATATCAGAATGTTATAACTATCACCGATAAATTATGTGAGTTATGCTATAATTAATCATCTCTTCACAAGAATATAAAGTTAGTTTTAGGTTTACATGTTGCTAATTAAGCTAATTAAGCCTATGTAATATATTTTATCAGATGAGAACCAAATGTACTCTATATCAAATTCAAATTAAAAAAAAATTATTTAAAAAATAATTCAAATTTTTATATCTTAGTTTTCTAATGTTTTTTTTTTTTTGCAACACCCCTTTTTTTCTTTTTTTTTGTTTTAACCTCTGATTTGTCATCCGTTGAATTTGTTGGTATGAAACAGCGTTGAACCGATTCGGATACGCGGCCTTAATAAAAATATTTAAAAAAATATTTCAACAGTAATATCATTTTCAAGGTCAAACACACGGCATTACGTTACAGTGCGGTGGTTAGCAAAATACTCTTGGTTTAGTTTTGGTTTATTTTGTTTTACGTCATATCAACCTCAATGGGTTATTTAATGCCGACATTTTTAGGATAGATTCGTATGAATAGAATATGTATTCTTTGGTTTAGATTCGTTTGGTTTATTTTGTTTTACGGCATATCAACCACAATGTGTTATTTAATGCCAACAACATTTTTAGGATAGATTCGTATGAATAGAATATGTATTCTTTGGTTTAGATTCGTTTGGTTTATTTTGTTTTACGGCATATCAACCACAATGGGTTATTTAATGCCAACAACATTTTTAGGATAGATTCGTATGAATAGAATATGTATTCTTTGGTTTAGATTCGTTTGTTTTATTTTATTTTACGGCATATCAACCTCAATGGGTTATTTAATGCTGATAACATTTTTTATTCCTGGTAATATTTTGTTTTGTCAAAAATCTGTTTCTGGTAATATTTTTCCTTCAAAATTGTATAACTGCTAATAATTTGTTTCAAAAAAGTATTGCTGGTAATAGTTAACTATTTGCCCATAGTTGGGGCCTTAACAGGTGCTACCACCCTGGGTCAGAGTGGACCTTGGAACACCAGCAATTAAGAGGTGGTTCCACGCTCTTCAAAACCTCCTGGTCAGAGGCCTTGCTGCTGGACGTAGTTTATCGTCTTACCCAGGATGCTGATGTAGTTTAACTTCTTAGCTCGGACGGGCAAAATACTCTTGACCATTGTAAAGTAGTTCAATCTTGATTGGGTGCTTTTCCCATAAAAGAGTGACATTGAAAGTGTGACACTAAAATCCGAAGGCGTATTCGGATAACCAAAGTTGCCTTCCAAAAGTACTAAGAAACATTAAAATATCTGGGAAGTGTTTTAACAGAGGACGGAAAGTACGACACCGAAATACGAAGGAGGATTGGAATAGCGAAAGATGCCTTCCAAAAGCTAAGCAAAGTATTAAGAAACAGTAAAATATCTGTGAAGTGTTTTAACAGAGAACGGAAAATGTGATAGTGAAATCCGAAGGCGTATTCGGATAACCAAAGATGAATTCCAAAAGTTAAGCATAGTACTTAGAAATAGAAAATTTTCGCTAGATACAAGCAAATGAGTACTAAACAGTTACGTGATGTCCTTCTCCCGATATAGCAGTGTGTGTTGGACAATCTCCTCAAAGATGAAGAAGAGGTTCAAAGCAGCAGAAATGTTGTTCTACAGAAGGATGCTTTGTATACCATAGGCCGAACACGTGAGAAGCTGGGAAGTTTTAGAGAAAATGGAAACAAAAAGGACACTTATACTTAACATCAGGAAGGAACAGTTGAGGTTTCCAGGGTACATAATGAAGAAGGAGGGCTTGGAAAATGTGATACTCACAGGACAAATTAAGTGCAAGAGATACAGAGGAAAGCAACCCAAAAGAGACAAAGGAAAAAATCGCATAACGTATTTATTGAGCTTAATTAAATCGATGGCGGAACAGAGTTTAGGAGAAATAACAAAAAGACAAAATTTATGAAGAGCTACAAAAGACAGAGTTGTGGAGAGCCACATTTTTTTAAATGTTTATTTTTTTAGAAAAACATTTTCTTTTTTACATCTGTTACCACGACTTATTTAATTTTATGAAATTTCGATAAATTAAAATTTCAGCCTCTTTATATTTATATTAGTTAAAAGCAGGAGTCCTTGGAGAATTTAAATCATCGATTTGTATTTATCAAACAGAAACATCATTTACCAAAGAACTGAATCGTAAAATAAAAAATGCAATAAAACTCTGACATTATTTAATTAGAAAATCTTTTAATTCCTTTTATAAATAAAATATATTAAATACACTATTGTCTTAAGTAAAAATGTTTTTCAATGAATAATGAATTTTTACAAGAATTCCTTTCATTTTTTTAAAAAATTTAATTAGAGAAATTTGTTAAGTTTTAAATCTTTTAAAATTCTGTACCAATTTCACCTTTTTAGATAATATTATTTTTAAGTGAAAACTATATTTACTAATTATAAACAGAAAAGCTTAGTACAAATTATCAAATACCAATATTTTTAAAAGAGTTTTGATTTTTTTTGTTTGTGGATAAACGTGCCGATTTTTGTAAGTACGGGTGACCATACACGATATTATCAAAAATAACTATAATAAATTTAATGTACAAAATTTTTAAAATTCAATAAGCATTAGATTATGGAGATTAATTTCTTAAACGTTTTAATATTACTGAGTACTTAAAGATTATATAAAAAGACGCTCACGTTATTTTCTTCAACTATGTTTTATAGATAAAGTCTCCGTAAAACAACATTAGATCTGTTATCAGGTTGTCAAGACGTCGAAACAGCTTTTCTTTTCTTTTTATGTGCCCTGTCCTTTCTAAACGTAGGCGATCATGGATCTTCACCTACCTATCCCTTGCAGCTCTCAACAAATTTCATCTCTCTGTGACCTCTCCAGACCACGTTCTGTCATCCACTTGCTTAAACCCGCCAGGTATGTCATGCGTTGCTTTCCCTTATCTCTCTTTCCCTCTATTCGACCTGTGAGTATCAGATTCTCTAGGCCCTCCTTCCTCATTATGTGTCATATTTCGTGTTACAAAGAATTTTGCTTGTCTCTCACTCAACTGTGCCCCACACATAATAATCAAGAGGGTCTCAGTCTGGGAAAGTTAGATGGCCAGATGTAAGGGGTAATGTGGTCGCAGAAAATGTCTGACAGTTACGACTGGGTTCTCCTGCTTGTGTAGCATGGTGTGTAGTCATGTTGCCAGACATACCGTATCTGGCGAGCTTGAGTAAATTGATGGTAGAACAGGATTTAGGAGAGATAATAAAAGATCAAATTAATTAAATGGTGCAAACGACAGGAAATTGTGGAGAGCCATGATTGCCGAAGCCCTGAATGTAAACGGCCCATAGAAGAGTCTGGACATTGTCTAATGTAATTTAATTTGATTTATGATTCCCACTTATCCTCCAAGATCCCAAGGCATTTTTCCTCATTTTACCTCTATTTTACATTCATTCTAACCCGAGGAAGGTAAAGAGTGCATACGCTCTCGGCAAAACGTATCGTTAATAAGTTTTCTACTTTTCTAGTCATCATCTTCACACGCAAACACACACATACTCATATATATATATATATATATATATATATATATATATATATATATATATATATATATATCATACTTATTATAAAACCCAGGTTATGTGTGTGTGTCTGTACGTTTATACATTGGATCGGATTTCCTACATTTTTCAATCGATTTCAACAAAACTTCACAGGACTACGAAAAAATTACCTTGCGGTGGTTCTGACAGCACCAAAAATTGGAAAAACACAATTGTTTTTGCACGAAATCAATTTGAAAACACGATTAAGAGGCATCGCGATAATGAAAGGAGGACAACTCATATCGAGTTATACTTATTATAAAACCCAGGTTGTTTGTGTGTGTGTGTTCGTTTATATATGGGATCGGATTTCCTACATTTTTCAACTGATTTCAACAAAACTTCACTTTTTTTTGGCAGGTAGTGTTTCTTATTTTCTTGCACACTTTTTTCTTTATTTTTACATTCAGAATGCTTTAAAAATTCAATTTACAAAACAATTGTTTATAATAAAATTCTATTCAATCGGTAGACTCATAACGATTGAAAACAATGTTTTTGTTTGAGTTAAAAAAAAAAAAAAAACTAATTAAGACATGCGTGTCCGTCAACCTTAAACAATAATCTTTGTCAATTTTATTTTTCAGTCTTTATGATGGTCGATACTTGATTTTTCTCTTGCTGTTACATCCCCGGGCAACGCCGGGCTCTACTGCTAGTATATATATATATGTCTTGTATAACCTTTTCTTTCAAACATGTTTCATTTAATATGACAGACAAGGAAAGTTTGATTTGATTTAGTTTTCGTTTAGTGGAATAAGGGAGTGTCAAAATTGTGCGTATTGTCTATTGTCCCAGTCGCTTTCGGTCATTTTCAAGTGGGGGTGGTGTTTAAGTGTGGTTAATTTCTTTTCATGTCTGTCTGTTTAAAATGTGTTTTTTTTTTCTCTTTGTGTCGTTTAAATAGCAGTTGCATTTATTCTGAGTCTCGCGATTTGTGCGTGGCGTGTTTCTATTTTAAATGAACTTCAACACAGCATTTCCGTTGCCGAATAAGGCTAAATTTATACTGGGTGCCAGATGTTTTACGCAAAGGGCAGCTCTCACATCGGGATATTTTCGGTAATGGAACCTATATAGGACGCTAGTGTTATCGACCAGAATCTTCCCCATGGGTTGTTGTGAATTGTGGGTGGATGAGTGCCTTTTTATAGTACTTTGTTCAGAAAGTGACACGTGAGGCGTTTGCGCAAGGAGCTGGTGTTATGAGTGATATAGTTAATTGTTTTGTGACAAGAAACACAATCGTGTACTGGTCAATTAAATTGATACACTATATTGGTCATCGCTACTTCAGATTTGACAGGGTTATTTTGATTAGTGATGACGAGGATTGAAGTTTTTCATTTTCTGTAATATATTATAAGTTATTGGTCCCGCTCTTAATTATTGTGCGTCTGGTTGCAGTAAAATATGGTGATCTTTTGTCGTATGGTATTTTTATTATTTGTGTCATGTAGTTTTTGTAAGAATATCTTCATTTGTTTATCGATGATGTAGTTGGGAAAATATTATCTGTCATATTCAACGAAACATATATATATATATATATATATATATATATATATATATATGTGTGTGTGTGTGTGTGTGTGTGTGAACAGTGAAGTCAACACTCAGAGGTCTGACGATTGCGTCCAGCATGAAACAGTCTGTTGCCTCTGAGTGTTGACTTCAATGTTCACTTTTATATTTATATTTACATACGCTCTATCTCTGATATTGAGCACTTTATCCCATATATATATATATATATATATATATATATATATATATATATATATATATTATAAAGATGTTACATACGGACAAGCAAGTAATCACGATAAAGATGATTTTTGGTTTCGATGCGAATAGCCAACCAACAACCAACGTCGTTCATTGCCTGTCGAGATGCATTCGCATCGAAACAAAACTGCATCTTTATTGTGAGTACTTCTTGTATGTAACATCTTTATAATATATAACTATTGCTCTACACTTGGGGTTGAGCCCTCTTTTAAATTAATGCTATGAACGTTTGAATTTATATTCTTTTCGTTCTCGTTACACACACACACACACATATATATATATATATCTTTTCGTTCTCGTTACATATATATATATATATATATATATATATATATATATATATATATATATATATATATATACAGAGAGAGAGAGAGAGAGAGAGAAGGTTTACGAAAGAGTGAGAAAACTGAGTAATATATTGAATGGGTAAGCGCTCAGATGGGCAGAGCTGCATGTATCACTACGTATTTGCTCTGTTAATACATTCATTTTATTGCCACTCATTCTTCTATTTTCTTCCATTTTCTTTTTCTTTCTCGTTTCCCTGGTATCCTTGTTTGTTTCTTTCCCTAGTTATATTCCTCTTCTATTCTTTCCTTCTCCTCCCACGCGTTCCTAACGTGTTTATTTGTAACAAGAATACCGCTTTTGAGAAACGACCTTAACCCCGCCCCACCAACCGCCAGCGCACAGTGTTACTTGCTTGGCCAAGTGACTTCTTTTAAATTGAATAATAACTAAGAACACGTAATTAATCCTGGTTCTATATCAGACCGACCCCCAAGTGATTGCGTGGGTGGGTGGGGGAGGAGTTTTTCTTTTTCTTTTTTTCTTTGTGTAATATTGTTATGATAAGAAATCTTTTGCGATATTTTTTCCATTTCTTTTTCTAATTATTAGACTAGCTTAATTTCCTTCCTTTTTTCTTTAAGTCATTCATTCGCTGATCAATTTTCATTCTTATGCAGAACCTCTTTCAATTATTTTTTTTATTCCAGGCATCTTTCCCAGCATGCAGTTTTGTATTCATTCCGTTATTTGCGCGCGCATTTTCCAGTGGAATTTCTTCATTCACCTACGATTGTCTTCAATTCATTTTACCAGCATAAGCCCCACCTCCACCCTACGTTAATTTCCTCACGATTTCCATTTTTTTTTTTTTTACTTACACTACCATCTCCAATTTCCTTCCCTTTCTCTTCACTCTTTCGTTTTCCTCTTTCTCTTTCTGCTTCTCGGCTTCCTCCTACTAGACCAAATTTTATGCAATCGATTGCATTTAAAAAAAAAAAAAAATGTTCGTTTGAAATTCTCATTATTTATTCTTTACACAACAAAAACGTCAAATTTAGTCTCTCGTACGATGTGGTGTTGAAAAGCTTTCTGTTTGACCAAGAAGAGATTACGAAAGAAATTCCGATGTTAAATCCTTTAGTCAGATTTGGGTACCAGGCTTTGGCCAACAACTTTTCGGCATCCTCTCGGAGTATTTCTAACCCAATTTATTACCATTTATTCCAGTTTTCTTTTTTAATATTCGGAATCATTCCAATTCACTTTACTTTCTTTGACATTTATTCTTTCACAGTGACTATTCATTCATTTATCCGTTTGTTTGTAATGTTTTGCGTTGATATTTCATCCAAAATCCTTTGGAATTCATTCATTGACTTTATGAATATTGCAAACTTTGTGCGCCACTCGCAATTACCTCCTCCTCCTTCTTCTTCTGTTTGATCTATTAGGTTGGTGCATAAATAATGTCGTTTTATCACATATGTTACTATGTGAGAAAACGACATTATTTTTGCATCAACGTAATAACATGCTCAACTTTCTTTCCGTCTTTTTTTTTTTTCTTGCTCTTTCACTCTATCCTGCATTTTTTCTTACTCTGACTAAACAGGAACTTCGTTGCATGTCTACTGCGCCTCTTGCTCTAATCACGTGACTCCCATTTCCTCATTTACATTATGTATCAATTGCTTGAACCATTCATCTTTTTCCGTGTATTCATTTATAAACTGCACGACATTTTTCCCACTCTTTTTTTTTCCTTTGCCGTCTCCTCATCCCATCACTTTCGTACCGGAAATTCGCCATTGTTAACACGTCATTCGTACTTGACATAAATTGACATTGGACGGACCCAGACACTTGACTCGTTTCAAACATCTTTGACCTCGGGGCATAACGTCGCATGTCCACTTTATTTATATTTTTTCACTCTTCCTTCATCTATCTCTTTCATCTTTTGTCTTTTCTCTCTTTTCTGTCTGCTTTAGCTTTTCTTTCTCTCGTCTCCCTTTCTTTTTCTTTTCCCCTTTTTTTTTTTACTTTTGAATTGAGTTTTCTCTTTCTCTTCATTTACTACTTTTTTCTTTCTTTCTTTCTGTTACCGCTTTGACTTTTCTCTCTCTCTCTCACTCTTTTCCTTTTTTTCTGCCTTGACGGCTCCTTCTACCCTTTTTTTTTTATTTCTTTTTCTTTTTTCCTCACTTGGAGTTAATTTGTTTTTCGCTTTTTTCTTTTTTTTTTTCTTCTTTTTCTTTAACTCGTTCTCTTTCGTCTCAAAGGCGTGGGATTAGCAAAGCTCGTTTGGTTGATTATTAATATTGAGTTGTGAGTTCGATCTTTACTAAGTGTCCCATATACAATTCCACATTAAATGAAGCAATAAGGTTTGAAGTTGTAATATTTTTATTGTGGAATTACTTTCTCTTCTTTTTTTCCTTTTTCTCTCTTTTTCATTCAGCCTCGACGACTTCTCCTTCATGTCCTTCCTCTCTTTCTCCTTTTGTTCTGACTTCTTTTTCTATCTTTCTGTTTTTACTTCACCTTTCTTTTCTTTCCAATCTCTATCTTTATGTCCCGACCTCTTAACTCTTTTTCTCTTTCTGTCTTTACTTCTCCCTCTCTTTGTCTTTCTTTTCTTCCCTCTCTCTATCCTTCTGTCCCGACTTCTTCTCCATCCCCTTTTTCTCTTTCTGTCTTTACTTCTCCCTCTCTTTGTTTTTCTTTTTTCTTTTGGCTTCATTTCCGTTCCTTTGGTTTTTGTGTTTTTGTGTTCTTTCCATTGACATCTTTTTCTACCTTTTAAAAAATTCCCTCCTTTCATTATGAATTTGGCTTTTATTACGGCTGTATTCAAGCTGGCATTTTCAACTTCTTTTTATTACAATGTTTCATCAGATATACTCTTCGGCTTCCCTAAATTGTAAGATGTTGCCAGAAATCATTTGTAGTACTTTCCCATTTTCTAATTAAGAAAACCACAGCTTAAAAAATTTACAGAATTATGTACCAGAGTCTGGATTTCACAAGAGAACACTTTGGCGAGATGGGACAGTATCTCTTATATTTCAGATAGAACTCACACGCTTAACTCGCGGGTTAGGGTTAAAATTGATACTTAATTTGCTTCGACATCTTTCTTGGCAATCTTATTTAGGAAATATTATCGGAAAGTTCCTGAATTTATTATATTGTACAAATCAGCGGAAAGGAGGCGCCATGAACTTTCACAGAATAAGAAAGTATTCAAGTCAGTTCTTTGGCCACTATAATTTTAACAGGAAAATAATTTGATTTAACTCATCCAGACCTGACTTGAAGCAGTCTCGACATTTTATATTTATATTTATTTAAAGTGATAAAAACAGAAGAAGAAAAAATAACAAAAAAAAAGCGGATAAAAAAACAGCTATTTTGATTCATTGATTTGTGTTTTACGACATATCAACCATTTGCAGGTTATTTAGATTACAAGAATTTTTTGGCGATAATAATGATTTTTAATGATACAAGATATGCGAATTAACCCATAGCTGGGCGGAGAAAAAGTGGATTCATGTTTTTCCCAAGTATATTTGCGCGTAAGTGAATATAAAGAACACAACTAGAATTAGAACTCGGCTCTCCGATTTTCAGCTGTTATCCATTAGACCCTCCGCACATCTAAGCTTACAGCTTGGAACTTACATTTCCAAACTCTCACCCATCTACGTAATGAAATGGTTCGACGTTGGTTAACTTAGGTGATCATGCGAGAACCGGCGTTTCAACGTGATATGGCCGTAAGCCAATAATCAGCTAAACCTTTGTTAATTTCGTGTTTCGATATAACCAACATACGGCAATTTTATTGTTTTTTATTACCTCTTTTTTAAGGGTAAATAACTCTGACAAAGTGGAAGACGTTTTCTTGTGGCGCATTTCGCACTAAAGTGATGTTTACGTTAATGTGACTACGCAAGCTCACGAAGGAAGTAGCGGGTGGGGCCTGGAAATTATATATTTCAGTTTATTTATTTTTTTGTTTTTTGATATATGTTTAGTGTAGCTTAGTTTCTTTTTCTTGACCACTTTTTGTTAATTTTTCTACTTGTTCATTTTTATCATTTTAATTAAATTTTGTACTCTTGCAAAAATATTAATATTTATGTCTACATTTTTAGACGTATTTTAAACATTTAGATGCAAATGATATATATATGTGTGTGTGTGTGTGTGTGTGATTAGACTTGAAGGCACGCTGCAGGTCAATGAAGTTTTCTCAGGGTTGTGCTTTTCCTAGAAGGTCCGTCTACTCAGGACTCATTTTTATTTCTTCAGCGTCCATAGAGCCAAGCTTCAAGTATGTACCTCGCCAGGACCACATTTGGGGTTTAGCCCGACTTGGTCTGCCATGACATACGTTGAGTGGCAATGTTTCAGCCCGGTTAAAATTTTCTTTTTTAATTCTAGAATATATGTATAAAAAGTATAATGTCTAAAAATCATTTCCGGTCTGCCCTTCTAGTGGGGGGGATTTAGCTGTGTGCTAAATCCCCCTTTTTCAGCTGTGGGCACAGTAGTGCATGTTTCTTTTTTGGCAATCCTCTTCTTACAATATATTCTGGTCACTGGACGTCGTATCTGATAAAGTTATTTAATTTATTGGGCCTCTTAACCTAAACATCGCAACACATTTTTCTAACACATCTTTTATCTTTCATTCCTCCCGTCACCTCGGCGAAACGCGTCGTTAAAAAGCTTTTCCACATTATCTCCACATATACATATTATGCGTGTAGCATTTTTTACCGAGTACATTGATCCTAGATGTAAGTGATGGGGATTGGTATTTTGATTCTAGTCTGAGCGTATAGATACGTAAGTAATGTAATTTTTTCAGGGCACTATGCTTATATATATACTAGGAGCATGGCCCGGCGTTGCCCGCGCTTGATTCGAAAATCGTACGACTCGTACAGCAATCGCTATCACTTGACTTAAAATATTTTTGCCCTTCCTTGCCTTTAAAGGAGTGCCCTTTGCCGTGTTGATGTTGCTACATGCCTTACTTCTTGCCTATCTCACACTGCGAATTTTTTCTAAGCTCTATACTAAACATTAAATCTTTTACGAAAAAAGAACTAAACAAAATGAGCACAAAACGATCAGCTTTAAAAAAGGACTCGTAACTGGAAAAACCGAATGAAAAAAGAATGTTAACAACAAATACTTTTTCACACCCAACCAATTAATATTCGTGTCAGTCAGCTGTTGGCTCTCACGCTGGCCAATAGAATCTTCCTAGCTATTCGTGACAGCCAGCTATAGGCTCTCACTCTGGGCAGTAGAAAATGTCCGCAAACTACATAAAAGCTGCCGTAGAAGCATGAAAAAATCGATTATTTGCACTATCGATGGGAGTTGGGAAATGCAAAGTCGGTCTTGGCCTTCCCTCTAACTTGGAGCATGTGCATATAAATTTTGGTGCAAATCCGTCGCAAATTTCAGCCGTGCATTCGTTACACACACGCACACATCCTGCCTTTATATATATATATATATATATATATATATATATATATATATATATATATATATATATATATATATATATATATATATATAAACTTAAAATATTTATTACTTCAAGCGCTATTTTTTGTGGATACCCCAATTCGAGAAGAACATTTTTGCTTTTTTTTTAAACATTGTTTTTTTCATTTGCCGGGTTGCGCATTCGAGAAAAAGAAAATGCGCCCTACAGCTGGATTCGAACCTGCGTTTCTCTTTTTTTTTTTTTTTTTTTTTTTTTTTTTTTAAAGAGGAACGACCATTCGGACACGGAAATGTTCACTGCCCATCAAGTTTCTATTTACCTAAAAATCGGAACGAGATGTCAATTTATACGGGTATTCGGGTATTCACTAAATTAACATTTGAACATTTACGCTGACGTGCCTTACCATTAGGCTACATAAATGACGGTTCCGTATAGGATGCAGGTTCGAATCCTGTCAAAGAACGAATATTTTCTATGAAAATTTCTCGGACATTCAGGCCGGTAAATGTTATTTAATACTGTTTATTATAAACAGAGCATTTACTTAAATACTTGTATCTATAAAAAGAACGTTAAACATAAAAATGTCTTTAATAAATAAATTGTCGGACTTTGTCCATTTCTTAATATATATATATATATATATATATATATATATATATATATATATATATGCGTGTGTGTGTCTGTTCTCTATGCACAGTCTTTGGTCACATATGGAGGTCAAATCTTCGCATAAATTGTTCGTCGTATAATGTCGTTAATAAGAAAACAAGTGATGTTTGTTGAACCTAAGTTCCTTTGGATCTTCCTGATGGTCTTTCACACATAAGGTAGGGTCACTATTACCTTGTACAGAATCTAGAAATATGTTTCTGTTATATGAATCAACATTGCGCCATACTTGTAGTCATGTGTCACACTAAAACTAATCTTAGTAAACAAAGGCACTGCATCTAGCGTAATAATTAACGAACCGGTCTACGCAATTAAAGCAATTCGAACACCTCAAAAAAAAAAATAGCCTTATGGAACCGAGTAATATGAAGGATACAACATGGAAATATGGTGTTTCTGATCCATCATTGGAAGGTTTGATTTCATTTGTGTTAAACATCAAAAGTACAGAAGTCATTTGAGTTAACTTACCCCAACAGAGAGGTGAATTCATGCATTTTCTCAAGGACATTCACGCGAAATAAACAGAGACTACCTTAGCAGGGGTTTGAACTTGGTTCATCAGGTTTATTTTCCATGTTAATAACCATGACCCAAGTAACATATTTCTCGCCTATCTTCTTTTTTCTTCTTGAGTTTTTTTTTATCTCTGGGAATTTTCTTTAATTTTCTTTTCTTTTTCAAGTCAACCCACACCACCCACTATCTGGCTCGAATGACGGTCACTGGCGTCGGTGGGGGAAAAACGAACGACTTCAGCAACAAGAGAGCCTACTCGTGTCACCTCTAATGGCTAACAATTTTACAAGACATGTCTGTCTTCTTTCTAATCATTAAAACCACCCACTACACATACATACACACATAGATACATATATTTCCCCTTATATATTATAATATATATATATTATTATATTTATATAGATGTCAGTTATCATTTATTGTGGTTATATATATATATATATATATATATATATATATATATCTATATATATATATATATATATCTAGTGATTTTCCAAGCGTAGCTTAGATGGGGTACAAGGCCCAAAATATGGGGCACCCAGTGAGGATCGAACTCACTACTGAACAATTACGACTGAGTAGTGAGTTCGATCCTTACTGGGTGCCCCATACTTTCGGTCTTGTGCCACATCTAAGCTACGCTTGGAAAATCACCATATATATATATATATATGGGGGTACGTTTGTGCGTACGTGTTTTGTTTATATTCATTTACACTGCTGGTCAAAATCTTAAGGCAAAATAAAAGTAAAGAAAAAAAATAGACCTTTTGCGTTGTTAAACTAAATTACTTATTTGCATAGAGCTTAAAAAAAATAAGAGATGGAATATAACAATTCAAAAATCTTTTTAGCATTTAATAGAGAAAATTGAATCCTGGGAAATTAGGCTAAATACTAACTGGTCAAAAGTTTCAGACAATACCTAAAAGAAGGAAAAGTCCAAAAGACATCTCAGTAGTGAGTTGCACGACAGTCAATGTGAATAACTTCAAAAATTCGCTTTGGCATGGTCAACATAAGCATCTATAGAGGGCTGGCTGCAATGTTATTCCAAGTGGTGAAAATGGCTTCACGAAGATCATGCACTATTTGGAAATGACGCCATTTTCTATAGAATTCACTTGCCATCCACCCCCGGATTTTCAGCGGTGTTCGGGTCGGGCAAACACGCTGGATATTTCAAGATATTCACGTTATTCGCCATGAAAATTTCTTGTGTTCACCGGGAATTATGGATTACAGCATTGTCCTGCTGAAAGATAGTCATTTTCACACAAGTGAGGTCCTTCAGTCAATAAAGATGCTCTCTCCAACATGCCAATGTAACCAGCCACGGTTTGACGCCCATGTATAATCTAAAGCTCCGTTGTTCCTTGAAAGAAGATAGTATCTTAGATCGTAATGGGAAATCCTCCACTGTGTCTTGGAGAAAATGTCTCCTGTGGGATATCCTTCTTGTGCTAGTAACGTTGGAAGCCATCTAGACCATCTTGGTTCATTTTTTTTCTCATCAGAAAACAAAACCTTCCTCCACTTTTCTATGTCTTTATTTATATATAGATATTTGTACGGTATGTGGAGGATAAAAACGCGTACACACATGCACACACACACACACACACACACACACACACACACACACACACACACACACACAGGCATATATATTTGTGTGCATTAATGTCATCCCAAATTTCCAGGAACCGGTTCTATAAAGGCAGGTAATCTTTAGGAACGTACTCTTTTCAATCTGAGAATGGAAACAAATCACTTTATAAGCATCAAAAAGAATTAAACCATTTTGATAATTTAATAGAAAGCATTTATTTATTAAAATATTTCCTGATTGAAATTCAGTTGTCATCATATTTCTCTTCAGAGGTATGATGCCTTTTGACTCTAGTGTCATCAGCCATTTTATGGATTTTTAGCCACACATTCGAACTGGAATCGTTGCAATCCCAAAAATCCATTGGAAGATCTGTTTATATTTGTTATATTTTTAACTTCAAGCGGAATTCTCTTTTCTAAGAATAAATTATGTTTTCATCAAAGAAACAATTTAAGCCTCTGCAGAACTTACAGCAATGGTATTAATTATATCTTTAGCTATTATATAGCGGCTATTGATATATAAGATTATTTTCGGATAATACAACAACTAAACTTTTATAATTGTAAGAATCGGTTCGCGCGAACCGGTAGGATGCCACCACTGTTTGTGTGTGTATTAGTGCGTATATGTAATGGATATATTTATATAAGGAGGATATATATATATATATATATATATATATATATATATATATATATATATATATATATATATATATATATATATGTGTGTGTGTGTGTGTGTGTGCGCGCGCGTGTGTTTGAAAGAAATACATACATACATACATACATATATATATATATATATATATATATAAAAGTGAACATTGGAGTCAACACTTAGAGGCGACAGGCTGCTAGACGCAATCATATTTATATTTATATTTACATATGCTCTATCTCTGATATCGAGCACTTTATCCCATAAATATAGCACACGTTAAAACTAAAACATTTAAAAAAAAAATTAAAACATTTCCTCATTTCTCTCTCTCTCTCTCTCTCTCTCTCCGTATATATATATATATATATATATATATATATATATATAAGAGGAGGTGGAGGAGAAATATATTTTTTTCGTTTCCATAAATTAAATGTACATCTGTGACTTTTCTTAATGCAAAATGTTTGTTCTACGTTGGTTAAGTGTTCTCTTTGATCAGTCGAGTCCGCTCAGCCCATGTCAGACAATAACCGTCTTTCGCCAAATTATTATAATGGATTTTAACTTTCGTTCTTATTTTCCTCGCCTTTCTAAGGCGAATATCTGACTGGGCCACATCAAAGCTGGTCACCTCGTCTAAACATAAGTCACTTTTGTCTCGTCTACTGAAGAGTTTCTCCTAGTTCAAAAATGATCACAACAGGCCCCAAGTTTCTGTCGTGAGGCGGCGGTCGAATTTGACCTTGTGCTAGAAATAGTTTAGTTCGAATCAAACCCACTCAGGCATCACAAATCGTTTCAGGTAATTGTAAAACAAAAGTTAGCGCCTTAAGCATGTAAGCTGTTTTTAGTGGGGTTTTTGATTTTTGATGGTTTCTTCACCTTTTAAGCAAAGGTCTACTTCAATGTGCCATGAGGACGTGGGCGACCATGTCTCTTCTCCGCAATTTCCTATTCCCTGTAGATAGTAAAGTCTATCTTTTTGCTATCTCTCCTAATCCCTGTTCTGCCAACAAGCTTGTTAGGTAAGTAATGCGCTGCTTTCCTTACTCTTTGCCTTCACTGTCCCGTGAGTGTCAAATTCTCCAAGCCCTTTTTCTTCGTAATGTGTCCTATAAATATGAATTGTTTCTTTTTTATGTTACGTAAAATTGTTCTTTTCATTTAGATTTTCTTTGAAACTTCATCATTACTTACATGCTCAGTCTATGGTATTCGTCTATAGAACCATATTTCTCTTACCTCAAGTCTCTTCTCTAGCTGTGATAACATAACACTTCAGTTGTCTAATGAGATTTTCCTGTATCTTAATATTAGGTTGGTGCAAAAATAATGACGTAATACTGTCGTTTTTTGACGTATTTTTTAACGTCAAAAAACGACAGTATTACGTCATTATTTTTGCACCAACCTAATACTTTGCTTAGCTTTTGGATGTCATCTTTCACTGTCCCAATACAACTGCGGATTTCCGCATCGCACTTTCTGTCTTTTAAAACAACTCTTAGGTATCAAAAATTTTGCACTTAATTTTGATATACCCACTTTGTAATTCGTATGTTGGGCATGTCAGGAACAAGCAGGCATTCTGTTTTCTTTCGGCTGTTGTTTAGTCCTTCCCTCTCGCTTTACTTTACAACATTCTCGGGAGTTGCTGTATATTCTGCATATCAAATCTTTCGAAACTTGTAACCGCCAATTAATCCCCGATTTTTGCCCCGTCTTGGTTTGCAGATTCCAAAAACCGATTCTGTACATCAGAAAAGATATTTTGAATCTTACTTGACTTACTTTCAAAGTTTCGGATATTTGCTTTCTATCTATCTATCTATCTATCTATCTATCTATCTATCTATCTATGTCGATGTGTGTGCTTGCCTATCTATGTCTCTTCCTTATCTATCTATCTATCTGTCTATCTATCTATGTCGATATGTGTGCTTGCCTATCACAACACACACACACACACATATATATATATAAGTGTACACGTATATACAAATATACAAAAAAAGGCTCCAATATATATACCTTCCTCAGTGGATGTACTCATATATGCAATTATATATATATATATATATATATATATATATATATATATATATATATATATATATAAACACTCCCTAGTTTCGGTCGACTAATTTAAAATTAGGCAATACCAAACTTTGTTGCTATACTCGTAGATGACTTTATTTATTTTTCGCCGCAAGTTTTTAAATATTTGTAGCAGCAAAGATTTATATATAAAAAAATACTAAATTAAAAATATTACAATTAAAAATTCTTTTAAAATTTTTAAAAATATCTTTTAAAAATCACATATCAATTTCCTTGCATAGAGGTAAAAAAACTATTTTGAATTAACGGTGTGAACGCATAACAGATTCATAGATATGCAACCCCTTTCAGATAAGATTGAAAGTACTTTGGAAAATAAAAATTATTTGAAAGAAAATTTTTGAATTTTTCTCAATCAGTTTTCTACAGCGACCAGAAATAAATTCGTGGACTTGAAAGCAATAAAACTAAAGTAAATAGACATAATACGTTTAAATTATTTAACCAAACATGCTTGAATATATATATATATTTTTGTAGTGATTTTATAACATATTTATGTTATAAATATTTTTTTTTTTTCTTTAAAAATAAATAATTATATATATATATATATATATATATATATATATATATATATATATGTGTGTGTGTGTGTGTATATATATATATATATATATATATATATATATATATATATATATATATATATATATATATATATATGTGTGTGTGTGTGTGTGTATATATATATATATATATATATATATATATAGTAGAATATGTCTGGAAAACCGGAAGTCAGAATGGGTACAACTGAAAGAAAAGATGAAGAAGAGAAAACGAGAGAAAAAGAGTGTTACGTGAAAAAAAAAAAAAAAAAAAAAAAAGACGTAAGGGACAAAAAATCACGA
>OZ010587.1:68476213-68526213 GCA_963932145.1 Acanthosepion lycidas | reverse complement strand
ACACTGCAGAAGTTGGTACGAATATCACGGAAATGTGGAAAACGTTCATCCTCGAAAAGTCTCCTGATATACACTGACTAGGGAACTCTCTTTGGAATCTCCAGACCATTCGTATACGTGATTCCATCTATCTATCTCTCCTCAATTCAGTAAGTTATCTCTTTTTTTTTCTCTATCGTTCCCCTTCCTCTCAAAACTGTAGTGTACCCGATAACATTTCCGATAATATAGACAAAGTCTTCTCTCTACATCCGTTTGCACACATATTCGTGTTCGGTGACTTTAACGCCCACCATACCATTCCGTCTCTACCGGAGCGACATATCTGATTGCAACACGTTTCTTTGTCTCTGTACGTAATGAGTGCAAGTGTGTCCTCAATGAAGCAAAGTTACTATTTGCTGATAGAAGGAAAAAACGTATTGTATCACGCATGTTTGGTTCTAAAGATTATTGGCGGCTCTGCAAGAGTGTACTGAACAAAAGCAAATCCTCATTCCTTCCTCTATTCAATCAATTTGAAGTCCTAAATTCCACAGCTGATAAGGCTGAATGTTTTGCGTGAAAATTCTCATCGAACCTAACACTCGACTCGTCCGGAGTACCCACACCTGATTTTCCCCCTAGGACTGAGGCTCTATTGAGAGAGATGAGCATAACCCCGCCGGTATTGGACATCATCTCTAAATTAGACTCCCATAAAGCAAGTGGGATACGAGCCGTAGCTCTAAAGAAATGTGCTTCTGAGCTGGTTCCAGTTCTTTTCAAACTATATAACTATTGCCTCGATGACCTTTGCTTTCCAACCTGTTAGAAGTCCTCATTTATATCCGTTTTTAAGAACTCTGGAGACCTTTCTGACCCATATAACTACCGTCCTATCAGTCTCCTACCACTCTTCGGCAAAGTCTTCAAGGATTTAATCAATACCGATGTGGTTAATCACCTTACCTTCCACGATCGTCTCTCTGAAAAACAATATGGTTTCCGTTTTACCTAGTCTACTGCTGACGTGATTACGGCCATAACGGAATTTGTATACCAAGCTTTTGATAATAACGGCAAAACTCGAGCTATGTCCTTAGATATCTCTAAGGTGTTTGATAGGGTTTGGCATACCGGCCTTCTTCGTAAGCTGCAGGGATACAATATTACAGGACGATTATTTGATTTAATCCAATCATTTCTGTCAAACCATGAAATGAAGGGCGTCCTAAAGGGGTTCTCCTCCAGTTCCTTTCATACGAACTCTGGTATTCCCCAAATCTCTATCCTGAATCTTACACGGTTTCTGATCTTCATCAATGATCTTCCTGACGTCATCAGTTCTCAAGTAGGTATCTACGCAAACGACACTACCATTTACTTCTGTCTCAATAGTAAATCCGATATTGCTGACAAAGTTAACCTGGCCGTTAGTGTCGAAAAGGAGCTCCAATCTGAGGTTGATTGGGATAGGAAATGGCTTGTAAATTTTAAAGCTTCCAAAACGAAACTGCTCTCATTTACCCATCATAGAGAAACTTCCCTTCTTCCTATCAGTCTGTTTGATGCCCAACTCCACAAGAGCGCCTTACTGCGTCTCAGGTTTTCCACTGACCTAAGATGGAACAACTAGATTGAATCAATAAGTTCATCTACCGCAAGGAAAGTTGGTTCTCTGTGTCGGGCCAGAAGGTTTATCTCGTCTGAGACCAGCCTTCAAATCTACAAATCTACTATTCGTCCTTGCATCGAATACTGTTGACATATATGGTATAGTGACCCCGCTGTTGATCTCGATGCTCTTGACAAAATCCAAGGATGGATATTCAATGTGATCGGTCCTGACCTGGCATCTCGACTCCAGGCACTTTCTCACCGACATAATGTGGCTTCCCTCTGTCTTTTCTACAAATATTTTCATGGCATCTGCTCTGATGAGCTATTTTCACTGGTGCTCCAACTGCATGAATTTAAGAAGTGTGCTACTAGGTTGGCATCTCGGTCCCATGTAACAGCCTCTTCTACTCCAACAGCTTCTTCTCCAGCACTTCCCGACAGTGGAAGTCCGTTTCTCTTACTTGCTTCCCCGATATCTATAATCTTCAAAAATTTAAATGTAATGTCAATCGACATCTTCCGTATACCCGTCCTTTTGTTTATCCTTTCCTCAAACACCCTTTTTTTATCTTACTTTCACTGTCTGTAGCCTCTTGTGTGCTAGTGGAACTCCCGTCTTGCTTAGGGTGAATGCTTAACACACATACACACCCACAAACACACACACACTCACACACACACACACACATATATATATATATATATATATATATATATATATATATATATATATATATATAAGCTTCATTAAATATGACTGACAAGGTGTTTTGATTAAGTTTTTTATATAATTTTTCATGTGATCTTATAATTTTTTTCTTTTCAGTAGATAAATTATATAAAAACTGTCCAAATGTTGTTTCCGGGCGCTTTCGGATATACATTTAGCCATTTTCAAGGTTGAAATATATCAACTAGCAATAGTAAGGTATGTATTTATATAATGTTTCATTTTCAAAAGACGGTCAAGATATTGTGTCCATGTTCAAAGTTGATATTATTGAGTGTTAGCTACGCTATTTACATTATTCGGATTATTGTCCTCATCTTTGCCGCCATATTTATTACAACGTTTCGGCCGTTGTACGCTCCGGCCTTCTTCAGGTGGTTGGAATGTCGAACTGAACCCTTTATTTCGCTCACTGGGGTAGACTGTTCTAGTTCCACGTGCCATGTTTAATGGATGTCAGTTATCTCCTGTTAATTTCCCTCTGAAAGTTTCTCCACTGCGTTCAGGAGATAACATTAAACAGCTGGGTCCTTAACAGGTGCTACCACCCCGGGTCAGGGTGGACCTGAGAACACCAACAATTAAGAGGAGGTTCCATGCTCTTCAAAGCCTCCTGATCTTGCTGTTGGACGGAGTTTATCGTCATCCCCAGGACGCTCCACCATGTCAACGCAAAACCTTATGTTGTAAAACAATTTTTGCTGAAGCTTAAAGAGTTAAAATAGCAAAACCTTCAGTACCCACCGTATTCTTCTAACTTGGCTCCTTCGGATTTTCATTTGTTTCGATCTCTACAGAACAATTCAAATGATACAAAATGTTATTCTGTACAGTCAGTCGAAAACTAACAATCTTCTTACGAAAATGGCGACTACAAGCTTGTAGAACGTTGGGAGACATTTGTTAAAATCAATGAAGAAATGTTTTTGCGATTATGTACAATTTTGTTTTTAATTTTCTAATCGGACACTAATTGTTGCAATGATCTACCATTTAAATATTTAAATCATTTACACTATTTACATTTTACAGCCAGCGTGAGAACCAACAGCTGACTGACACGAATGTTAACTAGCATGCTAGCATGCAAAAAAAAATCGATAGCTGCATTCGTCACAAGTGGGAAAAATTTAAATCTGCATGGCACTTTACGCCAATTGGCCCATTCGCTCGCTTAAACTCAACGTTGATTCTGATTCCGCAGAACTGGGTTGGGTGTGAAAAAGTATTTGTTGTTAACATTCTTTTTTCATTCGGTTTTTCCAGTTACGAGCCCTTTTTTTTTAAAGCTGATCGTTTTGTGTTCATTTTGTTTAGTTCTTTTTCCGTAACAGATTTAATGTTTAGTATAGAGCTTAGAAAAAAATTCGCCGTGTGAGATAGGCAAGAAGTAAGGCATGTAGCAACATCAGCACGGCTAAGGGCACTCCTTTAAAGGCAAGGAAGGGCAAAAATATTTTAAGTCAAGTGATAGCGATTGCTGTACGAGTCGTACGATTTTTTAATCAAGCACGGGCAACGCCGGGCCATGCTGCTAGTATATTATTATAATAGTTGCACAAAATATAGTACTCGTTCCAAACGACTAAAGTGTCTTATTTGTTAATTTTATATCAATCTCTTTCAGAATTTAACTTAGTGCTATCAGACTCCCTGTGGAATATAGGTATAGAGCCTCACCAACCAGTTTTGAATTCAGAGTTGTCATTCTCCTAGACTGATTGTCAATCATAGCTAGAGAGCTCAGTGTGCGCTATTCTTTAACCCAGGGGCAAGAAGAGCTGAATTCATACCTTTCTGAAGGTTGTTTGCGCGAAAGTAAGCGCAACGACTTCTGAGTTTGAACCCATATCATCGATTCTTCATTCTCTGCCGTCACCCGCCTACGATACGGGTACATCTTCCTTTTTTTCTGACACTTTCAAACTAACATAAACACCTGACAAAATGCTATACCAATATACGTATATACATATAGACAGACACAGATATGTAGACAGGCGGATGCCATTAAAAAATAAGCTAAGATAGACTTTCAATGTCTTTTTTTCTTGCCTTTATTGGAACAAAGGTATGATAAAAGGCAAAAAAAAAAAAAAAACTGAAGGAAAAAATACACTAATCATACAGGTGTCATAATGAAATTTATTCAACTGCAACACCCCTTCCTGCCTCCCATCAACATGGCTGATACTAACCTCCAAGAGAGTGACGCGTTGCACCTTCTCTGGCTTACAGTGTCAGCTGACATAAAGTAGAAAGATTATATTAAATCCATTGCTACGTATCCAACTAAGAAAGTTGCTTCATTGTGTCGTGCTGGGTAATTTTTCTCTTCAGAATCTATCTTACATATCTTTAAGTCTACCATTCGTCCATGCTTTGAATTTTGCTACCACATAGTGTCTTGAGAACCCTCCCAGACACCCATCAGAATGGCTGATACCCAACTCCTCGAGAGCGTCTCGTAACGCCTGCTTGGTGTCACGCTGCCCACTGACATGAGGTGGAAAAAATACATTCAATCAATAACTTCATCTACCGCAAGGAAAGTCGATTCTCTATGTCGTGTCAGGACGTTTTTCTCGTCTGAGTCCATCCTTCAAATCTATAAATCAACCGTCCGTCTTTGCATGGAATATTGCTGTCATATATGGACTGGTGGCCTCGCTGTACGTCTCGGGGTCCTCGACAAAATCCAGAGACGAATACGCAATGCGATAAGTCCTGATCTGGCATCTAGTCTAAAGCCGCTTTCTCACAGACGTGCCGTGGCTTCCTTCAGTCTCTTCTACAAGTTCTTTCACGGCAAGTGTTCCGACGAGCTATTTTCGCGGGTTCCCAGACTGCATGAATTTAAACGAGCTACCAGGCTGGCATCTTGATCCCACTCTTTCACTGTCAAAATGGCTAAATGTAAGCGTCTCTTCTACTCAGCCTCTTCTCCCACACTTCCCGTCAGTGGAACTCCCTTCCCCTTACTTGCTTCCCCGATGAACTATAATCTTCAAATATTCAAGTGTAATGTCAATCGACATCTGACAGCCTGAGCTTGTTCCCCGCCCTTCTCTTTATCGTCTCCCCAAACACCCCTCTTTACTCTTGTTCTCAATCCTCTGTAACCCCTAGCGTGCAAGTGGCACTCCTGCCTTGCTTGGGGTGAATTGCTTTAAAAAAAAAAAAAGACAAAAAAAAAAAAAAAAAATTATCTGATCCGGTGCTCCTGTTATATATTTAGAGATTCTTGATAAAAACCAAAGAAGCATCAGTGTCTCGGCTTCAGTCCCTTTTCCACCGCCATAAAGTTGCTTTCTTGTACCTTTTCTAAAAAATACTTTCATGATAATTGTTTTGATGAACTCTACGCTACGGTACCAAGACTTTACAAATTTAAGCGCAGTACTAGTTTAGCGACAAGGTCTCATCGATTCAGAGTTGAATTGGCCACATGTAACCGTAAGTTCTATGCGGTTTCATTTCGCGTACTTCTCGCTTGTGGAACTCACCTTCGGCTCCACGTCTTCTAGCCAACTTTGATCTTCAAAAATTTAAATGCAATGCTAGTCGTTAACTACTGTCTTCTTAATTACTCTTCTATTGTTCTCATTCCTTAATAAAGTTTCTCTTTTTTCTTATTCTTTCACAAGAGTACCCCCTTGCGTCTTAGTGTCTTTACTGCCTTGAATGGTGTAATATGATTTAAAAAAAAATGTAAAATTTCATAGCTAAATTTACAAGACAGTCAATCACACACTGCAGAATAAATCGGATCTAGTATTAATGCTAGTAAAATCTGTAATACTAACGTGGTATAGATTTTGGTAATACAGGATACCTAGTAAAAAAATAAGCGGGAAATGCATTATCCCTGTTTTCTCTTTCAGGAATAAGTGACCTTGAATAAATTTCTTAAATATTTATGACCTTGAATAATCATTCGGCTCTCGTGTAATTACTTAACTCTTATTGTTTCTTTTATGATTGATTAATTGCTGTTCGATCTTGTGACTCGTCATTTAAAGCTTATTTGCAGACAACTTCCGTCTTTCGTTCTGCCCTTCTCGTATGGCTAAACAACTTACTGATTTTAGGCGTCAAATTATCGTACTTTTCAAAGAAGAACATCCGGCGTGGAGATTGACGAAATGTGCAGAAATTCTTCCTGAATTTTTCAGTCACATCAATCACCACCAGTTCTGAACAGTTGTCTCTCGTCTTTCTGAATTTACGGCTTTTCTACTGGGCATCCTGTATATAGAGATGTGTAAAAAGTAAATATGCAACCTTATTTTCTCCTTTACATCTCATGAGGCGCCAGTGGCCAACAGGATTCAAATAATCTCTCCTGTTTCTTTTCAGAACTGATGATTTTTTCCTCTTCATAGCAATATCTCGAGCAAAAGTAGAATTGTCAAGTTCTTTACGATCAGAATTGTTGGACAGTCAAAAGGAGGAATTTAAAAAAAATCATTACACCCCAAGCAAGTGATAAGGCCATTAAAGGGTTACTGAGAGTGAATGGAGAAATGAGAAGAAAGGACAATAAAAGAACAGGGTTCAGGAAAACAGAAGATGCTGATTCACGTTGTATTTACATATTATAGATGGCGGGAAAGAAAGAAACCGGAAGTTCCATGGGTAAGAAGTGAAAGGAAAGAAACTATTAGAAGAGAATCTACGGTTACATTTACCTAATTCATCTATAAAACAGTGAGACCTAGTTGCCAACCTAGTAGCACGCTTAAATTATTTCGGGTGACGCACAAGGGGTAAAACTCATAAGAACAATTGCCATTACAATATTTATAGAAAAGACAGATGGAAGCCATGTTACGTCGGTGGAAAAGAGACTGAAGTCGAAATGCCAGGTCAGGACCAATTACATAACATACTCTTCCAGTGCAGAATTAAAAAAAAATAAAAAAACCAAACAAACATTCATATCCAGCTTGCTACGGTGAATAGACATCACTCAATTCAGAAATGAAAGAAAAGAACATGTATTACTACATTCTAGGCGGTCTGGGTCGTTAGACAGGTGTCTCCGTGCTGTTCAGCGACCTGGCGAGAGCAACACAGTAGAGAAAGATCCAACATAACGGCAGCTATCGACGTGTGAGTCAAAGAACAGCTGTGTAGTGTCTGCATAGCTTTGGCTTTCAGGGGAGGGACTGCTAGATGCAAACCATTGTTCACCTAAATTAACATTAAGAAAAATGAATGGACTAATCGCGTGTCCAAGAAGAATCCGAACTTTTAGACAGGTGCAATTTTTTTCAAAGAATCGTCCGCTATCCAGTTCCATGTCAGTGGATGTATCTGCGTGTAGAGAAGGTACAGTCGTATTTTGAAAGAACCGCTTGCAAGCAACGGTAACACACCGTGGATTTCCGGTGATAGTCAGGGCAGCAATTTGGATCATTAGACGATCGTCCTTGGCAGAATTCACTGGCAGCATTAATGCTGCAAAGTAAGTTTCCATCCTTCTGGAAGGATTTCACCCCCATTTACCCAGTCATCAGGTGAACAAGGACACTATATGTTTAATTCAAGACGACACTCTACGCAATGCTGCAAAAGTGACTTAAACATGGCTGGAACAAAACAGAGTTCGAATTCTACCACGGTCACCGGACATGAGTCAGTCACCGGACATGAAATTTATTGAATAGGCCTGGGTCTTATTAGACAGATATCTTCTTAAGATACTGGTGATAACTGTTTCTCGTGACGAATTATTTCTATTTCTGCATTCAACCTGGGTAGAAATTCTCCAGTTAAACATTGCAGAACTTGTCACTTCTATGACTGACACGGAGCATTACTAAATGCATTTATGAAATAAACAATGTTCCCCCAAAATCCAGTTTGCTGATTATCTTTGGTTACAAAATTTGGTAGACATCTATATACGCGTGTGTAAACCAACTTATGTATAGGGCGAAACCTGAATTTATTTTCATGAATTTTAACCTATAAAGAAAGAAATTGACTCTTTATAGTGCGACCTCCTATTTTTGCGTAAAAATGATCATAAAAACCCACACTATATTCGATACGGTAATTGATTTTTATATCATTTTGTTTTCCTTATAATTAAAACGTTTGCACTGCTTCGATGTTGATATAATTTATATATATATATATATATATATATATATTATATATATGTCTGCATACATATATTTTTTCATGCAATTAGAATTAAGACACCATTAGTTATTGATCATTTTCACCAGTGAATTTTAAATTTAAAATTCAAAATATTTCATACAACTGGAATTGAGAAACCATTAGTTAATGATCATTTTCACCAGTGAATTTTAATTTTTAAATTTAAAATTCAGTAGTGATAAATTTAAAATACACAGGTGTTAAATTTAAAAATCACTGGTCAAAATGATCATTTTCACCAGTGAATTTAAAATTTAAAATACACTAGTGAAAATGATCATTAACTAATGATGTCCAATTGTATGAAATATTTTGTTCTGTTTCGAAAATAAACATTGAGCGCTTTTTTGTGAATCAGTTTTGGCATGTAATGTTTAAGATTTCATATTGTGTTAATAGGATTCATTTAAATTATACCAACGGATTACTACCTATATATATATATATATATATATATATATATATATATATATATATATATATATATATATATATATGTAAAGACAGTAGCGTGCAGAAGTGGGGCAGAGGGTGTGACGGCCCCGGGAGGGAATTTAATCTCAGAGTAAAATAAAAATTTAATTTATATTTAATTTGAATAAAGTGTTTATTAAATGTTTCATCTATTTTTGCATATTTAAAATCTCTTCCTTTCTCGCATTTTATCAGTACTAGGATCTTGAGTCTTAGGGGCATACAATCAAGGAGTTGGCCCCGGGCATCACCAAATCACTGCACGTCACCATATATATATATATATATATATATATATGTAATAAGTATAGAAATATGAATTAAGTGGAAAAATAAAATGACCCAAATTTTTTGTCATTGAAAACTCAGACGACACGCTGAATAACGGATGTCTATATTTGTGAGCATGCACACCCACCTAAACTTAACCTGACTTTGTAAGTAACATATATTTGATACATAAGTTGTCTAGGAAAATTAAAACCCAACCACCCCTAATCAAAATAGATTGAATTTTCGTTAAACTTAACAATTCCAAATATTAAGATTGTCTGCGCCTATAAATTAAGTAAATTTCTTAGAAGGTTTTTCCTAGCATCGCTCGACAATGGAACGAAACTTTGGATTTTAAGTTTAATTTTTATAATTACAACTTTAGTTTCAGTCTTGAAACATAGACATTTCTGTGTTGTTGTTTTTTTTTTTTTTTTTTTTTTTGTAAACAAGCGCCCAGAATGTAAGGGAGCTAACCAGAGATGGTAAAAATGCAACATGGCGTTAAATTTTGGCCAAATCCGTTTTAAAATATTGCTGTTACACTCGTAATAAATTTTTGTTCTGTGTTGGCTGGTTGCTTTAGATGTAGGGAGAGTCGAGGTTTTTTTAGTTTTTTGTTTATTATTTTCATGGTGGAGTATATTGGTGTTGTCAACAAGTATTTTCCTGTATTGTGTAGATGGACAGAAATGAATCTTAAATGTTGAGCGATAAGACTTGTATCCGATAAATGGAGTGTAACACGTCTTGATAATGTTGTGGTCCTCACTCCAACATATGTATTAGTTTTTTGTCAGAGATACAATCTCCCAAAGAACATTCAAACTGATATAGAACGTTGGTCTTTTCCCAAACACTAGTTGAGAGTGAAGAGTTATTGCATATGACTGAGTTGTTTGTGTTTAGTTTAGTATAGTGTATATATATATATATATATATATATATATATATATATAATTATTTTTTTTACTGGGATCAGTAGGGAATATACTAGTAATTATGAGATTTTTTTAGGATTTTTCATCTTGTTTATAGTTAGGATGCATTTGATTATCGTATAAAAGTTTGATATGTTTCAGGTTATTTGCGGAAGTATTATGTTCTTTTTGATTTATGTTACAATTTCTGATATATATATATATATATATATATATATATATATATATATATATATATATATATATATGTAATTGTTGAGCGTAGGTTGGTTGATTTTGATTTAGAGGTCTCGGGAATTTGAAGTTTTTGTTCATTACTTTCGTGGTGTAGTGTATTGCTGATGTCAACAAACATTTTCCTGTGTTGTGAAGGTGGACATGCATGTGTTTTTAGAGGTTATGCAATAGAACTTGTATCCGACAAATAGAGTGTAAGACGCTTTGATAATGTTGTCGTCGTAAAGCCAACATATATATTTATTTTTGTCACACACACACACGCATATATATATATATATATATATATATATATATATATATATATATATATATATATATAGGGTGAGGCAAAAGTCGTGCACCAGAGTGATGATTTATTATAAGTATAATTGCACATGAAAATTTTATATACTATTTATTTAATTGTTGTATGTGCTGTCCAAAATGTATTCCCTTCTTTTCCCAAACATGTGGATTTGCCTATTGAATTTATCTACATCACATCTGTGTGTAGCACTTGTTTTCCTATACAACAAGGTAACTCGTTCATCCTTTGTAAGTTTTTCATCCATCTTAATTCGTCAAGATTGTTTCTGCAAAATCAGAAAATATCAAAATAAATCAGACATTTAAAACACGATTAATTAATTAGCCACTATGGTACGCGACCTTCGCCTCACCCTGTATATATACAGCTTTCTTAAAATAATTCTAAATTTAACCATATTTTATATATTGTGATATATTTGTATTAGCAAAACAATTTGATGAAATATAAAAACAAACGTAAAGAAATCCTTGAAAATTCACTTCTGAACTTTACTAACGAATGCTTTTCTTCGATGTTTTTAACAAACACTCGTTGTTATAGCGACAGTATTTCTCTCTTTGAAAAAAAAACAAAACAAAAAAACAACAAACAACGCAAGTAGAAGTTCTGGTTCGGTTAGTGATTAAGTTGAATGTCCTTATCAATATAAAATAAGCTGTTATAACGAGTATGATTAACTAATTTCTTTTTCACACAATATTTTAGAGAGTTTTGTGCAGCATAAAACAAAACAACACTTATTAATAATGATTTCCTGAACGAAAAATTAAGAAAAAAAATACCTTCAAAAGAAACTGTAAAAGAGAATTTCACAAACAACAAGGCTGATATAAATATAAATAAAATTTTAACCGGATGCTTCCTGACTTTAATTCTCGACAGTTTCTTAAAATATTTGATCGATATGTAGCAATTATTTATGCGATAACATAAAATAAAAATAACACTCCATATAAAAAAACAGACGAACATTATCGGTCGAATTAATGGACACATCGCTGAATAATTTGTAGTAAACACACACACACACACACACAGACACACACACACACACACACACAGACACACACAGACACACACACACACAGACACACACAGACACAGACACACACAGACACACACACACACAGACACACACAGACACACACACAGACACACACAGACACACACACACAGACAGACACACACACACAGACACACACAGACACACAGACACACACACACACACAGACACACACACACAGACACAGACACACACACACACACAGACACACACACACACACACACAGACACACACACACACACACACACACACACACATATATATTATTTATATGGCTTCTTTTTATCACTTTGAACGTTATTTTTAGTGAATACTCATAGTAGAGTAGACGCTACATTTATTTATTTATAAAAGTAAACTGAGCTTCTACTCACAGAAGTATCGACTAAAAATAAAGGTTAAAGTGATATATATATATATATATATATATATATATAGTTCAACGATGAGGTATTATGTGCACTATTTACATTATTCGGGCTATTGTCCTCATCTTTGTTGCCATATTTATCACAACGTTTTGGCCGTTGTACGCTCCGGCCTTAGGTTAGGTGGTTGGAATGTCGAACTGAACCTTTTATTTCGCTCGCTGGGGTAGTTCTAGTTCCACGTGCCATGTCTAATAGATGTCAGTTATCATTTATTGTGGTTTTGTGGTTATATATCTATATCTATATCTATATATATATATATATATATATATATATATATATATATATATATATATATATAAAGTTTGTGGACGTAGGAATCAATACTGCATGGTGATTGCCAATCAATGCCATCTTCAGTCCCGGTTTCAGACCTTTGTTTGAAGATCGCACTGTAGCGTGTAGCTGACAATCACTATGTGTTGAAACTTGACTAATGCATGGAATAATAATGCAACACAAAATGTACTTAGAACAAAATGTATTGAAACAAGAAAGTGTACACAATATTTACATATAGTCTTTTGTATATTCCTGGGAAGACCGTTCCTTGAATGTGTGTTGACTGAGTCGCAGTCGGGCAGAGTCTCTGGTTAAATCTCTCGATTCCTTCCCCTCTCTTCCCGGTACCAACCATATTTATATGGTCGGTACTCCACTATGCAAATTAGGTGGATCCTACCACAACACTATGCCATTTTCTATTTCTGTCTTACAATGTCTATATCTATAAATGATCTCTCTCCAATATTGAGTATTCTTCCTCTATAAACATAGCAAAACTATATATATATATATATATATATATATATATATATATATATATATATATATGTATGTATGTATGTATATAAACATAGTAATCCACAGAGAGACTGTTTCGCTGTATCACAGCTCATCAGTGTGTCTAGACATGCGATTGCCTCAAAACCAGGATCCGAACCCGACCAATTTTCCAGTTGTCTAATCAGTTTCTTGATGTTAAAATGTTTTTTTAAACCCAAGTACTTTCGACCTTTTCTAAGATCATCTTCAGTGGTAAATTACAAAGACCAACTTTCCTGCAGTATTTCATAAGGAAAACACTTACATTTGAGACACGAGAAACATTAGGTCATTCGACCTAATATCGATTAATCTATTCAGGTCCACTTAAACATTTTGAGGAGCTGCTCATAGATATATAGATAAAAGCTTTTATTAAGAAGAAATAGTGTCGGATAAAGAAATCTTTCAAAAAAATCACCGTTGTTTTCTTTTTATGTACGAAACTGAAGCTAGCAGATACAGATTCGTAGAAATCTTAACGAGAGATATGCCTTCCTTAAAATAGGTCATTCAAATCATGCTCTGTAAAGATGGGCTCACATGGCCAAACTAGTTGCGGCAAGCATTGGCTTAAATAGCGGTTTCCCTGATGAAAAATGGGACACTGTTTGATTTCTGTTGGCGGCACAATTTCTCTTTAGTAGGGCTTCTCAATCTAGACTGGTTCTTATTAATTTCACTGTTTAAGAAAAAAACAAAAAAAACAGGGATAAACACTCAAAAGCTATACTTACTAAAAATAACGTTTATAGTGTTAAGATCAGAGTCCGTCACCAATCTTTTTCTTCTTTAATTTGCCAATAACAAACAAATCAGAGATATGAAATAAAGCAATTTTTTCATAATGGCTGAACATTCTAGCTTCATGAAATATATCAGAAACACATTAGATCAAAGTATCATATTAAAATTGCGCTTATCTCCCCTTTCGTTAGTTCGCACGCCATTACACTCTGCCAATACCGTTTTGATCGCGTAGACGTAGAGTAAAAACATTATTTGGTTTCAGAGAGAAAATGAAAGAAAGAAGAAAGAAGCAATGGAAGATAGAAGTGGAGAGAGAGAAAATGAGATTAAGTTGATAAGAACAGATACTGCACTTTGATCTCAGCCCAAAAGCCGTTTATTTTACTTGACCCCCACCGCCCACTGAGTCATGTTGTGACACAAGGTAAGTTTTTAACGTGGGGACCCGGGTGTTTTCACTCGGGCCGCTGGTCCAAGCTGGTCTTAGTTGGTCATAGCTTGTCCAAGCTGGTCAGAGCTAGACATAGCTGGTCTTGGCTTGTCACAGCTGGTCCAGACCCGAGCCGGTCCAAGCTAGTCGTAGCCATGATCGAATCTCAGCCAAAAAGTCGGAAGTGTTGGCGACGCGATAAAGTAACGTCATTTTCAGAATCACATTATCAAACTACAGAAACCGAGTAAGGCAATCGTAAAAAAATTCAATTACAATAAATTGAAAAAATAACGTCGTCTGCTGAATTATTTTAAAATTATTACGAAGACAAATGTTCGTAGAACGGGGATTTGGCTAGAAAGAAAGAAGGAGAGAAATAAGAGAAGATAAAAGTTTTTAACGTCTTCTACCAATACCATAGAAATAATAGGCTATTCCGTATCGATTGCTTGGTAAGACAAACAATATCAAAGACGCTATATGGTTTTAACGAAAAAATGAAAGAAAAAAAAAAAGGAAAATAGAAGTGTTTAACGGCTATTTCAGTGAAATGGAAAAAGTTGTCAATTTCAGTTTTCATTTGTATCCCCTTACTTCTTAAAATAATGACCAGCATTCATATTTCTGATTGTTATTGCAATATTCTGTTTAAGTTGTTAAGCTCAAATATTTAACGATGTGATAGGGGCATTTCTACAGATAATTTATTGCCGTAGGACGCGCCATGACCTTGACAAGCGTTAAGTATTAAGACGCATCAGAAAATCTAGAAAAATCAGGAAAACCGTGAAATTTTCAGGGGTCTTTCTAGTTTAAATTAATGGCATTTGTTTTCCGGATCAAACAGACGAAAAATATATGGAGTCACCTTGTAATTGATAAATAGGAAACACACACCAGCAATTAGTGTGGAGTTTAAAGAGAGAACTTGCACACCTTAAAGAGTTGTTGAGCTTGGTTACATGAAAGAAAAAACGGCTCCAACAAGAGAGCTGTCAATTGAAACGATTAAAAGGATTATAAAACTATTATAAGGGATGTTGGCTGTCTGCAGTCAGCCGTGTCTAAAATTTGGTACAAATATAAATAAAATGTGACGGTTATCAAGAAAGAACATGAGTAAACCGCAGAAGACGTCATAGTGAAAACAGAAAACAAATTAAGATGCCAGAAAATACAAAAAAAAAAAAAAAATACATAGAAAATAAATGCAACACAAATCGTCGGAAACAGGAGATACTTAAAAAAAAAACAGATGAATTATAATTGATTTTACATACACAAAAGGCAAACAATAGCCAACTCTTACATCTCATTAAAAATAAACTGAAATGTAAGTCACGAGAAAATACCGAAAGCAATGCAAATGTCCAAACTTAGGAAAAAAAAAAAGAATCAATATGCAGGGTGCGATGGATAAATTGGCGTCTAAATTACGCAAAAATGAAAATAACACTGACATCTCATCTAAACAGATATCTGGACCAAAATTGCTCGAAAATATCTTGAAATATTATGTTGGTGCAAAAATAATGTCGTTTTCTCACATATGTTACTACGTGAGAAAACGACATTATTTTTGCACCAACCTAATACTAAAGAGTAAATTTATTCACTAAAATTACTATTGCCTCCAACAAAGGCCTCCAGATGACCTCAGAATCTCCTGCAACTCTTCTGGTCGCTCTTCTTGTTTAAGGTGTTGGATGCTGCCATAGTCCTTGCCTTCAGTTCATCTTTGGTGTTCCAAGGAGTCTTGCTGCTCTCTCGCTCAATTACGCCTCACACATAATAATTAAGGGGGCTGCAGTCTGTGAAGTTAGGTGTAAAGTTTGAATGGTCGCAGAAATTGACTGACAGCCATGATTAGGTTCTCCTGCTTACGTGGCATGGTGCAGAGACCTCTTTGCAGATATAGGGTCTTCTAGCAGTCACCCTCTTAACCCAGGCAGCACCATCTCTTCAAGGCACTTGACGTAGACCTCCGTGTTGAATGAGGCCAAGTAGGAAGATGAATGGAGGTATAACGTCACCGTCACTTGTGATCACGCCAAACACCTTCGTAATCACCATTAGACTCATTCAACTCTTTCCGATCCTCTGCATTGTCATCAGATTGACACCTAAATACTATGAAATGTTCGTGGTAGAGCTTCTGGCTAGAATACCAAGCATCCGGTTTACAAATTTCTGGCGGAGTGAATTATGTCAGGGTCTCTTTTTTTTCTCAAAGGCAGTGTCCAACTGATCCAACTATACTCTGCAGTCGACAAAATCAAAAACAAACAACGCGCGTGAGCAAAATTAAATATATATAATGGCGACTATTTACTTATACATCCTGTATATAAGAAATATATTTAGGTACCTCCAAAGATTTGCTAAAAAAAAGGAGCGTACATGATGAAAAAAAAAAAAAAAAAAAAAAAAAAGAGCAAAAATTTAACAAAAACAATTCTAGTTAAAATCTATGTCTGATTATTAAGAGGAAATAACAAAGAATTTTTTGATGTAAGAATTATTTTTTTAATCCTTTTTAGAAAATATGAAATTTTGTTTAAAAATCTTGTTTTTTCTGGTGTAGGAACATAAATTTATACGGGTAATGTGAGCGTCTTTATATGCTAAAAACACATTGATTTGGAAATTCTTGTAAGAACCAGATAATTGTCGAATCTTAATGAAACTTTCAAGACTTGTTCAGAAGTGGATTAGATTATTTTTTTAAAAAATGTTTCTTTGTTAGAAAAACTTGGTAAAAATCTCTTTTTTTTTTACATCTCTATTATTGCCACTTATATAATTTTATGAAATTTGAAGAAATTCTTTTCTTGTCCTGCTTAATGTTTATATTATATTATATTATAAAGACAAATCCTCAGAGAAATTAAATTATCATTTTTTTTGTCAAATAGGGTCCCAGTTACAGAAAAGTTTGCTTTGAATCGTACAATAAAAAATTCGATAAAACATTATTTAATTAGATTTATTGCTTCTATGAATATAATATGTAATGGGCACTTTTGTCGCTGTATAATAAACATGAATTGTTTTCATGGTTTAAAAAATTCTTTAGAGTAATATATAAACTTTGATTGCTATCGGTTAAGTGACATTGTTATCAAATACAAACTATATTTACTAATCATAAATGGAAAAACTTACTACAATTCAGTGACCTACAGTATTTTAAAAAGAATTTTTTTTTGTGTGTATAAACGTGCCGTTTTTTTTTTGTAAACACAGATGTCCATACACAGCATTATCAGAAAATAACTATAGTGAATTAAAATTTTAACATTTTAATTTAGAAATATTTCACCTTTAATTCAGAAAGATGAACAACAGACAGAGAGTTGTGTCTCACAACACACTTCTTACCCAGAAAGAAAGAGAAGGAAAGAAAAGTAAAGAAAAAAAAAAGAAGTGGCAGACATATTAGTTTTATTTTGTACATCATTTTACAGACAGACATAATTCGTTACTTCTTTAATGGAGTTGAAACACAAAAGCTTTTAGCAATTCATCTCTTCGTGGTTAGTAAACGTCACAGTAAACGCCATTTTTTTTTTTTTTTTAAATTAGATTTTATTTTCTATTAACACTATCTACATTTTCTATTTTTATTGTTTTTGCTTGTGAGCAATTGTCTACTTTCTGACGACTTGAGTTTCCCGCAGACTGTTTATTCGTTTCCTCCCTCAAACATAAAAAGGTCATCTGGTTGCCACTGAGACACACCCACCCAGCGATTAATCTTAGCCAGCCTCCACGATGCTCACCTACAGTCGACCCTACTCGGATACACATATCTCTCCAACATGACCGAACGACATTATGGTCAACCATATTCAACCACTGGACAAAACCTCTGACAGCGACATCGTGCGTTTAGTCAAAACAGGAAAAACGTGACGTCATCATAAATGAACAATGTTTTTGTTCTGAAAAGAGGCGAAAAGAACACAGAGTTCATTACTTAGGTTCTTCCAAACACGTTGTTGACAGAAATTATGGTATCTATCTATCTATCTATCTATCTATCTATCTATCTATCTATCTATCTATCTATCTATCTTAATGTCTCTCTCTCTCTCTCTCTCTCTCTCTCTATCTATCTATCTATCTATCTAAAGATATTTTTGTAGGTACAAAATTTAATGATCGAAATAAAAGTATAAAACTTAATATTACTAGACATATTAAAAACGGGCGAAGCAACCGGTTTCGCTCCCGCTCTTCGGGCTTCAACGGGAGATTTAAAATTAACACAGAAAAATGTACAATAAAAGGAAGATGTGGAAAAAAATATGCAAAAGGAACTAGAGACAAATGACAGCCAGCCCCAACACTCACGTTGTTTACACAAAGAAGGCTTACGGGACCCGATGTAAAGTGCCCCCAGAACCTTTAGATGAAATAAGGAGTGAGACCGGGACAACACGGTGAACCAGTCAACACTAGTATTTAGTTACCCCCCCACGAGGGTATCATGTGGCACAAGGCCGGTTTAACGTGGGATCTCCGAGCCCGTGGGATCTCCGAGCCCGTGGGCTCGGCCAAAAATATGCCCTTTGAACTGTATAAACGGGTTCAGGGTCGGTTTACCTCCCCGAAAGAGACTCCGTCCTTCGGCGTAGACTCGTTCGGGTTCCTCCCCACCCGAAGGCGGAGAGTTCAACCGATCAACCGATCAGCCTGTGAGCCGGTGGTCCGACTTCAGACTGAACCAGTCAACACTAGTATTTAGTCACCCCCACGAGGGCATCATGTGGCACAAGGCCAGTTTAACGTGGGATCTCCGAGCCCGTGGGCTCGGCCATAAATATGCCCTTTGAACCATATAAACGGGTTCAGGGTCGGTTTACCTCCCCGAAAGAGACTCCGTCCTTCGGCGTAGACTCGTTCGGGTTCCTCCCCGCCCGAAGGCAGACAGTTCAACCGATCAACCGATCAGCCGGTCAGCCGGTCGTCCGACTTCAGACTGAACCAGTCAACACTAGTATTTAGTCACCCCCACGAGGGCATCATGTGGCACAAGGCTAGTTTAACGTGGGATCTCCGAGCCCGTGGGCTCGGCCAAAAATATGCCCTTTGAACCATATAAACGGGTTCAGGGTCGGTTTACCTCCCCGAAAGAGACTCCGTCCTTCGGCGTAGACTCGTTCGGGTTCCTCCCCGCCCGAAGGCAGACAGTTCAACCGATCAACCGATCAGCCGGTCAGCCGGTCGTCCGACTTCAGACTGAACCAGTCAACACTAGTATTTAGTCATCCCCCCCACGAGGGCATCATGTGGCACAAGGCCGGTTTAACGTGGGATCACCGAGCCCGTGGGATCACTGAGCCCGTGGGCTCGGCCAAAAATATGCCCTTTGAACCCGTATAAACGGGTTCAGGGTCGGTTTACCTCCCCGAAGGAGACTCCACCCTTCGGCGGTCAGCCGGTCGTCCGACTTCAGACTGAACCAGTCAACACTAAATTTGGTTGCACAATCTCTGTTCTTTAATAGGTGTTCGCATATGTCGGAACTATAGTTGTTCGGGACGAGTCCATTCAAAGCAGGGTGTGATTTCTAATTTTTGTAGGAAAGTGTTGTTTTATTCTCACGTCTAAGCGTTGAGTTGTTCTCCCTATGTAGTCGGCTCCGCAACTACAAACGTATTTATAAATAATTGAATTAATTTGATGGGGAGGGAGAACGTCTTTACACGCAGATCTAAACATAGGCCGAGTTTGAAAAATAATCCGAACTTCGGCAGAGAAAAAACAGTGACGAACATTGGATGAAATTTGTTTGGCTATTTTTCCACATTTGGTACCAATCCAGGGTAATCTGAGGTAAACTGGGCATTTTTTGACAGTGTACAGCTCGGCACTTCTGAACTCTTCAACTTTACTACGGATAACTGAATTAACAGTTTCGAGAGGATAACCCAAATTACATAGTGTATCCTCAATAAAGTCGATTTCGTCGTTCAAGAAAGGCTCACAGCAGATCTTTAATGCTCTATGTAGGAGGGTTTTAATAATGTTAATCTTGCGCTTAGTGGGACAAAAAGAGTCCCAACGCGTGTACTACCCTGCGAAAGTAGGTTTTCTATAAACATTTTACTTGTGCTTTTCTTCCGAAGTAGACTTTGGACAAATTCTGGCGGAATTTCCTCAAGAGCTTGATATACAACTTCAGTTATGGCTATAAGCACGTCAGCAGTAGACCTGGCAAAGTGGAAACTATATTGTTTTGTCAGAGAGCAGATCATGGGAGGTGAGATGATTAACTACTTACGTATTGATTAAAGCCTCAAAGACTTTGCCGAAGAGTGGTAGGAGACTGATGCGATTGTAGTTAGATGGGTTAGAATGGTCGCCTAAGTTGTTAAAGACCGGGCCGACAGAGGAAGACTTCCAACAGGCTGGAAAGCAAGAATCGGCGAGACCATAGTTGTATAGTTTGGAGAGAACTAGAACTATCCCAGGGGCACATTTCTGTAGGACTATGGCTGGTATCCCATCACCACCACTTGCTTTGTGAGAGTCTAATTCAGAAATGATGTCTAATACCATCGACGGGGTTAGCACTCAGTATGGAGTCAGTTCTAGGGCGAAAATCGGGTGTGGGTAGCTCGGATGAGTCTTCTATTGAATTGGATGAAAATTTCCAAGTAAAGTATTCAGCCTTATCAGCTGAGGATGTTAGAATTTCGAATTGATTGAGGGGTTAAGGATTTGCTGTAGTTCAGCACACTTTTGTAGAACCGCCAATAATCTTTAGAACCAAATTAGCGAGATGCAATACAGTAACTTGGCTTCTTTGAGGACACGCTGAGACTCATTGAGAAAGAGAGGTCTGTTGCAATCAGAGATGTCTATCCGGTACAGACGGAAGAAGTGATTCCTATGGGCTATAGCGGCAGAGCAAGCAGGTGAGAACCAAGGAGATGAGCGCGATTTAACTTGGTATTTTCTTGCTGAGATGAAAGCCTCGATGCTGGATTTTAACTCAGGAGGAGACCGCAGACGCATTTTGTTTTTGTACGGGATGATTCAAAACCACATTCCAAAAGAGATGTCGTGAAGGAAAACACGGAACGAGTTCTAGTCTTCGCGTTGATAACAGAACGATATTCTGTTAGTAGTAGGTTCATGGCTAGTAGGTTCCTGGCGTAGTACATGCTATGCAAGTAAATTGTTAAACATTAATTTCCCTGTTTGAAAAAAATGAGATGCCTACTCAAAGATTTCCTCAGAAATATTTCTACAGGACATGTTTCGAAGATGTAAGTTCATCGACAGTCAAAGATCAATGAGGAACATCACGAAAGATATGAAGTGAATCTCTAAATAGGATTTTCGTATGGATCACCCCCAAATGTTCAGCGGAAGCTGCTGACAGGTTTCCATTGTGCCACACCGTTTTCTGGGCCACCACTATCATTGAACCATTACTGAAGGCCTGAATAATCGTTTTTCCTCTGTCCATTACTCAGTTGGGAAGACATAGTGTAGGGCTGACACAAAACGATTTTAACCTGTTCTCTTTTTAGCTAAATAGCCCAAAGAAGTGTTCAGTTATGCTTACTACAAATGGTGTCAAGTTGGCTAAAGATTTTATCTGAAAACCTGAAAAAAGAGAATCTCAATTACTTTAGTGTTTATTTATTTTATTTTTTTAGATATTAATAATTTTGTGGGATAGGAAATTATCCCCTGCTGTCACACGATTTGGTTAATTTTGCGGTTACACCTGATATAACATATTTTGTATAGGATAAAATAAAACTGAACACAAAATGGGCTGTGCTATGGGTAGTTTCATCCAACATGGCAAATTGCTATAAACCCTGAACATTAACCTAAAAAAAATCGATTCATATTCTTAAATAGTCTCATCAGATCGAAACTTTCATATGAATGTCATGTATAGCGCCATTCTCGTTCAAGAAAAATCTAAAGTGTTAGCTGTATATAACCGCTTTCTCAGATAAATATTTAAAAATGTCTTCGTGCGATTGAAGTTTGATTATCTTAGTAAGGACCGTTCATCTTGAAACCTCATGGACTGGCGCTACATAATCATAGAGAACTGTGCCAGATCATAGAAACCACATCACTTGAGAACTACCAACAGCAACAACAACTAAAATGAATAACACATCTAACTCGAAGAGAAAATAATGACAAGAGTAAGATGTTGTTATTCTAGCGTGGAATGTCAACATCTTGCTGATGTCAATATTTTAAGCAAAAGATTAGGAAGGAAACTTCCATCAATACTGGAAAGAGAAACTGTAATGAAAGATTTGCAAAATGAGTATGTGGATAGTTCCAAAATCATTACATTTTAAAACCTCTTCTCAAAGCCCCAGTCGAAAACACTTCATCGTTTCTAAAATGCCAACGAACTTTACCTTACTAAAAATATTTATACGCAAAAATCCAGTATTCATCATATTGATTTTGCATCAAGATTTGCTTCCGAATTTTGTTAATGAGTATCACTAACTTAGTACCTTGGATAAATTTCGGACTTCTCAGTTCTGAGTCTCGCACTTGGACCATATAGCTATATCCTCAATATCTGCGATGACCGTTTTTGTTGAGAATTGCGTGAATAATAACGAATCTGGCGGGTTGAACTTTAATAAGACTAATGACACACGATTTTGGCGGTCCCCAGGGTGAATGTTTTCTTGCGTGTTTACGAGATATATATATTTTTTTGTCTTGCTTGGGCTTTAGTAGAAGTTACGTTCAGTCTCGTTGTGGTACCAAGGTTAGATTGTGGGCAAAAAGAAGAGAAATAATAACAAGATCGAATTAATAATAATAATAAAGAAGAAGAAGAAGAAGAAGAAGAAGAAGAAGAAGAAGAAGAAGAAGAAGAAGAAGGAGGAGGAGGAGGAGGAGGAGGAGGAAGAAGAAGAAGAAGAAGAAGAAGAAGAAGGAGGAGGAGGAGGAGGAGGAGGAGGAGGAAGAAGTAGAAGAAGAAGAAGAAGAAGAAGGAGGAGGAGAAGGAGGAGGAGGAAGAAGAAGAAGAAGAAGAAGAAGAAGAAGGAGGAGGAGGAGGAAGAAGAAGAAGAAGAAGGAGGAGGAGGATGAGGAGGAGGAGGAAGAAGAAGAAGAAGAAGGAGGAGGAGGAGGAGGAAGAAGAAGAAGAAGGAGGAGGAGGAAGAAGAAGAAGAAGAAGAAGGAGGAGGAGGAGGAGGAGGAAGAAGAAGAAGAAGAAGAAGAAGAAAAGACCGTCGGGAAAGAAAGGCAGAAAGGAAAACAAAAGCAAAGCAAGAAGGAAACAAAGGAGAAAATGAGAAATGTAAATAGACTGACGGAAAGAACGAAACACAGATAGGAAGCAAGCAAGCAAGAAAGAAAGAAAGATTGACAGACAGAAATAAATACAAACAGAAAGAAAACAAGAAAGATTTGAAGAAAGAAAGGAAGAAGAAATGCACGTAAGCACACACAGAGACAGAAAGAAAGACAAATAAAAAAGGAAAGAAGAAAAAAAAAAGAATGTTTAAAGAACGATAAGCAAATAGAGAGACAGGACGTGAGGTAGAAATACAGATTGCAAAAAAAAAAAAAATAAAAAAAAAAAATAAATAAAATAAAAGAGAGAGAGAGAAAGAGAGAGAGAGAGAAAGAGAGAGAGAGAGAGAAAGAGAGATAGGTTGACAAATAAAAAGGATAAATAACAGAAAGGCAAACAAATAAAAAGAAAGAAGGAAAAAAAGAAAAGTGTGGCAGACAAGTAGACAAATAGATAGAAAGAAAGACAAACAAAAAATGCAAGAAAGAAATAATGGAAGAAGAGAGAGAGAAAGAGGGGGGGTAAACGAACGGGAGACAGGTAAAGAGAAGAACGAAATACAGAAAGATGAACAAAAAGAAAGGAAGGAAAATAGCAGACAAACATGAGTATACACATATAGATAGCTAGAAATACATGAAAGAAAGAATTTTTTTTTGTTTTAAGAGAAGAGAAAAATGGGGAGTTCGCGCGTAGAAGAATGAGAAAAGAAAGAAAAAGAATAAAAATGAAAAGGGGAATGAAAGAAGAGGACAAACCACGAAGAAGAAAGAAGAAAAGAAAACGCTAAAAACGATTATCGGAAATAATAATAATAATAATAATAATAATAATAATAATAATAATAATGAGAAGATAGGAAATATAAAAAAAAAGATTTAGAACATTAGGAAATGGTTGGTAGGTATGTAAAGAAAAGAAAAACAAAAAGAAAGCTGTTTACAAAAAAAAAAATAATAATCAGTTTGGGAGTGTGGCAGTGGAAATAAGGATAAATAAGGTATGTACGCGAACAAATGAATAAAAACGGATTAAACACTCGAAGAAAAGAGAAATCGAATCGAGGGCGGAGAAAGAAAGAAAGAAAGAAAGAAAGAAGGAAAGAATGTACAGAGAGAAAGACAGATACATAGAAATAAATAAATAAAGAAAGACAGAATGAAAGAAAGAAGGAAAGAAAGAAAGAAAGAAAGAAAGAAAGAAAGAAAGAATAAATGAATCAATGAAAGAAAGAAACAAAGAAAGAAGGAAAATAAAAAAAAAACAAAAGAAACGAAAGAAAGAAATAAAGATAAAGAAAGGAAAGAATAAAAAACAAAGGAAAGAAACAAGAGAAAAAAGAAGGGAAAGGAGGAAAAAAGAAAAAGAAAGAAAAAAAAAAGAAAGACAGTGTAAGGAAATAAGAAAGAAAAGGGGCATTGTTAGAAAAATATTAGAGGACGAGTGATAAGAGAATGATAAAGAGAAAGATAAAGATAAAAGGAAAAAAGAACGGAAGAATGAAAGATTGAGAGAAGGAGAAAGCGAGAGAAAGAAAGAAAGAGAGAGAGAGAGAGAGAGAGAGAGAGAGAAAGAAAGAATGTTAAATGAAAAGAGACCGAGGCAAATTTGAAGTAAGTAAGAAGAATAATAGAGGAAAGACGACCGGATATGAAAAAAAGAGAAAGAACAAAGGTAAAGTGAGTAGGGTGAAAAAGAAAGAAGAGAACATAGAAGATAAAGTAAAACAAGTAAATAGAGCTGAGAGTGGACTAAAAAGAATCTAGGAGGAAAATAGGGTAGAGAGAGAGAGAGAGAGAGAGTGGTGAAAAGATAGAGAAAGATACAAAAGAGTAAAGAGAGTAGGGAGAAAGGGGAAGAATTGAAAAGTAACGGAAAACGAAGGAAAGCAAGTGGAATAGGGAAAGTAACGAAGAAGAGAAAGAGAGAGAGAGTGAGAGAGAGAGAGAGAGAGAGAGAGAGAGAGAAGGTTAAAGAAGATCGAAGAAAGAATAGAAGACAGAAAACACGTCAGGGTGTGAAAAAGGAAGGAAATATGAACAGATGAGAAATGTACTCGGACTAATGAGTAGAAACGTATAATACAATGAGAGGAAGGGCAAAAGAAATAAAAAGATGAAGCGTTGGAAAGAAAGAAAGAAAAGGAAAGAAAGAAACGAGAAAGAAAGGTAAGAAAGGAATGATAGGGTAAAATAAAAAGAAAGAAAGGAATCTAAGAAAGAAAATAAAAGAAAGAAAGAAAAAGGTGAAAACAGTAGGAGAGATAGCATAAAGTAAAAGAAAGAAAGGAAGAGAGAAAGATAAGAAAAGAGAGAAAGAAGGAATGAATAAATAAATAAAGAAAGAAAGAAAGAAAGAAGGAAAGAAAGAAATAAAGAAAAAGAAAGAAAAGTAAGAACCGTATGAAAGGAGAGATAGTATAAAGTAAAAGAAAGAAAGAAAGAAAGAAAGAAAGAAAGAAAGAAAGAAAGAAATGCACGAAAGAAAGTAAAAGAAAGAAATAATGTTAAGAAACGTAAGACAGGGCAGAGTAAAAGAAAGAAAGAAAGAAAGAAAAAAAGAAAAAGTCAAGAAAATAAATAAATAAAACGAAACCAAGCCAAGTAAAAAAGAAAAGAAAGTTTAAATTAAAAGAAAGAAAGAAAGAAAGGCATGTATAAAAGGAAAGAATGACTAAAGAAAAGAAAGGAAAATGTGTAAAGTAAAAGAAAGTGTAAGAAAATAAAAAGGAATAGAAAAAGGCAGACGAGAGGAATCAAATGAAAATCAAAGTGAGAATAAAAAGTGAAACTTGAGCAGGCATAAAGGAAAATAATGAAAGAAAGGAAAATTGTAAAGAATAAGAAGAGGAAGTAGAAAGTGGAGACGAAAAGGAAAGATTAGTATGAAAGGAAGGAAGGAAGGAAGAAAGAAAGAAAGAAAGAAAGGAAGAAAGAAAGAAAGAGAGCGTAACATGCAAGTAAAGAAGAATAAGACCAAGACAAGTCTGAAGATGGTAAGAAAAATGTCGGGGAAAGTTAAGTGAGGAGATGGTAAAAGAGAAAGAAAGAAAGTAAAAAAAAAAGAAGAAAAAAAAAAAGGTAAATAAAAAAAAGCAAAGAGTGGACTAAAGAGAATATAGAAGAAAAGTAAAGAGAAAGGGGGTGGGTGGGGAGAGCGAAGAGAGATTGTTAAAGATGCAAAAGATTAGAGAGAGTGAGAAGAATGAGAAAGAAAGGCAAATGAAGTAAAGCAAAAATATTATTGAAAGTACAAGGAGAGAAAGAAGTATAAGGAGAAAAGATAACATAAGGAGAGAAAAATAAAGAAGTGAAAAGAAAAAAGAAGCAGACAGAAGATGAACAGGTTATAGACAATAAAAAGTAAGGGAGAGCAAGGAAAAGAAAAGTTGAGTCAAAAGGAAAGAAGAGGAAAAGAAGAGGAAAAGAAAAGGTGAGAGATAGAAAGAAAGAGAAAATGTAATTATAATAGATAAGGTGTTAGTAGGAGGTTCTGTGTATGAAGAGTAGGAGAAAAGGGGGGCGAATGAAGAGGATAGGAGAAGTATACAAAAAAGAGACAAAGAGGAAAACGGGAAAGTAAAAAAAAAAGGTGCAAGGGTGGGCAGTAGACAGAAGTATTTCGGGTAAGGCAAGAAGAAGAAGAAGAAGGAGGAGGAGGAGAAGACGAAGAAAAAAGAGGAAGAAGGAGGAAGAGAAGAAGAAGGAGGAGGAGAAGAAGAAAGAGAAGAAGAAGAAAGAGGAGGAGAAAACGAAGAAGAAGAATGAGGAGAAGAAGGAGGAGGAGAATAAGAAGGAGGAGGAGACGAAGAAAAAATGAAGAAGAGGAAGAAGGAGGAGGAGAAGATGAAGGAGGAGAAGAAGAAAGAGAAGAAGAAGGAGGAGGAGACGAAGAATAAGAAGAAGAAGAGGAAGGAGGAGGAGAAGAAGAAGAAGAAGAAGAAGGGAGAGAGAGAGAGAGAGAGAGAGAGAGAGAGAGAGAAAGAGAGAGAGTGAAAGAATAATTGTTCAGAAGAGCGAGCGAGGTATTCTGATGCCATCGCAATGCGCCGAATAGCCTGGAAGGGATTGGTGTCGTGACGTTCGGAAGATACAAACAAGTCTCAGAAAAAATGTCATGTACTTGCAAGAGGTAGTCGGGAGTGAATCATATTCGTTGGATGCGGGCAAGACGACTCTGGGAAGGGCGAAGGGATTCGTTAGGGAACGGAGAGCAAAGAGACAGAAAGAGAGAGAGAGAGAGAGAGAGAGAGACAGAGATAAAGAGGAAATGAAGAAATGAACGGAATGAATTATAGCGGCAAGAGGAAAACGGGAAAGAATTAACCACACAAAAAAGAAAGAAATGATAGAAAAAGATGTCGTCGGATTAAACGTGCTAGACCACCAGTCTTTACCACTACAAGTATTAACGCTATGATCGTCACATATATTTATACCCACCCACATCTCGTCCAATCCCCATCATATCCAATTTTTATTTTCTACCATCCGTTCACTCATGATACATAACTTTGTCTTCCCTCTCCTTCCTTCCTTCTCTTGTTCCTGTTATGTAAATGTTTGTATATATATATATATATATATATATATATATATATATATATATATATATATATATAATTTTCCCTCAAAATGTTATTAAGTGAAGAGAGAGAGACTGAGACTGAGAGAGAGAGAGAGAGACTGAGACTGACAGAGAGAGACTGAGGCTGAGAGAGAGAGAGACTGAGACTGACAGAGAGAGACTGAGACTGACAGAGAGAGACTGAGAGAGAGAGAGAGAGAGAGAGAGAGACTGAGACTGACAGAGAGAGACTGAGAGAGAGAGAGAGACTAAGACTGACAGAGAGAGACTGAGGCTGAGAGAGAGAGAGAGAAGCAGAAAGCAAAATGAATGAATAAATAAATGGGGGGGTGTTCAGAATTGGTGTTGCGTAACACAAACATATTTTTTTTTTTTATTTGTTTTTTGGGTTTTTTTTTAATTATTTATTTATTTTATTTTTTTTTGCTTATGCTTGCTTATAAACAAGACTTTGGATGTAATCAAAACAGTAAACATCAGAGTTAAGAACATGGAAAGATTGGAAAAGTGTGGAGCAAAGAGGAAGAAAGGAGGAGGAGGAGGAGGAGGAGGATAAGGAAAAGGAAGTGGAAGAGGTGCAAAAGAAGTGATAAGGAAGAAGGCAAGAGGAGGCAGAAGGAAAGAGGAGGAGGTAAAAGGAACATCGTAGAGGAGGTAGAAGGAAAAATAGGGAAGGAAGCAAAGAAACCGTGAGAAAAGGAAACTGGAAAAAGGGGAGACATAAGGAAGGAAGGAAGGAAGGAAGGAAGGGAGAGAAAAGACAGAACGACAACGGGAAACGAGAAAGCAGAAAGAAGGGAAAAAAAGGAAAGAAACCAAGAAGGAAACAAGGTAGAGAGTAAAAGAGTAAAAGGAGGAGGCAGAAGGAAAGAAGAAAATGGGGAGAGAAGAAAAGAGGACAAAACGGAGAGAATGAAATGCGGAGCGGCATAAACAAAGAAGGAAAAGAGCAGGCAGATATACAGAGGGAAAATTGATAGCAAAAAGAAGAAAGAAAAAAAAAACAAGGGTAAAAAGAGAGGCACAAGGAAAGGAGGAAAAGGGTGAAAAAAAAGAGGTATAACCTAAGAAAGTGAGAAGGAGGAATAAAAATGACAGAAAGACAGAAGAAACAAGGAAAAAAAGAAAGAGGATTATGATAGGATAAAGAACAAGTAAGAAACGTTTATCAATCTAACATGTTTCACTTTTATTAAAGCTTCATTACAGAATAAGATAAGGAGAGAGAAAATAAATAAATACATGCTGGCATTATTACTTTTGTGTTGCTTGCTTTCATTGGTCAATCTTGTTTCCCATATATTCGACTTTTTAAAACCAGCGTTAGTATGATTTGTGGCGTTCCTAATTCAAGGAGAGACGATGCGTACATTTGAAGTTTCAAGAAAGTGGGTTAACAAAGAAGAAGAAGAAAGGAAAAGTTTAGAAGGAAAGAGCAAAAAAGAAAGAGAAGAAAGCAAGAGGAATAAGAGTAGGAAAGAGAGAAAAGAGGAGAGAGAGGGGGAAAGAGGGGAAAACGGCGGAGGCAGAACGAAAGAAGAAAAAAAGAAGGGACAGAAAGAAAGGAAGATGGAAAACGAATGGGTTAAATAAAATAGAAGATAATGAAAGAAATCCTAAACGAAAAGAAAGAAAGAAAGAAAGAAATCCTAAACGAAAAGAAAGAAAGAAATCCTAAACGAAAAGAAAGAAAGAAAGAAAGAAAAATCCTAAACGAAAAGAAAGAAAGAAATCCTAAACGAGAGGATTGTGTGGAAAAACACACACACACACAGAGAGAGAGAGAGAGAGAGAGAGAGAGAGAGAGAAGAGAGAGAGAGAGAGAGAGAGGAAAAGAAGAGATTTGAAAGAAAGTGTAAAACACGGTAGAAAGACGAGAGAAAAAGGGTTAATATCAGAATGTGAAGAAAGGTGAGATGAAGAAGAAAGAAAAGCAATAGGAAGTGGAAATGGTGAGGGGCGCAAGGGCGAAATAAATAAATAAAAAAAAGGAATAGGAGATGAGAGAGTAAGTTGTAAATCGTTTTAGAGAGGCGGGCGGGGAGTAGGATGAGGAAAGTGAGGTTAAGGAGAAAAGAGAGAAAAGGTGGAAAAATAGGGAATGGCGTATACTGAGAATAGGTGACTATGGATGAAATAATAAACACAGAAGGTAAACTAAAGGGTGATTAAGCTAAAAGGAAAGGGGTGAAAAAAAGGAAGAGAAAGGGAATCTTTCGAGGGAGAGGGGGATTGATAAAGAAAGAGAAAAGAAATAGAGCCAAAAGAAAGGAAGAAGAAAAAAAAAGGAGAAAGATTTCTAAGAGAATGAACGAACGAAAGAAGAGATAGATAAGAGAAAATGGAAAAGAAAACAGAGAGTGAGTACGAAGAGGAAGGAAAGTATAATGAGAGGGGAGAAGAAAACAAAAGAGAAAGAATAGCAAGTGAGTGAATGAGAGAGAAAGAAAGAGAGAGAGAGAGAGAGAGAGTTGAAAGAAAATCATAGGGATGAAAAAAGAAAGCCGGAAAATCTTATACAAGCAAAGTATTCGAGGAAGAAAGGTAGAAAAATAAAAAGATAGATAGATAGATAAACAAAGGGAGAGAAAGAGAGAGAGAGACAAAGACAGAGAGAGCGTGATAGAAAGAGAGAGAGAAAAACAGAGAGAGAGAGAGAAAAAGACAGAGCGAGTAAGAGAGATAGAAAGACAGAGAGAGAGAGAAAGACATAAAGAGAGAGATAGAAAGACAGAGAGAGTAAGACCGAGATAGAAAGCGAGAGAGTGAAAAGCAGAGAGAGAGATAGACAGAGAGCGTGAGAGAGATAGAAAGACAGAGAGAGAGTGAAAAAGACAGCGATAGAGAGAGAGAGAGAGAAAGAAAGGAGATAAATAGAAAGATAGAGAGAGCGTGAGAGAGAAACAGAGTGAGAGCAAAAGACAAGGCAGCGAGGGCAAGATAGAAAGAGAGAGGAAAAACAAATAAAAAGACAAAAGGGTGAGAGAGAAAGTCAGCGAGTGAGAGGGAGGACAGAGAGATAGAAAGACAGAGAGAGTGTGAGTGAGATAGAAACAGAGAGATATATATAGAGAAAGACAGATAGATCTAGATAGAAAGAGAGAGTGAGAGAACACGAGAACGATTTATTCCCGCTGAATATCAAGAGTTTTTAAAAAGTTGCAAACGGGGAATCAAACGTTGCTTAGAGCTTCAAGAGACAGGAAGTTGGGGAAAGCCATCATCGCCCATGTCCTGGAACGACACGACACGGAAAAGAACAACAAAAAGTAGAAGTAGAAGAAAAAATGGAGATTGAAGGCTTGCAAGTTTCAGCATCCCGACGTGGTGCAATGGCTAGCGAGCTTGTTCTCGTTAGCACAATTACGACTGTATAGTGAGTTCGATTCTCACTGGGTACCCACATTGTGCCGCATTTAAGCTACGTTTAGAAACTCAACAATCTACTTACAAGTTTGTGATAAAAAGTTATCAAATAAGACAAGCAAAAGAACGAAACTGATTGTTTTATATTTGGTAGGATTTTGAGAAGAGGGGCGGAACGAAAACTTTTCAGCACCGCTGCTTACTTTCTTCAGCTGGAAAAGGATTTCGTGTTTGACACCACGTAATCCAAACAAGTGTCATCATTCCAGAAACCAAACCACCGCGCAAAAAAATATTTGAAAAAGACGAATACTTATGTCACCTGTTAATACTTTCTCTTTCTTTCTTTCTTTCTTCTTTTTTTTTTTTTTTATATAAACACACACACACTCAAAACACATGATCTACATTTCTTGTAACCAGAGTCACCTTGCGAAATCCCGCAGTAACATCGAGTTGATATGATTAAAGAGACTTTATTCACTCGATATCTTTAACAAAACACATATCTATATCATATTAGGATTTTAAAAAATCATTTCACCCCATGCAATGTGGGAATGCCACTAGTACGCACGTGTTGACAGGGAATGAAAGTAAAAAGAGAAAACTGAGGATAGGGTGGATTGAGTAGAATAAAAAAGATCAACGGCAGTTCAAGAAGACAGAAGATGGCGATTGACGTTACATGTAAATTTTTGGAGATAGTAGTTATCAGGGAAGCAAGGAAACGGGAGAGAGTTCCACAAGTTGGAAGTGCGAGAAAATAAATTGCTGGAGTAGAAGTTAGTTATTTCAACAGTAAAATCGTGGGTCTTAGTTGCCAATCAAGTTGCACGCTTAAATTTATGTTGGTGGGGCACCAGGGAAAAAAAAGCTCGCCAGAGCAATTGCCATGGAAATATTTGTAGAAAAGACAGAGGGAAGCCATGTCACGATGGTGGGAAAGTGACTGAAGTCGAGATGCCTGGATTGATTACATCACAGATCCTTCTTTGAATTTTTTCAAGAACCTCGAGATAAATAGCAATGGCAACCGACCGGATATGGTAGCACTATCCAATGCACGGACCAATGGTAGATTTGTAGATGTACAAGATGGATTCTGACGAGAAAAAATTTCAGGCATGACACAGTGATTCACCTTTCTTTGCAATAGATGAAGCTATTGATTCGATATAGGCGTTCCACATCATGTCAGTGGTAAACGTGAGGCCAAGAAGGTGTAGTGTGTTGCTTTTCTGGAGTCTAGCATCAGTCATGGCGATGACAGGCAGAAAAGGTTCTCTATAGTGGTTAAATATACGCTGTTTCGATTTATAACAATAACTTTAAAAAAAGAAAGACCTAGACTAGGATATTTCTGGAAGATAAGGTTTTTATGACAAGCAATCTTTGTAATTAATATCAAGAGATAGAATAATAATAATAATAATAATAATAATAATAATAATAATAATAATAATAGATAAGATTAAATATTTACTAATCTTAACCCTACTCGGAGTTTCGTCGAGACAATATCTACTTGTACAATCAAATTTCCTGACAGGTGGATGTAATCTCTGCGAAAATCAGAGTAAGGATGAGATACTTATCTTATCCTTACTCTGATATTTAATTACATTTATTACAATTATTAAAATATAAACCACTATCAGAATTTTTATTTTGCAAGTTAATATTTTCACAATAAAATTAGTATTAACCAACTGATCTGTCTATATTTCTGAGATGAGGTATTAATTAATTAATTACTCTATTTACATTGTTCGGGCTGTTGTTCTCATTTTTGTTGCCATATTCACGACGTTTCGGCCGTTGTAAGCTCCGGCCTTCTTCACGTGATTGGATTTTCGAACTGACCCTTTATTTCGTCCACCGAGAATACCATGGGCGGAGCATGTTAACGATGAGGAATTTTAAAAAGAAAATGGAAACAAAAGGGACGCTTATACTTGGAATCAGAAAAAGAGCCTTGAAAGTTTTAGAACGCGTAGTGGGGAAAGAGGGATTGGAGAATCTGACAATCACAGGGCATATTGAAACCAAGAGGAGCAGAGAGAAACAGCGAGTAACCTATCAAAAGAGCTTGTGTAAATGAAGAACAGGGAGGAGAAGGGATAATAAAAAGATAAATATTGCTGATTGATACCATGATCACCCACGTCCTGAAGAGACCCGATACATAGAAAAAGAAGATATTATATGATTTATATATGAATTTCACATCATAATATCTGAGCTTATTAAAATTATAGAGTGTTCCAATAATTGCACAGATTTAAAATGTGAATTAAGTTTAAGCGTCAAATGATTTTTTTCTTTTTCTTTCAGATTTAACAACTTAAGTCTTTGGCAATTTCAATCATGGAAAGATTAACAATCAGACAACTTGTTAAAGTTATCGAAACCTATTACGAAAATGGACGTTCAAATTTATAAATATTCGGCCCAATTATTCCGCTAGCAAAAAATGCACACAAAACAGCGACCTTTTGTGGATTCAGTGGCTTTTCAATAATCTTCCTTGGATTTTTATCAGCCCAAATGCGACAATTCTGCTTATTAACGAATCCACCAAGATGAAAATGGGCTTCATCACTAGAGGCTTCGATAACTTTAACACTTTGTCTGATTGTTAGCATTTCCATGGTTGAAACTGCCAAAGACTTAAGTTGTTAAATCTGAAAGAAAAAGAAAAAAAATATCATTAGACGCTTAAACTCAATTCACATTTAAAATCGGTTCAAGTTATAGGAACAGCCTATATTTACACTAATTTGTTTACTGGTCTTAGATTTTATTATGTCAATCGAGATTTATCATAGAGTAATTGATATTTCCGAGGTGCGTTCCGGATATTTTGAGAGTTTTTAAGAGCAGCAGTTATAACTGCCCTGGATTATTGTAATTTTAGTATATCATTACGATACGTCTAATAAGCTGACCTACCAACATTTGTTATTCCAGATTGAAAGAGACGTCCGTAACAGTTCATCAAACAGACCCAAGTAAACACTGCTTGTCAGAGCTATTTTACAGAATGCAGCCAGAACGTGAAGACAATTTGGAATCTCGCTATGAAATAAAGTTTTGTTTTGATAGAAATGGGCATCAAAACTGTCCCTCATCATCTCTACAGTCCAGACCTTTCTCCCTGTGATTTTGATTGTTCTTCAAACTGAAGGAGAACGTCAGGGCAGAGGCAGTCGTTTTAAAGACATTGAGAAGATGATGGAGACTATAACAAGGGTCCCGGACATTTATACTTTGGGTGACTTCCATGGTGCTTTCACGTGGCTGGAGCGGTACAAGAAGTGCATTGAAGTCAAAGGATCTGACTTTGAAGGAGATCAGAGTTTTGTACTTTCTTTTAATAATTTTTTTTTCTTGAAAAAGTCTCAAAACTCTTGGAATGAACCTCGTAATGTACCTCACATGAAAAGGCTGACCCATTTTAAAATTAAGGAACATTAAGGAGAAGACGTTTTGACGACGTTGAGGAGATGAAAGCGGCTGTGACAAGGGCATTCGATACCTACACTTTGGATGACTCCTACGGGGCGTTCACGAAGTGGCTGGAGCGCTACAAGTTCATTGAAGTCAGACGATCCTGTTTTGAAGGAGATCAGAGTTTTGTACTTCTTTGTAGTTAATAATTTTTTTTTCTTGAAAAAGTCTCAAAACTCTTGGAATGAAGCTCGTAATGTATCTCACATAAGAAGGCCGACCTATTTTAAAATTAATAAACATTCGTTGAATAAGAACGAATATGGAATTATTTGCTTTATTTAGCATACAAAGGTGATTCTTTTATAGCCACCTCAAACTATATACGAGGGCCATTTCAGAAGTTTTGAGATTGTTTTTAATGAGAAACTATTATAACTGTTCTAGATTATAGTAATTTTAGTATATCATTACAATACACCTAATAAATTCACCTGACAACTTTTGTTATTCCAGATTGAAGGAGACGGCTGTAACAGTTGATTAAACACACCTAAATGAAACACTTGATGTCAGAGCTGACTAATTTGCAAAATGCAGTCGGGATGTGAAGACAAATATAGGCATCTAAACTATCCCTCATCATCTCTACTGTCCAGACCATTCTCTCTGTTGTCTTTTGATTGTTCCCCAAGCTGAAGGAGAACCTCAGGGGCAGTCGTTTTGAAGTCATTAAAAAGATGAAGGAGGCTGTGACAAGGGCCTTCGATACCTGCACTGTGGATGACTCCTACGGGGCGTTCACGAAGTGGCTGCAGCGCTACAATTTCATTGGAGTCAGAGTATCTGACTTTGAAGGAGATCAGAGTTTTGTACTTCTTTGTAATTAATAATTTTTTTTTCTTGAAAATGTCTCAAAACTTCTGGAATGAACCTCGTAATGTATCTCACATAAAAAGGCTGACCCATTTTAAAATTAAGAAATATTCGTTGAATAGGACCGAATATGGAATTATTTGTTTTATTTAGCATACAAAATTTGGAATCTCGATATGCAATAAGATTTCGTGTGGATTGGGAGGAGAATCTAAACTATACCCTCACCCTCCCTACAGTCCAGTACCGTTTCTACCTGTTACCTTTTGTTGTTCCCAAGCTGAAGGAGATCCCCAAGAGAAGTCGTTTTGAAGACGTTGAGGAGATGAAGGCGGCTGTGACAAGGGTCCTGGACACCTTCACTTTGGATGACTCCTACGGAGCCTTCACGAAGTGGCTGAAGCGCTACAAGTGCATTGAAGTCAGAGGATCCGACTATGAAGGAGATTATTTGCCTCTCTTGAAAAACGTTCAAAACATCTGGAATACACCTCATATTTACTAATTTCAGATAAAGAAAAAATTCCATCGGCTATAAGAAAGATGTATACTATTTACATTAGACAGATACTGAAGAAAGATGTAATCTCAAAAGAGTAAGCATATCTGATAAAATTAGTAGCCATGCGTCTCCACATTTAACACTTCAAGATTAACCTATCATATCTGATTGACTAAAAACACACGTTTGTTTTAACCGAATCTATTAAAATTAATGCAGCAGAAAGGTATACGCTATCGAATCGTCCTGAGCAAAATTATGCATCAGTAATATGTAATGATGAAGACGAGACAGAAAACTCTGCCAAGATACAGAAGGGAATACAGAAAACTACACAAGGAAACAAGGGCCAAATGCAGGCCGGCCGGCGAAAGAAGAGTGGCTAAACAAAAAATGTGCAGAAATAGAGAGACTGAGTACCACCAACAAAGGAGATATGCATATACAAATAAGGAAACTAACAGGACAGAAGACATGCTTGTCAATAGGTTACATAAAATCAAATGATGGAACGTTCATATTAGAGAAGGGAAAATTCTTCAGCGCTGGAACGAATATATTGAAGAACTCTTCCACAGCGAAAGAGAATAACCAGCAATACACGACAGGCCTGAAATTCTAAAAAACCGAAGGAGAATCAACACAGGCGAAATTGAACAGAAACAAGGCAGCAGGGCCAGACGGAATTGTAACGGAAATGCTGACAGCCTTAGATGATTTTGGCATAGACAAGATTACAGAAATAATAAAGGAAATCTACAACAATGGAGATATACCGAATGATCTGAGCAGGTCTATTTTCATAGCACTGCTTAAGAAACCAAGCGCGAACGAATGTGGACTCAACCGAAAAATAAGCCTAATGAAGCCATATAACTGTTATGGTGAAACACACATATTCTATAGTTAATAGATTCTTCCACCTAATATAAGTAGGAGTAGTAAGAGAAACGAGGGTCAGTCGATGTCGGACAACCGGCTGAACGGTTGAACTCTCTGCCTTCAGGCGGGGAGGAACCCGAACGAGGCTACGCCGAAGGGCGGAGTCTCGTTCGGGGAGGTAAACCGACCCTGAACCCGTTTATACGGGTTCAAAGGGTATATTTTTGGCCGAACCCACGGGCTCGGAGATCCCATGTTAAACCGGCCTTGTGCCACATGATACACTCGTGGGGTGGGTGACTAAATACTAGTCGATGTCGGACGACAGTAGTCGACAGTTAGTCGAATAGAAAGTAGTTAGCGACCACAACAAGATTACTCTGCGCAATACCTATTATATCAAGTTCATAACGTTCTCTACGTCGGACTATTTAGGACCGATTTAGTACAAATACAAGCCTCCACTGCTAAATAACTCTACAACAATAACAAAACTCATCATCCGTATTCTGATGAATAGAGCGCGCAGCAGAATCAACCCCGAGATAGGACAAGAACAGTGCGGGTTTGTTAAAGACACCGGAACAATGAACGCGATATTCATGCTCAGAATGCCATCAGAAAGAGCAAAACAAATGCAGAAGGACGTGCTCCTGTGTTTTATAGACTACGCAAAAGCGTTCTACAAAGTACGCTACAAAGATCTGTTGGAACTGCTCTATATTTGGGAAAGATATTAGAATAATCAAGAATCTATATTGGCAGTAAACGGCCTGCATACGGATAGAAAATACGTTCAGAAGATATACAAAAATAGAAAGGGGCGTAAGGCAAGGATGTGTCTTCTCACCGGACTGCTTCAACCTATTCAGCGAGGCAATTCTGAGAGAGCTGAAAATTCTATCAGGATTCACCATTGGCGGCCACAGTCTTAACAATATAAGATACGTAGACGGCACAGTACTGATAGTAGACACGGAAAAGAAACTACAAAACCTCCTACTGAAGTTAGCGAAGGAGAGCTAGAAGAAGGGACTAAGTATAACTACAAAGAAGACAGAATGCATGGTCATCAGTAAAAAGATGAGCCCTAAATGCGATTTACAGGTCGGGGACACTAAAATCAAGCAGGTGCGGAAATTATCTGAGAAGAGTTCTGACAGAGGACGGTAAGTGCGACGCTGAAATCCGAAGACGTATTGGGATGGCCAAGGACGCATTCCAAAAGCTAGGCAGAGTATTAGAAGACAGGAGGATTTCGTTGGTGACAAAGAAAAGAGTAGTGAACTGTTACGTGATATCTATCCTCCTTTGTGACAGCGAACGTTGGACGGTCTCCTCAAAGATGAAAAAAAACTCGAGTCAACAGAGGTATGGTTCTACAGAAGGATGCTAAGGATATCATAGACCGAACATAGAAGCAACGATGAGGTTTTGAAGAAGATGCAAACAAAGAAGAAACTTATACTTAACGGCACTTACAGCTGGAATTTCTGGGACGCGTAATGAGAAAGGGATGCTTGGAAAATCTGATACTCACAGGGCGAATAGTGGAACAAGGGAAAGCAAGGCGTGACATACTTAACGGGTTTAAGCAAGTGAATGATAGAACAGTGTCTGGGAGAAGTAGCAAAAAGACAAAACTTATGGAGAACTACAAGAGATAGGAGAAAGTGGAGAGTCATGTTCGCCTACGTCCTGAAGGGACACGGCACATAAAAGAAGAAGAATTTATTCTGATTGTTCATGATTCAAATTCGACTGGTGTACTGTATTATCGCCAGAATCCTGTCCCTGGACAACTCAGTGTCACGTCACGATGATAGTTCTCAATCTAGTTAGGTATTCTTATCAGCTACCAATTCTCTGGAACCAAATACATTTTGCCTAATACTTGGAGAAAATATGGACACTGCCAAGTAACACTGAAATGCCATTAAGGACAATATACTGTAACAGTTCAGTATGGTTTCCTGAAAATAACTCGCAGCCCATAAGCCAGAAATACTGACAATTATCTTTTGTTAATTTCTTATTAAAAACTTTTAAAAACGAATTTTGGGGTATTTACTAAGCCCACTTTTTGCTGCCCCAGTCCAGAAATGAGGAACAAAAGACCTCACTCCACTTGTAACGATCTGTGATGAACCACGGCAGAGATTTCTTCCACGATATTTTAAGAAATACGTTTTCTGGATGTATGGTTTTTAAACATTTGAAATGAAATAAAAATGAATATTTTAGAATTAATATATAAAAAAAAAGGTAGGTGGAAACATTTTTTGATATTCGGACAATGTTTGTGTGTGATCAAATGTTATTTATGCTTTTCCAGTTTTCATCTGATTTCGATGATTTTTTTTGTTTGATAGATAATTCTTCAGTTCCGGCTGTGAGTCCAAATTGTTGGTGACAATGTCTCTCCACTATTTCCTCTCTATTATAACACTCAGAAACGTTTTACTATTTGCTATCTGTTCTTGGATATATATCTTTCATAAAAACTTTAATAAAAAATAAATAGTTTAAATTATTCCAATAATATTATTTATTATTATACAGTTTCCTTTTCAGCGCCACCCTCATTCAAATTATTACACCCCCTCATTTGGGGATGTGCTTCAGTTGCATCCAATTGTTGTTACTAATATTGATTTTCAGGTGGGCTGACTTTAAACTTAAACTGCTCCAATATATTTCTGAATTGAGGTATTGCAAGTATTTACACTATTTATTGGTCTCATCTTTATTGCTATATTTACAACGTGAATATTGCAATAAAGATGAGGCCGTTATACGCCCCGGTCTTCTTCAGGAGATATACATTGGAATTTCAAACGGAACCCTTTATTTAGTCCACGAAGGTAGACTGTTCTAATTCCACGTGCCATGCCCTTTTGGATATCTCAGTTTCAGTTAATTACCTTCAGTAACTCAACTCGATAAGTTTTTGTTCTCTCTGCTGTCGCCAAGTATTGAACACACGACTCTTTGAGTCAAGTCACACATTGGATTACTCAGACAAAGCTTTTAACCACAGGGCCATGTGTCTCTAATTTAAAAGGAAAGTTGTGTACTGAAACAGCTCAATCGTATCTTAATTGTCGAGGATTCCTAGATAATGACCCTTCAATATAACCTAAAAATACACAAAATTTATTCAGATGCATTGAAATATCTCCCTTTTCATACACAATGAATAAATTAATTTATTTATTAAATTAGTAAGTATTGAAATGTCTCTAAAATGTCTCTAAATTAGTCCTGAAAAAAAAAAAAGCGGTATGCGTAAACCATGAATAAAAAATAAAAACATTAAGTTGAAATTATTTTTATAAACATCATATCACCTCCCCCATGTAAGGCAGTAAAGCCACTAAGATACAAGGTGTTACTGAGTGAGAAAGAAATAGAAAAAAGAGAAACATTATTGAGGAGCGAGATCAATAGAAAAGTAATCATCAAAACAGTAAATAACGATTGACATTGCATTTACATTTTTGAAGTTCAAAGGTGGCTGGAAAGCATGGGGTCGGAAGAGTTCCATAAGTGAGAAGTGCGAGAAAAGAAACAGTTTCCATAGAACTTACGGTTACATCGAGTCGATTCAGTTGTGAATTAATGAGACCTTGCAGCCAATCTAGTACGGCGTTTAAATTCATAAAGTTCAGGTACCATAGCGAAGAGTTTATCCAAATAATTACTATGATAGTATTTATACAAAAGGCAGAGGAAAGTAATTGAAGCCGAAACGCCTGATCAGAGTCAATATTTTCTTTATTCTTCTTTGGATATCTAGGAAAGGTAAAAGTTGAATCTATTCTTGAAGGGGTCAAGATTTTAATGACCTAGGAAGCATCACCTCGAATTCGAACTCGGCTTTTCAACATCTAATTTTGAGCCGCCAATCATTACACCACCTGCATATCCAAAATGAGGTAAGAAGTTCAGATTATGAGGATATTTTTTTAATCATATCACCTCATGCAAGGCATTAAAGCCACTGAGGCACAAGTGGATTATTGAGTGTGAAAGAATAAGAAAAAAAGAGAAACATTATTAAGGAGCGTTAACAATAGAAGAGTAATCAAGAAGACAGTAAATAACGATTGATATTGCATTTAAATTTTTGAAAATTAAAGTTGGTTAGAAAGCATGGAGCCGGAAGAAAATTCCAGAAGCGAGAAGTACGAGAAAAGAAACTGTTTATATATAATTCAACTGCGAATTGATGGGACCTTACCGCCAGTCTAGTACGGAGTTTAAATTCATAAAGTATAGATATCTTAGCGTAGAATCCAATCAACAAATTACCATCAAAATATTTATAGAAAAAGGTACAGGGAAGCTCCATTATGGCGATGAAGTGACTGAAGCTGAGGCAGCAGGTAAGGACCAATAATATTGCTAATTCTTCTTTGGATTTTATCAAGAATCTCTAAATATAGAGCTAGAACACTGGGCTATATGTGGGAGCAATATTCTTATAAATATGTAAGATTGATTCAGGGGAGAAAAATTGTCCTGCACGACAAAGTGAATCAACTTTCTTAGCAGCGGACCTCACCCAACGACCTCACCCAACAACGTCAGCTAACAACGTCACCCAACAACGTCTCTAAAAATCTCACCAAACAACCACACCGAAGAATCTCACTGAACAACCTCACCCAACATCACCCAACAACATCACCCAACAACGTCACCGAACACCCTCACCCAACAACGTCACTGAACAACCTCACCTAAAAACGTCAGCTAAAAACGACTCCAAAAAGCTCACCGAACAACCACACTGAACAATCTCACTGAACAACCTCACCCAACAACATCACCCAACAATATCACCGAACAACATCACCCAACAACCTCACCTAACAACGTCACTGAACAATCTCACCCAAAAACGTCAGCTAACGCCTCCAAAAAGCTCACCAAACAACCACACCGAACAGTCTCACTGAACAACCTCACCCAACATCACCCAAAAACATCACCCAACAACATCACCCAACAACGTCACCGAACAACCTCACCCAACAACGTCACTGAACAACCTCACCTAAAAACGTCAGCTAACAACGTCTCCAAAAAGCTCACTGAACAACCACACTGAACAATCTCACTGAACAACCTCATCCAACAACATCACCCAACAATATCACCGAACAACATCACCCAACAACCTCACCGAACAACCTCACCTAACAACGTCACTGAACAATCTCACCCCAAAACGTCAGCTAACGCCTCCAAAAAGCTCACCAAACAACCACACCGAACAGTCTCACTGAACAATCTCACCCAACATCAACCAACAACATTGCCCAACAATATCACCCAACAACATCACCCAACAACCTCATCGAACAACCTCACCCAACAACCTCACCCAACAACGTCACTGAACAACCTCACCCAAAAACGTCAGCTAACAACGTCTCCAAAAAGCTCACCGAACAATCTCACTGAACAACCTCACCCAACAGCCTCACCGAACAAGATCACCCAATATCGTCAGCTAATAACATTACCCAACAATATCACCCAACAACATCGCCGAAGAAGATCAGCTGACAACGTCACCCAACGACGTCAACAACTAACCTCACCAAATAACTACATCGAACAACGTCACCCAATAACCTCACCGACAAACGTCAACCAGCGACCTCACCCAACAACGACACCGAACGACCTCAGCCAACAATTTCACCTGGCTAGGAGTGCCTTACTACAACGAGAAACTCACCATGAAAAATATCAGTTTATAAGTCTATTTCTGCCGGACAGTATTTCTGCACACACACACACACACACACACACACACACACACACACACACACACACACGCACACACACACAAGAAGAATCTGCCTCCCGATATAAAGTAGTGCCTCTAGGCAGACTGACATTAATTTCCCTATTTAAAGTAACAGGGATGTCAACACCAACGTATGTAGCGACTAAAAATATAATTAAATAAATAAAAATTAAATGAAGAAAGGAAAAAGAAAGAAAAAAAGAAAAGTTAAGAAAATAAACCAATAAAATAAGGACATCAATAAAAAAAAAAAAATGAATAAAAAAAATAACGTTTATTGTAAGAAGAAAAATGTCGGATTTTAAAAGATCAATTTAAAAATTACCATGTTTACGTTTCGGGTACGAAAATAAAGTTAGCGCATACAGACTCCCGAAGCTCCCCCCAAAAGTTGCGCATACATACATACATACATATATATATATATATATATATCCCTTCAGATGCAAACAACATTTTATTTTCTCATATGTGAGCATCATTTCTATTATGAAATCTATAGTAGAAATGATATTGTTCAGTTAGTGTGTTCACTAATAATCTGCATTTTCACATATGATCTTCTATCTATCTATCTATCTATCTATCTATCTATCTATCTTTTCTGGTGTTTCATAGCAAAGTTTACTTACCCTCGGCATTCCAACTCGAGGCTATTTTTCTGTTTATCTGAGGCTGTCCGTATCTATCTATCTATCTATTCTGGTATTTCATAGCAAAGTTTACATACATTCGGCAATCCAACTCGAGGCTATTTTTCTGTTTATCTGAGGCTGTTCGTATGTATGTATGTATCTATCTATCTATCTATCTATCTATCTATCTATCTATCTATCTATCTATGTTTCTACATTATCTATCTATCTATCTATCTATCTATCTATCTATCTATCTATCTATCTATCTATCTATCTATCTATCTATCTCTGTTTCTACATTATCTATCTATCTATTATAGTCTGCGACTATCTAACTATAGTGCCACCCATGCTTGTTGATTTCTGGACATTCTTTACATATTTGTTTGGTCCGCTTTCGTCGCTTTGATGTCGCCTGTCCTCCGAGTCCATCTTTTGCCACAGTTACTATTGGATCCCGGCCCCGCCGAAGCATTGTTCTGCACAGAGGCTCACATTGCAACACACTGACTCATTATTACAGCATTTGTCGTAAACAACTCAAAGAATTCACAAAAGGTTGGAGGTAAGAAGGGTTCTCCCCACTCTATTTGAATTGCCCAATTATAAACAGAATTTGGAATTTAAATCTAGATGGGTGTGACAGCTTTTCCAGTTGAGATGCATCGCTATTGTTCGAACCGATTAGCGGGAATCTTGACATTTGTAAAATATTACGCATGGCATAATAAGGGTTTGTTTATAATTCTGTCTTGGCAGAAGATATTTGCTATTTGTTTGGCAACAATTAACGTCTGGTTGATGTTTATAGTGTTTAATATTGGATTAGTATTATGTAATAGATTTTAGTATTTATAGTATATTAACCGATAAAGTTATAATTAACTGATATTAGTTAATATTGGAAGTGGGTTTATACCTTTTATTGCCGCTCTGTTTGTTGGCTGAATTGCAAGACAGGCTAGCCTTGGTTGGCAGCCAGTTTATGATAAAGGCAACTCTGAATTCATAACCGAGAAAAGGCTACAGGAACTGTTGATACAATTTAATATCTGATTTAGTTCATATTTCGTCAATTTTGCTATTAATTCATATTTGGGATTTGCGACTCTATCACGTTAAAACACCGGTTCTTGTACGATCACTCAGAATTGAAAATCGGAGAGCCGAGTTCCAATTCCAGTCGAGTTCGTTATATTACACGCAAATACTTTTGGAAAATGTATGAAGTCACCTATTCTTCGCCCAGCTATGAGTTAATTAATAGGACTTATATCAGTAAATTATTATTACCTCCAAAAATTTTTTACAGTATGAAAATATTTTCCGGCTTTAAATAACATGCAAAAGGTTGATAAACCGTAAAAATAAATCCATCAACCAATCTCTATCCGGCTGTACAGGTTTATATTCGGAGAGTAATTGGTATTTGGCTCGTATGTTTGGATGATAGCTTGTTGATACTGATATTAATAGTTGATTGAAAATAGTTGACATGATTGAAAGCAGAATTACCTGGTCCCGCACCTTCATCTATTGTTGCCAGCGTGAGAACGAGAATGGTCGACAGATGGATATATAAACACCGGCAGTCTCTCACACATATTAACGGAGAGTCTAAGGTCCACGTATCGGATAGAGCTTCACACTCACGCTTTTTGAGAGTAAGTAACGAAATACTGGAGGGAATAAAATTTGTTCCTATTTCATTCACAGTTGTTATTTCTTGATATTTGTTTCATATTGATTTGTATTTAATATTGGGATGATATCGAGTTGATATTGTTAATATTCAGTTCATAATAGTCGATATGATTTAATATTTGGCGTTTATTATTTGTTATTTGTTTCACATTGGTTGATATTTAATAATAGAATGATATTTAGGTGATTTCGATAATAACTGATATTTAATTGATAATAGTTGTTATTATTTAATAATTCGTATTAATTATTTGATATTTTTACATATTTTGTTCACATATTTTGACATTTAATGCAGTGATGGACGTCCATTCGTTGTCCATTCGGTGTCTTTGATGTGATAAATTAGGCTGCTTCTTTCTTTTAGAATCGGTGAGCGATGTCCATTTTAGTTCGATCCTAATCCAGGCATCCTCTTCAACTCTATGTTTGTGTTTCTCTGGATGTGGGGTTGCCTCTCTATGTGTGCGTCAGTCTTTGCATTTGTGTGTGTATTTGTGTGCTTGTTGCATGTGTTTGTGTGTATGAGTGTTTGTGAATTTGGGTGTGTGCGTCCGTTAGTGTGTTTGTTGTGTGTGTTTCTCTGTTTCTCTGTGTGTATGTGTGTTTTTAAGTTTGTATGTGTGTGTATGTGTATGTGCTTGTTGTATGTGTGTTTGTACGTTTGTGTATTTCTCTGTATGCCTTTGTATGTGTGCTTGTGCGTGTATTTGTGAACTTGTGTGTGTGTGTGTGAGTGTGTGTGTGCGCGCGCGTTTGTCTTGTGTGCGCTTTTGTGTTTGCGGGTCTGTTTGCGTGTGTGTGTTAGTGTGCGTGCATGTGTGTGTTTATGTTTGTGTGTTTGTGTGTGAGCGTGCGTTTGTATGTTGCGTGTGTTTGTGTGTTTGTATTTGTGTGTGTGTGTGTGTTTTTTATCAGCCCTACTGTTAAAAGAGCCGTTAGCGCTTTGAAGATTTACAAATTCGCAAATAAATTAAGAAAAACAAAACAAAGAAAACAAAACAAAAAAAAAACAAACAAAAAAAAAACAAAAAACAAACAACAAAAAAAAAACGACCACAAAAAATAAATAACGACGCGTGAACTGATTTTACGACGAATGGAAAACAGCCTCTATTTTTAGTCTAACTTCAACAATATCTTTTCTAATCATAGATAACACACACACACACACACATGTCACATGGCGCTCTCACGTTTTCTGTGACACCACCCACGAGTACAATTCACAGAACAAGGGTTGGGAATTCTTAAGAAAAAAAAAAAAAAAAAAGAAAAAAAAAAAGGATATTTAAAAAAAAAAAAGAAAAAAAGAATTCGTCGGACTATTAAATTTGGTACACACGTGAGTGGGGTCTAGGACAAAAAATATTGCCTAAATCGTCTATTGTTCTATAACATGAAGCAAAACAAATAACTTCATTCATGTTCGCCGTTATAAGGTCGGTGCAAAAATAATGTCGTTTTTTGACGTTCAACTTTATGTGAGAAAACGACATTATTTTTGCACCAACCTAATAATAATGATGTTGTTATCTATATTATATAGATTACATTTTTTATGTCTGATGTTAAAAATAAAATAATGTCTGGATAGCAAAAGCAATTAATTACATATTTACCAATAAATTTGCAGAAAGCACAAAAATATAATTTAAAACTAATGTGACGCTCTAATTTAGGAACTATTTCCAAAGCTTAATAAAAAGAGTTTTTTTTCCTTCTTCTAATGTCTTCCATTAAAAATTACCGGCGTTCTAGGTAAGACTATAAACTACGTCAAACACACACTACGTCAAGGCCTCTGATCAGGTTTTGAAAAACGTGGAACTACCTCTTAATTGTCAGCGTTGCCAGGTCCACCCTGACCCGGTGTGGTAGCACCTGTTAGGGTCCCAGCTATGGGCAAATAGTTAACCCCTAAACTGGGGTCAAAACACTATGAAAGTGTAAAAATAGATTTTAATATCAGAAATACATTTTTTGAAAAAAAAAAAATTGCTAGCGATAGATTTTTTAATGGTATGGGGAGACAACTCTTGGCCATGAATACATCAAAATAAATATAATAACAGCTCTTATGCTGGTTATATATTTATTGATTTGTATTTTTTAGAATGACAAATTTCCACTAAAGAATTCTTGTTTTTTTTCTATAACATGTCAACAAAAGTATTTTCTGAACAGATCAAAGTGATATATATATATATATATATATATATATATATATATATATATATATATATATATATATATAGGGATATGACAAAAGTAAATAATTACTTTACTAGTGTTTCATTTATCTATAAAACTCAATTTATTCTAATCTGTTTCTCAAACCTTAGAAAACCCAAAGATGCATATTATTCAAGTATAAGCTGGCCTCTTATCTTTGGTGCCAAAATAATCATTAGTCTCTGTAAAACAGATCTTTAAAATGTTTTTGATTCCATATTTCAGTTAGTACTTTAATTGAGAGTTCACCTGTTAGTCAAAGAAAGATTTTGTATAGAAAAACAAATAATGAAACTCTATCAGATCATTGCCAGTTCAGGATTTTTTTTTTATTCTTTAAAAAAAAACAAAAAAAAAACATTAATGTTTAAAAATCTTTCCTTGCTTCTTGTCTTATATATGACATATTCTGCTAAGATGTTTTTTTGACTCAGATTTAATGTTTTTTGTTGCATAGAAACAAATGACAAATCTAATTGTATCCTATAGATGGATTGTGACAATGGGAGAGGCATATTTATTTCTTATATCAATAAGAATGTATGAGTTTTATATATATATATATATATATATATATATATATATATATATATATATATATATATATATATATATATAATTATTTTTTAAAAATATGATTCCTTTGCTACATAATAGTTCTCATGTTTCAAGAACGGGAGCTCAAAACTTCAATATAATTATTAAAATTAAATTGAATTAAAGTATCAAAAAGTAAAGTATTGGATTCCCAAAATTTCGATTGAGGATGAAACAGAGCTTGATACTTTAATTCAATTTAATTTTAATAATTATATTGAAGTTTTGGGCTCCTGTTTTGAAACATGAGAACACTTATGTAGCGAAGGAATCATATTTTTTTTTTAAATAATTATAATTTAGGCTCTACTTTTGTATTAAGCACTGTTTTTTAAAAATAAAACAAAAATACTAAAGAACTTCGGATTATTTACCTAACGTGTTCTCGTCCTATTTTTCTATATATTTGCACACACACACACACACACACACACACACACACACACACACACACACACACACATACATACATGTGAAAAGTGTGTGTATATAAATATAAATATATATATGTGTGTGTAATATATTATATATATAATTATTTATATATTATATGCGCGGTACTTATTAGAAAGCGCTCAATATCAGAGATAGAGCTAACATATTTGGTTGGATTGATGTGGGTTTATGACCCAGGGTTTCACGCTTTTGCGATCGTCAGACAAACCATTTGTCTGACGATCGCAAAATCGTAAAACCCACGGTCACATCAATACATCTAAATATAAATATATATATATATATATATATATATATATATATATATATATATATATATGTGTGTGTGTGTGTGTGTGTGTGTGTGTGTGTGTGTGTGTGTGTGTGTGTTTGTGTGTGTGTGTGTATTTGGGAATTGTCATCAAAAAGAAAAAAAATATTACCAGGAATACATTTTTGAGAAAAAAAATATTAATTAAATATTGATCCACTGAGGTTGATATGCTGTAAAACAAACCAAAACAAAAATGATCGCCATTGTGTAAATTGGTTAACTCAAATCTTCTCTTCTTTAATTGCTTTATTAAAAATATTTCGGTGTCTGTATTGCCGAAGTCTTTCTGATGTACTTTTGGGAATATCGGAGTGTACAGTCGTCAAAACATCATAAAAAGAAAAAAATCAAAAAAAAAATCATTTGAATAAAATTGAAGACTATGATTATAAGACGTTATCTGGAAATTTTCGGACAGTTATGATTTTGCATCAGAGATAGCGTCACCCAACAAATATTTGAAGATAAGTTTTGTCTATTTAAAACTGATGACAGCTAAATGACAAAGCTAAGTTGCCAAGCAATTTATTGAATCAAGGTTATCGTAAAATTAAAACTGAACCTGTCAACTCGCCCGGGGATAGTTTCATCTTACGCCTACCTAATTAATCCGTCTCATTTGTGTTCATGGTAACAAGTACAGATGCAGGGAACACAACAACGCAGTTGGATAGAGCTCAGTTTTCAGCTAAAAAATGCTATTTCCTCAAATAGTCACTACCGCTGGATATGCATTTTCGCAATATTTTGAACAATAAAAAAATATTCAAAAATTAAAATCTTCTCTTTATCCTTTCCTCTATCACGACTTTTTACTACCACTCTCTGTAACCATTTGGATGCTAGTGAAAATGTCTTGCTTGGGGTGAAATTTTTCTGCAACCCTTGTTTTGTACTTTTCAAATTTGTAATTGTAAATAAATGTGTTGTCCTTTTAAAATTTTACGCAGTGGTCGTCTTGTTTCTTGGATATACGCCTATTATCGAGAGTTTTGGGTCTGCCACAAGAA
>OZ010587.1:68456213-68471213 GCA_963932145.1 Acanthosepion lycidas | reverse complement strand
AACATTTCCTAGGTTACAACACATATTTACATTATTTACATTCTTCGGACTGTTGTCCTCATCTTTATTGCCATATTAACGACGTTTCGGCCATTCTACGCTCAGGACTTCTTCACGTGATATACGTTGGAGTTTCGAAACGAATCCTTTATTTAGTTCACGGTGGTAGATAATATTTTATTTCAATTCTGTACTCTGCATGATTCCCCCACGAAACGAGTCCAACCACACTGTGTTTTGTTTGGTTCAGCACGTTTCATAAATATTTAACGGCCTCAAGAACTGGTGTGTTCCTGAATGCACCCCAATACAACTAGGGTAGTGGACCAGTTTGTATTATCTTGTAGAAGGATGTCACTGGTAACGTAAAACATTACTTCCATGAAGGGTTTGCGCTTGGACTTTACTGATGTTCAGGATGTGCGAGTGGTGTAGCGGATAACGACACGGAATTACAAATAGGAGGGCCGAGTTCGTATTCCAGTCGAGTTAATACATTCCTATACGTGCAAATATTCTGGGGAAAGTGTATGAATACATCTCTTTTAACGAAGAGAAAGTATTTATAGAAAAGACACAGAGAGGCAACCTTACGTTGGTGACCAAGTGACTGAAGTCAAGCCGCCAGATCAGGACTAATAATATTGCCGATTCTTCATTGGATTATCATGGAGCTCAAGGTAAATAGCATCGACAGCGGACCATACGTGGCAGCAATATTCTAAGCATGGATGAATGGTAGACTTACAGATATGTAAGATAGATTCTGCAGAGAAAAATGGTCTCGCCTGACATAGTGAATCGACTTTCTTAGCAGCTGACCTAGCAATAGATTCAATATAGTCTCTTCACTTAATACCAGCAGAGAATGTGAACCCCTAGAAGGCGCAACGAGTCACTTTCCTGGGGAATAGCATCAGCCATACTGATGGAAGGCAGCAAGGGGTCACTCAGATGATTAATGGAAAGAAATTTAGTTTTAGAGGCGTTAAAATTAACAAGCCATCTTTTGTCCGAATTAGCTAAGGACTTGAGGTTGTTTTGGACATAGGCAGCCATTTTGACCTTGTCGGATTGATAAACCTTACTACATGGGTTATATAGTAGGACTTCTACCTGGAAAAATTGTTGTTATACACCCCCCACCAAAATGTTGGTGCAATATTTACTCGAAAAATCTAAAATATGTTTCGACTTTAAATAACCTACAAAATGTTGACAAGCTGTAAAAATCTAATCATTCTATCAATGTTGAGGTAAGCACTACTCTATAAATAGTTTCCACGTGAATGCTCACACCATCACACTGCATTCACCATCTTCTTGTTTGTTTGTTTCTTTTTTTTTTCCACAGCACTTTCTGTTACCATCGTTTTCCTAGGATAAGAACACACATGAAGCCGTCAACATTATTCACGAGAAAGCCAACCTCTACTTTCGGAAATGGACACTAAAGATATTTTCGGTGATGGATATGGAAGATAAATCCGGCGATGGATGCTGAGGATATTTTCAGTAATGGACGTTGGAGATCCGTCCGGTGACGGACGCTGACCATGTCTCCCGTGATGGACGTTGGAGATGCGTCCGGCGACGGACGCTGAACATGTCTCCCGTGATGGACATTGGAGATGCGTCTGGCGACGGTCGCTGAACATGTCTTCCGTGATGGACATTGGAGATGCGTCCGGCGACGGACGCTGAACATGTCTCCCGTGATGGGCGTTGGAGATGCGTCCGGCGACGTACGCTGAACATGTCTCCCGTGATGGACATTGGAGATGTATCCAGTGATGGACATTGAAGATGTTTTCGGCGATGGACATTTAAGATTCTTTCGGCGATGGACACTGAAAATATTTCAAATCATTGATAATGAAGATAATTTCGATGATCATCATTAACATGGGTATCATGAATTCAGAGTTGTCCTCCTTCTAGTTGCCATCAAAGGCTATAGAACCCAGAAGAAAAAGGTTAATACCTTTCCCAAGGGTATTAGCACGTAAGTGGATTCGACTGGATTTCGAACTCGGCTCTCCGTTCCTCAATCCGAGCCCCTATTCACTACTCCACCGTGCCTCTTAGTGCATATGCTGGTGTCTGGTTGCCGGTTCCTAGGACTGAGCTGCTTGTGTATGTATTTATATTATATTTCAGAATCACTTTTCAACGTGAAATCTCTATATCCCCAGTTATATTTCCAACTACCCTTTTGTTATTCGTTTTCAACGCATGCACGCACGATAAACTATGAAAACACTGAAAAGCAGTCACTTGAAATACCCCCTAACGAGTGGATGGAGTGATTCCAAAAGCGTTCGTTTACTAGACCTTGAAGTCGGTTTGCTGAAGGAAACATCAATGAGCAAAGATACAAATATTTTAATTTTATTAATTATATATATATATATATATATATATATATATATATATATATATGTATATATAATTAATAAAATTAAAATATTTGTATATATATATATATATATATACATACATATATATATATATATATATATATATATATATATATATATATATATATATATATATATATATATATATATATATATATATATATATATGTGAAGAGAAAAAACAAACAAAAATCCTTATATGCAATTATGCTGTTTTAATGTTAATAATAATTGCATATAAGGATTTTTGTTTGCTTTTTCCGTATATTTTTCTTCATACTGTCGGATCTATATCCATATATTTGCTTATATATATATATAAATATAATTAAACGTAAAGAACCAGATAAACCTTTAATTAGTTATTTTACTTACTCGCACCGGTTTTTTTTTCTTTGGACTCTGAACTTGGATGCTAGACGATTGTCTTCAGCTGACGTAGATGTTCTCTGTTCTTTTTTTGGGGGGGGGACCTTTTTTTTTACCTTGGGTATTGGTCTGTTTATTTACATATCAAAGTGCACAAGTTTTTCCGTACGAGTATAATTTCTTATATTTATAAGATTATTACTATTATATATATATATATATATATATATATATATATATATATATATATATATATATATATATATATATATATATATATATATTTATATTTGTAAGTTTGATGAATTGGATCGTGATTACGATTCCAATGTAATAAATTATAAAAGTGGAATTTTACTGTTTGAGTCTTTAATATTGTATTCTTGCTGTTTTGTATACAGAGCTCTACCTGGATTTTATCCTCTTGGAAACACACACGCACACACACACACACAGGCACGCACACACACACACACACACACATATATATATATATATATATATATAGGAGCCAGATGATTAGTAGCACTATCTTGTAAATAGTTGTGTGCTTCTCTGATTGGTCAGAGATAATATTCAAATACTATCGAAAATTTGAATATTTAAAGTCTTTTAAAATACAAAGTTTCGATTGGAAATTTGAAAAAAGTGTCATGTATCCAATACTTTTGCATAGGGTAATTTTGAAATTTCATAAAAAAAAATGGATTCAACCATGAGTTTTTAATTTTTCTTCCACATACAACTAAAACAACTTTACGAGATATTACTTACCAAATATCAGGCAAAATGGCGAACATAAACTAGAGTTATAACAGAAAATAACATGTATCCAATACTTATGCGTGTCACTGTATATATATATATATATATATATATATATATATATATATATATATATATATATATATATATATATATATAGGGTGACCCCCCCCCCCAAAAAAAACGGGAACTTTTTAACAATCCAATAAAACCAAGAGTGATGGAAGAAAAATATTTTATTCATAGTAATTGAAACCTTAAGACATGCCATTTAAGAAACAATGATGGAATTTTCATTTTTTAAAAATTACGTCCTGTAGATAGCATCCTCCTGTACAAATGCATTCTTGAAATCTGCTGTTGAGATTCCTCATTGACTGCTGCAACATCTCAGCTGGGATACTGTGAATTTCATCTTGAATTCTAAATGGTGGAATGTTTACTTGCTCAAGGTCACTGTCTCGCAGTGTTGCCATTTGTTCATGTCTGGCAATACGCACTTCAAAAATTCCCGTTTTTTGGGGTCACCCTGTACATACATATATATATATATATATATATATATATATATATGCGCGTGTGTGTGTGTGTGTGTATGTGTGTCTGTGTGTGGGTGTGTATGTGTCTGTGTGTCTGTTTGAGTGCGTGTAGATTATGTGTGTGCGTTTGCAGCTTGTTTCTCATTTGATCCGCTTCAATTCCTCTCCTTATATTGCATAACTAAAACGCACCTGTCAATCGATTTCTATTAATTTGAATGAGTTAGAACACCACATATCACGATTAATAAATACCAGATTAATTTTTCTGAAAATTGTTTTGTGGAATGCAGACACCAGGAAATGCCACGATGTTTTCTCAAACATCCCTTTACTCGCTTCAACTCGTCTACACAAGACACTACAGTCACTTACAAATCTATACACAAAGGAAATTTTCATCAACAAACACAACTATCTCTCTCAGGTATTATGTTAATGTCTCCGCAAACATTTCAGACTCGAAATGAAATGAATCCGGAAGGAAATATAGGCGATCATTTCCTGTCAGTTCTTCCTGTCTAGGAGGCGGTCCTTCCACGACTTAGGTTTACGCAACTTTAGGAACTTTAGGCGTGTGAATTGCGTCATTGCTATGAGTCAATGCAAAGAAATAAGAAAGGAAAATTTTAAATTTATAATTGAACTTCATCCTAACTCAGCAGGAGCTAAAAGAAAACGAACGACACATTTCCAAGGAAATAATTCCTGAAAAGTAGCCAAGTAAGAAAGAAGTCCTATGTAATTATATTTGCATCAAAGGCAAGGTTAGATTTACAATGTAGAATAAAACAAACCCTCATACATATACGATTGGAGTGTCCTATATATATATATATATATATATATATATATATATATATATATATATATATATATGTGTGTGTGTGTGTGTGTGTGCACGCTCGTGCGTGTGTGTGTATTTTGCCAGCAATAATTCTATGAAACACGTTTGGTTAAATAAGTTCTGTCTGACAATTTTTTTTATTTATTTTTTCAAATGTTCGAATTTGTTTTTTTGCGATGAATTTGCCGAAGTTCATATTCTATTTTTTATTTTATATTATTTTCTTCCCAAGTACTTTCGAATGTTGCTTCATTCGTTCGTATATTAACCCAAATGTTTTTAATGATGGCGTTCTCGCGTTTGATGGAGCTAATTCAAGTCACTGAAAGTGACATCATAAAAATGCTAAAACTGAAATTTTTACGATTTTCTTTTTTTGGTTTTGTTTTTGTCGTGTTAAACACACTGGAAACATCTCATTGCATTTCTGTTTGAACGCCCATTTTCGTAATAGGCTTCGATAACTTTAACAAGTTGTCTGGTTGTTAATCTTTCCATGTGTGTGTGTGTGTGAGAGAGAGTTAGAGACAGACAGACAGACATAGTGGGTATATGTATATGCGTATCGGTGTGTTTGTATATCCAAGAAATATTTCCAGTATCAGAACAAAGGATAAATATTTTGTTTCAAAATTGTAATATATTTGTGGTCACTCTGGGAGAGTCTGCAGATATTGACAGTATTCTCATAGAAATCATTACCGAATGGCAACTTCAAATATAAATAAATATACAAAAATATAAATTCTATACAAAAGACCTGGGATGGAATAGATTACTGCTGGTTATTCCTTGAACCCGCGAAAAGAGTAATTACACAAGGCATATGAAGATCGCTTGAGATGGGAAACTGAAATTTACAATGCAGTGTTGATTTCTACAGTTGGCTATGTTAAGATTTTATCCACCCTTGATTACAGCAATTTTCGCTTGTGTTATTTTTTTCAGACAATGCCGTGTTAGCATCAACCTACTCTCATCTATGAACGATAGTTGACTTATATTTTGCAATGAAAGTTCGTCGAAGTAAGGAAATTGGTGAATTTCAAGAAGAGCAAATAATGGAATGGCATCAGTGTGCCACTGGAATTAGGAAATGGAGGACCTACACCATACTAGTTTCAAATATTGTTTATTTATATTTAGTTGGGATTACGTAATTAAATTTTGAAATTGGATGTAATTTATTTCTTCTGGCTAAAAACTTTTCAGCGTTCTATTAGGTTGGTGCAAAAATAATAACGTAATAATGTCGTTTTTTGACGTTAAAAAATACGTCGAAAAACGACATTATTACGTCATTATTTTTGCACCAACCTAATATCTATCTATCTATCAGGTTGGTGCAAAAATAATGACGTAATAATGTCGTTTTTTGACGTGCTTTTTAACGTCAAAAACGACATTACTACGTCATTATTTTTGCACCAACCTAATATCTATCTATCTAGCTATCTATTTTTTCTTTTCTTTTCTTTTTTTTTTTTTTTAAATCGGAAGCAAGCAGTAATGCCACTAAAGCAAGTAAGGCAGTAATGCCACAGGGGGCTACAGGGTGTGGAAGAATTAGGAACGGAAACATTAATGATGAGCAGAAAGAGAAGAAAGTAATCAGGTGTACGGTAGATATCGATTGACACTGCATTTAAGTTTTTGAAGATTAAAGTTGGCTGAAATGCATAGAGCCGGAAGTGAGTTCCACAATCAAGAAGTACGAGAAAAGAAAGTATAGTATAGAATTTTTGGCAACATCTTGCCAGCTCAACTGTAAATTGATGAGGGCTCGACGTCAGTCTAGTACTGCGCTTCAAAAAGTCTAGGTGTCATAACGAAGAGAAAGTATTTATAGAAAAGACACAGAGAGGCAACCTTACGTCGGTGGCCAAGTGACTGAAGTCAAGCCGCCAGATCAGGACTAATAATATTACCGATTCTTCATTGGATTATCAAGGAGATCAAGGTAAATAGCATCGGCAGCGGACCATATGTGGCAGCAATATTCTATGCATGGATGAATGGTAGACTTACAGATATGTAAGATAGATTCTGCAGAGAAAAATGGGCTCGCCTGACACAGCGAATCGACTTTCTTAGCAACTGACCTAGCAATAGATTCAATATAGTCTCTTCACTTAATACCAGCAGAGAATGTGAACCCCTAGAAGACGCAACGAGTCACTTTCCTGGGGAATAGCATCAGCCATACTGATGGAAGGCAGCAAGGGGTCACTCAGATGATTTATGGAAAGAAATTTAGTTTTAGAGGCGTTAAAATTAACAAACCATCTTTTGTCCGAATTAGCTAAGGACTTGAGGTTGTTTTGGACATAGGCAGCCATTTTGACCATGTCCCATTGATAAACCTTACTATAGAGGCAGGCGTAAATTTTTGTGCCGTCGGCGTAGATATCAAATTGAGAGCTGATGTTGTCAGGAAGGTCATTAATGAAAATGTAAAATAGGGTAGGACTAAGGATGGATCGCGGAGGGAGACCTACGTTAGTCCGAAATGATCTAGACGAGTGGCCGTTCAAGATGACTCTCATTTCACGACTTGATACGAAAGACTGGATCAACTCAAAAAAGTATCCGGAGACACCGTAATTTTTCAGCTTGTGGAGAAAACCTGTCAAAGGCTTTCGAGATGTTCAGTGCAACAACCCGGGCATCCTTTTTATTTAAAGCATGATAAACTCTATTCGCAAATATCGTCAGTACATCAGCAGCTGAACTGGACTAACGAAAGCCATATTGATTGTCTGAGAAAAGACCCTGCGATGTGAGATGATGAACCAATTCAGCATTGATTAGGGCCGCTAGGAGTTTCTCAAAAAGTGGTAGGAGGCTAATATACCGATAGTTGGAAGAGTCAGACGGCTCAGCAGTCCTTAAAAAATGACTCAACAAACGATGACTTCTAGCAGACAGGAAAGCAGAAAGCAACAAGGCATTTATTATACAGTTTAGGGAGAACACGAGCTAGTTCGGGAGCATGCTTCTTAATGACTATTACAGGGACATCATTGGGTTGACATGCTTTTTGGGGATCAAAGTTAGGGATGATATCAGAAAACTTGGAAGGAGTTATATGTATATCACCCAGCAAAGAATCAGTTCTAAGTGGGAAGAGATACTCCAGATGAGTCAAGAGTAGAGTTTGAAGAGAATTTACGAGTAAAGCATTTAACTTTATTAGCAGAGGATGATAACACCTCATATTGACTGAAGAAGGTAAAAATAGAGACCTTATACTTATTTAATCCCCTATTATAGAGTCGCCAGTAATCTCAAGAGCCAAAGTTGTTACAGGTCATACGATGCCTCATTCTCTCGGCAAACAGAGACTTTGCTTCTGCAAGGAATCGCTTACATTTACTGCGAGCAGCAACGAATAGCCGCCTTTTGTGTTGAGAGCTGTCACGCTGGTATAGCCGAAAATAGTGGTTCTTGTGTGCTACAGCGACCGAGAATGCTGGTGTGAATCATGGAAAGGATTGAGGTTTCACCTGGTATTTCCGAGAAGGGATGAAAGGGTCCATGCTGACTCTGACCCAAGAAACCTCAGTGGCGCAATTTTCAGTCCATTATTTTTTCTCTGTCGGGCGGCATTTAAGCTAGCTTTTGCGGAGGGCTCTTGATTGGGCCTTAATCATAATCGGTAGGGAGGAGTAGATGCGATTGGCAACAATAAACTACAGAATTCAAAAACTGATTGCTGCATTTAAGTATTTCATTAATATTTAAGCTTACCTTTTAAAAGTTAAATGATGTGTGTAGGGCCTTACTTTTCCGTACAAACAATTAATTTTTTTTAATTTCGATTATTCCCAAATTTATTTCAAAGTTATAAAAATTTTTATCGTACAAAAAATTCGTCGGAAAAAAATCTCTTAAAAAATTCACCGAAAACAATCGCAGTAATGAAAACTTGGGAATCCAGAATTTCCGGATTGTGGGTCTGGATCCGACCCGGGAATGTTTTTAATTTGCTCATGGATTAGGCCTAATTCCAACATGGTGTGATATGTTGAGCTACGGTCTTTAAGGGTAAAGTTAAAAAACTGACACAGTAACATTCGCATTTATTATATTAGATGCATTCTTCGTTTATTTATTAAACAGCATATTTATTTATATTCGTTTACCGGCCTGAATATTCGACAATCTCTTATTAAAGGAAAAAAAAAAGCGCTCTCCTGTAGTATCCAAACCTGCGTCCATCTGAAAAGTGGGTAGCGTCGTTAGATCCTACGTGCTCTCACCGATTGAACTCCAGTGAACTTAGTGCGTTTTAGCGAAATTCCTCTCGTCATAGACTTTACGAAATTCTTCACATCTGCTCAGTTTCAGCTCAGATAACGGTAACCAAAGCAATTTTTCTAAAAATGTAATGGATTTGTATTTATTAATCCGACAGATTTGATGACATTAAAAGTTATTTTTAGTGGATAATCGTATCTAAGTATGTGGTCCATTTATTTATTAAACAGCATATTTATTTTTTTATTTCTTGAATATTCAGAACGGTAGACGAAATGAAATAAATATACTGTTTAATAAAAAAAAAAGGAGCGTCTACTCAGATACGAGTATCAACTAAAAATAACGTTGAAAGTAATAATAATAATAACAATAATATATATATATATATATATATATATATATATATATATATATATATTAGGTTGTTTCAAAAGTTCGTAAACACTTGAAATTGAATTTTCATGTAACACAATCCAGCACAATCGAGACAAGCGATGGGTTCAGAAAGGGAAAGAGACACCGTCGGTTCCAAAACAAGATCGATTCGGCAAGAAAGTCATGTTGTGCGTTTGGTGGAACTTTGAAGGAATCGTGCATTTTGAGTTGGTTCCGAATGGTCGTGCCATTAGTGCCGAACTTTACTGTCAGCAAATGGAGCGGGTCTACGAAAAGTTGAAGCAAAAGTACCCGGTTCTGATCAACCGAAAGCACGCTTTGATGCAGCAGGACAACGCCAAGCTACACACCGCCGGGAAGACCAAAGACAAGTTTGAAGAGCTGGACGGCGTTGAGGTTCTGCCACATCCAGCCTACAGTCCTGACTGTGCTCCTTTTCCGCTCAATGCAACACTTTCTGATTTGACTCGTTTGATGAAGTCGAGGAAGCGTGTCAAGAATTCTTTGATTCGAAGCCGGCTGAATGGTACTTTCACCAGATCCGAAAGCTTGCGGATCGATGGCAGAAAGTCTTGGAAAAGGATGGTCTTTATTTTGAGGAATAATTTCTGTTGTTTTTGTTATTACTTTGTAAAATTTCAATTTTTTGCAAGTGTTTACGAACTTTTGGTACAACCTAATATATATATATATATATATATATATGGTGGTTGCCAAGTCGTGTCCAAGTACGGCCATTACTACATATCTTTTTGGTATCTACTGATGTGCTGAACGAATGTCGCTATTTAGCCCAGCAAGGGACCTACATACTGTGGCACAAACAGGTCACTTAAGAGGTCGAACAGCGGATGTGACATTATCATGCAATTTAAAATGTCACATGAAGCCCCTTCTGGACCCGCATATCTTACCACAAATATAGCATTTCAGTTACTGGACGTTTACGGTTTTATAGTCAATTGTCGGTGCGCTCTCAGGTGACTCCTTAGAACAGCCATCGACAAATACACTCTACCACAATCTGTGCACGTCAGATCGCACTGCCTGCGGGTGTCTTCAGCGGGAAATTCAACGGGGACGCCTTTACGCACATCTCTTTTAAGCTTTACATGCCTCCTTTTCTCATCTTTAAAGTGGCGACTTACATTACTAGCAGCCTCATTCCAATTATTGCGATCAGGAATGTTGCATTTCTTCAGCGCATCCTTGATGCAGCCCTTAAAGCGCATCTTGATGGCATTTTCCTTCCCCCGTTCGCAGCTCATCATAAAACAATTGCTTTAGAACACGGCTGTCATCAATTCTGACGAGGTCACCTGACCACCGAAGTTGATGTTTTAGCATCTATATATATATATATATATATATATATATATATATATATATATATATATATATATATATATATATTTCTTCAAAAGTAAAATGAAAATAAAATAGATAAATAATAATAATAATAAATAAATGTGAAATTGCTAATGTGGATAGTAATATATGAAAAAGAACTCCAGATTACGAATTTCTATATGCTATATTATATATATATATATATATATATATATATATATATATATATATATATATATATATATATGTGTGTGTGTGTGTGTGTGTGTGTTGTTGTTGTTTTTTTTTAATTTGTCTGATAAGTTTTGTATGAGTGTGTACGGGGAGTTAGGTGGCCAGATATATGGGGTAATGTGGTCGCAGAAATTGTCTGACAGTTATGACTCAGTTCTCCTGCTTGTGTGCCATGATACAGACTCCTGTTGCCAGATATAAGGTCTTCCAGCAGCCACACTCTTGACATACGGCAGCAATACCTCATCAAGGCACTTGATGTAGGTCGTCGTATTGAATCTGAGTCCCTGGGTGAAAATGGATGGAAGCATAACGTCACCATCACTCCAAAAAACCTTCGTAATCACCATTAGACTCATCCAACTCTTTTCGAATCCTCTTCACTTTCCTCAGATTGACACTCAAACACTCTGAAACATTCGTATTGGAGCTTCCGGCGCGAATGCCAAGCAGTACAGCATGCCGTTTCCAAATTTCGGGCGCAGTGACTTGCTTCATGGTACTCTTTTTCTCACAGACGGTGCCCAACTGACCCTACTATATTGTGTAGTAGACAAAATCAAAAGCAATCAACGCCCATGCGCGAATTTAAAAATATAAAATGGCAGTAATTTACCCATCGCACCCTGTATATACCTGGATATTAGAAACATGCAAAATCTATAATTACATATATTACTATATATATATATATATATATATATATATATATATATATATATATATATATACACACACACACACACGCACACACACACACACATATATATATATATATCAGTTTTTATCTTCTTAACTGTCATGTTTTTAAATGTAAGTTTTATATTTTTTTATATATAAAAATATGAAAAAGCAAAGCGATTTGACATTTTAAATAATGAAAAACAATTTAGAAGAACATCGACTGTAAAAATTGGCCTTGAAACCTTTAGTCTAAATTACAAATAGACAACTAGACTGATAGGCAAGAGATTTGGGGTTCCTTCCATTTTTTTTTTTTTTTTTTGCTTGTTTTTCTGCCTTGAAACTTCATTCTCAGCTCACTTCCTGAGATGGGAGATTTCTGTAATCCTCTCGGCTTCAGTCGTAAATAAAGCCCCCAAAAAATGTTTGAACGTCGTATACCTCGTGACCCCTATCATCTTGTTTATGTGTAAAGGCCAAGAAAGCCATCCTTGATGACCTTTTTTTGCCCGCTAAGAATATTTCTCAAGTAAAATGATGTATAATATTATTCTTTATTGTAGGTAGGATTACACACACACACACACACACACGCGCACGCGCGCGCACACACACACACACACACACACATTACATGACATGACATTATATTATATTTGACACTCAGAACCAAAACAAGAAAAAAACAAATGAAATGAAAGGAACAATAGTAAGTGGACGGGGACAAGAAAATATATGAAAAAAAAAAAAAATAATAATGATGTCATTCGACACATGTGCACATACACACTCGTACAGGCATACATAGACATACATACACACGCGTACAGGCATACATAGACATACATACACACGCGGACAGGCATACATAAACATACACGCGTACACACACAGACACAGATACACGCACAGAAACACAAAAAAAGTAAAAAGGAAACTGTCACCACTAAAAAGAGCATAAATAATTTTTCTAACTTGATATAAAAATAAACAAAGCCAGAAAAATCGGCAGATCACGGTTGATATCTTCTGACGAGTGAACCGAACGATTACAAAATAGTTCGTTTAAGAATCTCTGGAGTTGGGTTGCTGAATATAACATCAATCAGCTAAGAGACAAATTATATATTTGTATTAATCTCATATATATATATATATATATATATATATATATATGTGTGTGTGTGTGTGTGTGTGTGTGTGTACTTTAAAAATCAGAAGATCAGTTGAATCCGCTACCTTAGTTTCAACCTTACGGTATACTCAGGCGATTTTTATCACAATACCTCATAACGCTTTATTTTTTAAAAAACTAATGAACGCTTTATTATGTTTTTAAACAAATAAATAAACAAACGTACATCGTTGGATATAAAAGAAAGAGACGAGGAAGATGCGAAGAAGGAAGAAGGGGAAGGAGAAGGAAGAAGGGGAAGGAGAAGAAGAAGGGGAAGGAGAAGAAGAAGGGGAAGGAGAAGAAAAGCAAGGGTATTATAAAATGTTGTGGCATGTGCGGATGGTGTAATGGATAGCGGCGCGAAATGAGAAATCGGGTAGCCGAGTTCAAATTTCGGTTGAATGCGTTGCATGTAAATGGCCATCGGATCCAATGATGCCCGTTGACTAGGGCTGTCAACTGATCCTGCTCAAACACATTTGTGCTTGTTCAACAAACACAACTATGCAGCAACTATGCTGAGCGGACCTTAGTTACAGTTTCTGGGAGATCAACAGTCTGAACAAGGCTAGCACGCTGAAACCTTCGATGAGGTTTCCATTTTCACTCACAAGGCTTGGATCCAGACCGATAACACTAAGTAGTCACTTTCCTGACAGCTCGACCATGGTGAGATTCGAACCCAGGTCTCATGGATAGAAAGCAATCGTTCTAACCACTCGGCCACGTGAATATGCATTGATGAATAAATAGCCTCGTATATGTATAATTATGTTTGCTCATACATGTATATTTGTAGGCATAGATACCCAAAACATCAGGATCAGGATCATGTAGCAGATCAATGGATGCCTATACCACGCTGTCGAATCCTGTCATCTCATGGCACACTATGCAGCTATGTCCAGTCCGTTTTTTTTTTTATCATTTCACCCCAAACAAGGCGATAATGCCATTGTAACGCAAGAGGTTACAGTGAGTTAATGAGAAGACTTTAGTGAAGAGAAACGAGGAAAAGGACAATAAAGTAAAAAGGTTTAGGAAGAAGATGTTGATTGACGTTGCATTTAAATTTTTGAAGATTCTAGGTGGCAAGGTGGCAAGGCATTGAAAAGCGAATTCCACAGGCAAGAAGTTCCAGAAAAGAAACTATAAGAATAGAACTGGCGGTTGCAACAGTAAAATGGTGAAACTGAGTTGCCAATCTAGAAGCACGCTTAAATTCATGCAGTCGACACAACAAGGAGAACAGCTCATCAGAATAAATACCCTGAAAATATTTGTAAAAAAGTGTTATATACCGTACCTATGAACACTAATGGGTATGTCCCATTCCATGTAAATAGATTTGACATTATTGTAAGTGGCGCGTAATATGCTGTATAAGTAGTCCACCATTAGGAGTGGTTTACCTACTTCACGCCGCTGGCGAGTATAGTATTTTGTTGATGATATAAAGATTTCATTTCCAACCTCCGTTTTTGGTTGTTCCACATTCAGTAACCCTTTCTAGGTTACAACAAAAAGACAGAGGGAAGCCACGTCACGACTGTGAGAAAGTGACTGAGGTCAAGATGCCAGGTCAAGACCAATAGCATTACAGGCCCTTCTTTGGATTTTGTCAACAATCTCCATATATATAAGATAGGAGCAGCAGACCGCATATGGCAACAACAGAATAGTAGATTTATAAATGTGCAAGAAGGATTCTGACAAGAAGAATTATCAGGCACCTCACTGTGAACCAACTTTCCCGGCAGCAGACCTAGCAGTTGACTATCAAGGCTATAGGACCCAGTCTGTCCTGCTATTCAACCCACAGCTGAAGGAGAAGATTTAAATTTAAAAGTTTAAAATTTCAACGTCCCTTCTACTTTGACTGGATGCGCAGTTACATCAACGTAAACATCACTAAAGGCCGAAACGCGTCACAGGAAATACCACTTTGTCATTCAT
>OZ010587.1:68423713-68451213 GCA_963932145.1 Acanthosepion lycidas | reverse complement strand
GAAACTATGAAATGTAGCCTTCTCTTCTACTCTAATAGCTTCATGTCTCGCACCTCTCGCCTCTATTCCAGTTTTCCTGAGAGCTATCATCTCCAGCTATTCAAGTGTAATGTCAATCGACATCTCCAGTTGCTTTGATCTATCCACTACCCTTCTCCCCATACTCTGTTCTATCACTCCTATCTGATCTCGCTCTATATTTTCTGTAACTCCTTGCGTCCTAGTGGCTTCCCGCCTTGCTTGGGGTGAAATGCTTAAAAAAAAAAAAAAAAAAAAAAAAAAAATCTATAGTGCCCGTGAAAATTTCCCATTTGAATTATCTGATGAATCATAATTCTTAAGATAATAATTGAATCAGTTCCTTGCGAGTTCCACGACTGTAAAGTACCCCTAGAAATTCCCCTCTTGTTTCGATAAATATCTGAGATTAACAAGTTTAACAAAATATTTCAATAACGATCATAGGTATGAATGCATGTCATTATTTAAAGAAGTAAGAGGGTACAAATAAAAAGATTCAGAATTGACAAAATGACGGGCAGAAGTATACTGCTCTCTGTAGCTTTTGTTGGAAACCAGTCTAGTAGAATATGATACACAGCTTTTGTGCATATAAATGTTTGTGTAAACATAATTACTACAGGCAGTGATATGTATGTTTTATGTTGAAGTTATATTTTAGAATTCTCTTAGATTTCTGTAAGAAATTGTAGGCTAATATATGATTTAATGTCATGAAAGATCTTTCATGTTGGCCGTGTGGTTGATTTTGTTTAGCAGCACATCTACCTTTATAGGTTATTTAATTCCACAATCTAAATATTTTGAACACAGTCTTATGGCTGGTATTTTTACTACAAAAATGTATTACTCCACTGTCTTGTTCTTGTTAAATGTTTGCCCATAGATGAGACCCTAACAGGTGCTACCATCCCGGGTCAGAGTGGACCTGGGGACAACAGCAATTAAGAGGCTGTTCCAAGCTCCTCAAAACCTTCAATCTCTCGATCAGAGGCCTTGCTACCGGATGTAGTTTATCATCATACCCAGGACTAGATAGATAGATAGATAGTGATTTCTAGTATATATGATTTCTGTGCAAAATAGCTTAATGGTTATCAGTACTTAAAATGGAACTAGTAAACCTAGTTCGAATTTCATCTCACCTCTACCCCGTACGTGTAACGGCATTCACCCGGGGTGGGTTGAGCCGGCTTCAATATTGGAGTTTCATGGGAATTTGGAATTCACAAGCGGTCCCCAAACCCGCATGTATAGCACATGAGATTTGATTTTAGTGGTGAAGGTTTCGTGCAGGACCATCCGCACTTTTTGAAGGGCCGATTACAGAGGTCCCCAAACGACCCTCTGCAGGTTTTGAATTCAGAGTATTAATTATTAACCATAGCATTGAGAAGAAGAGTATTCATACTTTTCCCAAGCACGTAAGTGAATGTAATGGATTCGACTGGAATTCGAACTTGGCTCTCCGATTCCTCAATCCAAGCCGCTATCCATTACTCCACCGTCCCTCCAATTTCATATCAGTCCTGTTTGTATTGATTAATTTTAAATGTCAGGAAAGGTATTGATTCAATTCGCTGTATCCAATTGCCACATATCATGACATTTTTTTTCGGGCATTACTCTTTGAGGGGAGTAATCCTTCATGCAGGCCATTCTCTCATGACTTACTGCTTTGGCAAGGAGTATAAGTAAAGAGAAGTTGTTGCACCATTGATAAAGTCCAGTTATGTGCAAGCATTTTTGACTTCATTCCGCTTTTTTAAGTAAAATTATTTGTTATAAGAATAAAGTGTCGCTGCCGACACTTGAGTTTGAACATAGATCGCCAGATAGTAAACACAGGCGATCCCATTATTGAATTAAGTAGATCACGTGACCATAGAGGAAACGTATAAGTAGGAAGTCGCATGATGTCTAAATCATCACCCTTCTGAGTTTATCTTCTATTACTATATGGACCGCTATTCTCTACTCTATTCACTATACTATTCTCTATACTGATTACTATTCGGTAGTTACTATACGAGCGAGTATTATCGAGCAAGTACTTTTAGTGTGAGTGCTTGTCGAAGGCGTCTGACACGAGTATTGTTCAACGGTGTTACTATAGTTCTATCTGCGGTTATAAAGTCTCTACTACAACAAGCATTACGAAAGTGACAACCAATATTCGTTGGCATTACAAAAGAGACAACGAGTATTCGTTGACATTACAAGATATTTCAAGAATCCTTATGAGTGCCGAGGTTAAAAGAAAATCCGTTACAATTTAGAATATCTTAATCCGCAGCCTTTGACTGCAATAATTCAATTAATTCTAATCCTTGATATCTTCTTTTTATTTTTGTTATTCATCGATGGTTCTTAAAGATCAATCCAATAAAACGTATTTCTTATAAACTGTGATTCGACATGAGCGATCTGGCAAAAAGAAAATATTATACAGGGTGTCCATAAAGTTCGTGTGCACTTAAAAAAATTATAATTTTATTTATATATGCGATAGAAATAATCTGTAAAAAAATGTTACAAAGGTTAATGTACCTAGTTTTAAGTATAGCTAAAATAACTAATGTCACTTCATGCATCACTGTAAATCAGTTGGCAAATGTTTTCTGTGAACTTGTATTATATATATATATATATATATATATATATATATATATATATATATATATATATATATATATATGTGCACAATCAGTTAGAAGCAGGATGAATTTGCCCATTACAAACATTATTAATAGATTAACTGAGATCGCTTGGATCTAAAGATTATTTGGACAGTTCTTACATGCTGTAAAAAGGGAAACTTTGTGTAATAATGCAAGAAAATACTATAAAAAAAGGATTAAACGCAGTTTCTTGTCACGGGTTTTCAATGAAACATGTATAAAAGTGGGATTGCTTCACAAATACGCTATTATATATGTGGGTGAGTGTGAGTATTAGTATGCCCGCACAGACACACACACACATATAATTTATACATAAACGAATTGTATCTATAAAAATAATGTATAAACGGAAAATATATTAAATATACAGAGTGTCCATAAAGTTCGTGTGCACTTTAAAAAATTATAACTTTATTTGTATTTGCGATAGAAATATTCTATAAAGATTTTTATAAAGTTTAATGTACCTAGTTTTAAGTATAGCTAAAATAACTAATGTGATTTCAGGCATTACTGTAAATCAGTTGGCAAATGTTTTCTGTGAACTGCAAAATCGTATTACCTTTTGTATTGCTAATGATGGAGGACATGTGGAAACTTAAATAAAATCTCAATAAAACCTTAAAAAGTATATATTTACTTCTTCCTAATCCTTTTTACAAATTATTTCTATTGCAAATACAAATAAAGTTATAAGTTTTTTAAAGTGCACATGAACTTTATGGACACCCTGTATGTTCACAAATCAGCGCAAAAAATATTAATGTCAAATATTTTGGGTGAAGGATTTTTTTAAAATGTCAATGATTGACGAATTCATAGAGTGACAGACCGACAGTTACGGAAAGAACTTAATATATTACATGAATCATTGCCGAGGCGAATCGACCAATAAGATCGAAAAGGGGATATTGGAGATTATTATTATTATTATTAGTAGTAGTAGTAGTAGTATTTCATAGAAGCTATTTCATTTTTTGTATTGTTTTTGTTTTATTCATTTATTGGTTTCTATGAAACAGATTAACAAGCATGAAACAGATTTCCAAGGTCGACATAATTCAATAAGAACCTAGACACTTCAACAAATATTCAAAGGCTTCATTTATTTGGTAAAAAGCCAATTAGAAAGCAGCAAAAATTGCTCGATGCTAACATAATTAAGTGATGTTTGTAAACATTCACTTGATATCACTCTATCTATCTATTCTATGATTTCGCATTTGTCAGTCTGAGTTTTCATATCTACCTATTTAGCTCAGTTTTTATATTTGTCTGTCTGTCTCAGTTTTCCTATCTATCTATCTATCTATCTATCTATCTATCTATCTATCTATCTATCTATCTATCTCAGTTTTCATATTCGTCTATCACTGTCAGTCTTCATATCTATCTATCTATCTATCTATCTATCTATCTATCTATCTCAGTTTTCATATTTGTCTGTCTCAGTCTTCATATCTATCTATCTATCTATCTATCTATCTATCTATCTATCTATCTATCTATCTATCTATCTATCTATCTATCTCAGTTTTCATATTCGTCTATCACTGTCAGTCTTCATATCTATCTATCTATCTATCTATCTCAGTTTTCATATTTGTCTGTCTCAGTCTTCATATCTATCTATCTATCTATCTATCTATCTATCTATCTATCTATCTCAGTTTTCATATTCGTCTATCACTGTCAGTCTTCATATCTATCTATCTATCTATCTATCTATCTATCTATCTATCTCAGTTTTCATATTTGTCTGTCTCAGTCTTCATATCTATCTATCTATCTATCTATCTATCTATCTATCTATCTATCTATCTATCTATCTATCTATCTCAGTTTTCATATTCGTCTATCACTGTCAGTCTTCATATCTATCTATCTATCTATCTATCTATCTATCTATCTATCTATCTATCTATCTATCTATCTATCTCAGTTTTCATATTTGTCTGTCTCAGTCTTCATATCTATCTATCTATCTATCTATCTATCTATCTATCTATCTATCTATCTATCTATCTATCTATCTATCTATCTATTTTATTCTTCTCAAATTCTCAGATACACATTCGTACGCATGTGCGTAACTATCCCTGCACTCATATATTTCTCGCTGTATCTATTTGAATCAAATCATCCATTTATCTTTTTCTATTTCTTTTCGTCTGAAGACAAAGTCGTATGAATTTCAAAAGAGCAAATGACAAAAAATAAAAAACAAAAACAAAAAAAAAACAAAATACAAAACAAAACAAAATACAAAACCAAAACAAAACGAAAAAAACAAAAAACAAAAACAAAAACAGTCACATGAAACACATTCACACATACATACCGCACAATCACATGTAAGTTAAAGCAGGTGTACACCTACATGCAATTTAACACGCTGACATGCATAGACACACGCACCGACGCCGAACCGCGCCTCAGCTATATTTATATTTTTCTTCGGGGCTAAAATGAAAAACTAAGTCGAAAAAATATAAAATATATCAAATTTGAAAGAAAGAAAATAATAGCAATGGGAAAACAAAGTTAAAATCATTTTTTGTGGGGGGGGGAGAATTTATCTTTCTTCGTACAATTTTCTGTTCCCAGGAAAAATATACAAAATACGTAAATAATTTCTTTATTAAAAGATTGATTTTTTTTTTTATTTTCTTCAGAAAGCTATCTTTGGGAAAATATATCTATTTTCAGGAAATTCGATTCTGTTGTTACGTTTGACACAATTAGCACCATCACACATCGCCCCGAAAATCGCCTGAATTTTCTTCTTCTTTGTTTCGTTTTGCTTAAGGTTGTGTACGACCGCGGCACTCCACAGTTTCCTATCCTTTTAGAGGCGTTTGTCTTTTTTTTTTTATTATCCTTTTCATCCCTTTTTTCCTCATTCACACAAGCTTCTCATGTAGGCAGACCGCTGCCCCGCCACCTGTCACATTTGCCTTCGATATTTCCTGTGAGTGTCAAATTTTCCGAGCTTTCTTTCCTCATCATATGTCCAAGATATTTCAGCTGTCTCTTTCTGATTCTGAGTAGTTTTTCTTTCTTCTTTCCATCTTCATTAAGATCTTTTCGGTGCTTACTCGCTTCGTCTTTCCTGTAGAACCCCTATTTCTGTGGACACAAGTCTTCTCTTCATCCGCGAGGAAATTGACAAGTATTCATCGCCGTATTGGAATAAGGATATTACAAAAACAGTTCAAACCTATCTTCTTTGTCTCTTTGCTTTTGGAAGACATCTTTTGTTATTGTTATGCGTCTTCGGATTTCGGTGTCGCATTTCCCATCCTCTGTTAAAACACTGCCCCGATATTTTCTGTACTTATTCGATGTTGACATCTCCAAATTTTCTTTTTTCATTTACTGATAATTTACCCAATACAATGCCCAAGGGCCACTCAAGGTAGAGGGTTACTGTGTGAGATTGTAAAAGGAAAGCGGGGAGTAAGGGAGTATTATGAGGACAAGTAGTTGGTTGAACTTGGACATATGTGAGAATGTGTATATGCGTATTTGAGAAGAATAATGAATAGATAGATAGATAGATATAAAGTCTGAGATAGACAGATATGAAAATTGAGATAGATATGGACAGACTATAATAGATAGATAGATAGATAGATATAAGGATTTAGACAGATAGACAAACATGAAAACTGATAGATAAATATGAACAGACTGACATAGATACATAGATAATTTAAATAACTGAGATAGATAGATAGATAGATAGATAGATAGATAGATAGATAGATAGATAATGACGAGGCTGGAATAGATAGATAGATAGATAGATAGATAGATAGATAGATAGATAGATAGATAATGAGGACTTAGACAAATATGAAAACTGTGATAAACAGATAGTAGTTGTCAGGGAAGCATTCTCTGGGGAGTTTGTTCCACAAAGTTCTTGAGAAGAAGCCGTTTGACTGAAACTTTCTTCTTAAATTAAGGGAACGAAAAATATGGCCAGCCACCGTGACGACTGCATGGTGAGTCCTATCGCTCTGAATGTCGGAAGAGGTAGTATTAAGGAATGCAACTCGCCCGAACATCTGCCATAGTTATAGCGATATAGCTGTGAATGGCTGTCAACGTCTCTGGATAAATGTTGCAGGGTGAAGAATAATTCATCACCCTCAAGGATGCGTAAGAGCTTTTGAACTCTGTCGAGCGCAGTGAGGGTTGACACTACCACCTTTGTCTGTTCTGACTCTTATAAAATATAGAGTCACTGCAGTGATGAGTTAGGTATTTTTTGGTGCGATACAGGGGTACCGACCATTCTTTTGCAATGGCAGAAATATAAGCGTTCCGTTTGAGATCGGAGGTGAGCTTTAGCCCCCAGTTGGCTTTCGAAGCAAGAGGCCTCTTTGGGGGTATGATCACTCATCAGGGTTAGTGCAGGTTTAGGGTCAGTGACAATGAAATGTTACGAGTTCAGTTTTGGATATATCAGCCAGTCTTTTCCCCATTGAGCAGTGAGAGCTCGATCAGAGGAGAAATCAGCTGTCAGGCACTGATCATCAATTTATTTAGGGGGTGCACCCGTACACCGTGGTATCATTTGCATATATATTTACTAAAGATCTGACAGTGTTTTTGGACAGTTCAGTTATGTGCCATGTGTGATACACGCATGGCGATCATGCATCTTTCGATACATGACTGACGAGGCAGATTTTTCCCCGCAGTAGGTTGCTATTTCTTTCTGTGGTAGACGAGTTGCCATCGAAGACTCTAGAACCCGGTCTGTCCTGCTATTTAACCGTAGCATTGAGAAGAGGATTCATATTTTTCCCAAGCATGTAAGTGAATGTAATGGATTCGACTGGATTTCGAACTGGGCTCTCCGATTCCTCAATCCGAGCCGCTATCCATTACTCCACCGTACTATTCTGGGTAGATCGTTAATATAAAGCAGTAGAACCGAAGAGAGATCTCATGTGCCCCAGAGTATTGGCCATTAACTCTCACCTTCGTTGATCTCCCTGGAATGGTAACTGAAAATACTCTCCTAGTGATTCAATAGTTTGCCAATTTGTGTTGAAATCCCCTGTGTCACACCTTATAAAAAGCCGTCCAGATATCAAGGACAATCTCTCTCTCTCTCTCTCTCTCTCTCTCTCTCGAGAGAGAGAGAGATTTTTTATTGTTAAGAGCTTCGCGGATTATATGCGTGATAATACTCATCGGCTGTGGACTTAGAAGAACGAAAAATTTACTGTTTGTCGCACAGGAGATTGCTTTTGTTGAGGTGTTCAACAACTTTCTTGTTTACTACTGACTCTAAGGAAGCTGATTGGGCGATATTGCGATATTGGGGACTTCATTCGCTAACATGGGACACACACTTCTCTTGAGAAACTTGGCTTAGGAAATATTTCTTTTTAAAGCATCGGTTTCGCCAAGATTGGTGACAGCTCTGGGTCACGATTCCGGAAAGGCATGGTGGAATAATAGGGAGTGGCCAGATTGAGGAATCGAAGAGAAAGATTCGAATTCCAGTCGGTTCTATTACATTCACTTACGTGTTAATACCCTTGGAAAAGGTACGAATCCTCTTCTTATCCTGTCTCAGTAGTAAGCCCCTGTCTAGGTATGATATTTCTGAGTCATGGAGAAGTTCTGTTGCCTGATTCCTGGGTTAAGTTACACTTTCACTTCAAGTAATTTCTCTCCGAATCCGGATTGACTGGAGATAAACGCTATTCTTGGCTGGGGTTATCCGCTTCAGAGTCAAGGATCTGAGCCTTGAAGTAACTCCTAAGGAGGTTATCCAGTCAGGAACTGCATAATATCGAGGCTACTGTACTGTTATTTTGTGGATGGGATCTAGACTGTGCATCAGTTTCCTGAGGGAGCGTTTTGATACCATGAAGGAGTCCACAGCTATGGTTGAACTTTCTGGTGACTAATTTGGGTGTTTTTTTTTTTTTTTTTTTTTTTTTTTTTTTTACATATACCACTCCAGTTGTTGCTCCACTGTTACCTCCACTCCTTAACCAATTTCTAAAAAAAAGAAAAAAAAAAACCTAAAAACAAGGAGAGCATCCAGAGGAGTTGCAGGAGATTCCGAAGTCGTCTGCAGGACGGGGTTAAAGCCAATGACGATTTTATTGAATAAATTCACTCTTTAGTATATCAAGATATTTTTGCGTAATTTTGGTAATTATATGTTAAAATGAGATGTCAGTGTTATTTTCATTTTTGCATAATTTAGATGACAATTTATCAATCGCACCATTTATACACATTGTTTTCACAATGAGATTGGAATTAATCATCATCATCATCATTCATCATCATCATTATCATCATCATCCGTTCCATGACCTGGTGTGTTCGAAAGGTCACTGCGCACCTGAGCACCCGACCTGTGGGTGTCAGCGTGCTGTTTGTTTATTTTCTTAGTTTATTTTTCCTGTCCTTGTATTGGTCTTGATTTTTCTTTTCTTTTGGACACATGCCAGGCTTTTGGGATTTTTGTGGCATCTATCTATCTATCTATCTATCTATCTATTCCACTCTGTTCATTATCTATCTATCTATCTATCTATCTATCTATCTATCTATCTATCTATCTATCTATCTATCTATTCCAGTCTGTTCATTATCTATCTATCTATCTATCTATCTATCTATCTATCTATCTATCTATCTATCTATCTATTAGGTTGGTGCAAAAATAATGACGTAATAATGTCGTTTCTTGACGTTAAAAAATACGTCACAAAACGACATGACTACGTCATTATTTTTCCACCAACCTAATATCTATCTATCTATCTATCTATCTATCTATCTATCTATCTATCTATCTATCTATCTATCTATATTCCTTTCTTCCTCCCTTCATTCCTATCTATCTATCTATCTATCTATCTATCTATCTATCTATCCACATATGTGATAATTTGAAAACTTGTAATTCGATGTTTCCCGCCATCATAAAAGGAATGTCATTTCGCAACAAGAAAATCTACATTCGCGAAAAATCGTGAAACGTGTCAAATAAGAAGTTTTCTAAATGGTCTTATACATTTGTTTTGCTGTTGGATTCTCGTATAACTTCCCTCCCTCCCCCTCTCTCTCTTTCACATACGCACACACACATACAGATACATATACACATACATAGGACTTCTCGATGTGGCCTTCTTGGGTAAGACGATAAACTACATCCGCGTCCCGGGTAAAACGATAAACTACGTCCAACAGCAAGGTCTCTGATCAGGAGGTTTTGAAGAGCATGAAATCACATCTTAATTGCTGGTGTTCCCAGGTCCACCCTGACCCGGGGTGGTAGCACCTGCTGGGGTCCCAACTATGGGTAAATAGTTAACCCTCCAAAATGGAATCAAAACTCTATGATCGTGTAAAAATAGGTTTTAATACCAGAAATACTTTATAAAAAATTATTACCAGCAATATATCTTTGAAAAACTAAATATTAACAGCAATACATATTTTGAAGGAAAATATTACCAACAATGAAAATTTTGTCGGCATTAAATAACCCATTGAGGTTGATATACCCCTTATTTTCGGTGTTTGGCCACGCTTAAGCTACGGTTAGAAAATCATCGCCACATGCAGAATATATATATATATATATATATATATATATATATATATATATATATATATACCTGCGGACATGCATTTTCCATAGGTTTTTTCCGAAGAGCGATAGAACGATGATTAGAATCCTTGCCTCAAAAACCATTGGCAGTCAACTTTATACACTTACGTCGCTTAAGTTACTAAGTACTTTGACATTGCTTCAGCTGTTATCGCTTTGTTACATTTCCTGCGCATACCATAGAGCAACTGTCATCGTTTGTGCAGAGATCGAAATCGCGTAAGTGAAGTTTGTGCTGCATTTCCGTCATTCTAATTTCCTACCGTCCCACTACTGCTTGCTTTGATGCGATTTCAAGGAGGTACCGCGTCTCTTCCTATTCCCCGTCGCTCCCCTCTACTCCCCTATTCCTCGCGTTCTTGTTCGTAAAAGAGTAAACAACGTTGAATTCTTTCGCATGTAGCAGCGGTCATAACAGCATCTGTAGCAGCAGTTGTAGCGTAATTAGGGCAAATAGCATTTGAATCAATGTTATTTGGAGCTGAAGGAGGAGTGGGGAGGAGTAAGAATGAGATTAGCCAATCAGAGCACCGTTAATAGTGACGATACGCTGGGGGGAAAAAGTAAGTACATTCCGAGTTCTGAAAAAAAAAAAAAAAATAGTGTGTTTGTGTGTGTTTTCCAACGTTGATGTACGTTCCATATGTTCAGTTCAGCAAAACTGTAATGAAAACCGGAAGTAGAAGAATTCTTTTCGAGATTCAGGAATTAAGCATTTTCATTAATACCACAACTTGTTTTTATGGCATTTCTGTGCATCCATATATATATATATATATATATATATATATATATATATATATATATATATATATATATATAAACGATTCGTTTCCAAAAATCTGTCGAAATAACATCTCATTCTTGTAATCTTAAAAATCCATTCTCGTAACTCACACACACACATACACTGTTTAAAACAGGAAAACAATGCTTGATATTGTTGACAGAGGATTTATAAGTATAGACAGTGTGGTCTGCATAGTGACTGTCGGCTTCAAGCTTCAGTGTGATTTTCAAACTTGGCCTGACGATCGCACTGATGCGTGACAATCACCACGCACTGTTGATTCTTGTGTTCACGTTGTCATCTTTCTATCTCCCCCCACACACGCGCGTACGCGCACACAGATACTCAAACACACACACTGTTTAAAATAGGGGAATGCTTAATAATGTTGACAGAGCATTTATAGAAATAGACCGTGAGGATATAGGGATCAACGCGGCATAGTGACTGTCAGCTTCACGCTTCAGCGCGATTGTTTAACTTGGCCCGAAGATCGTACAGGGTGACAGTCATCATGTAGTGTTTATTCCTGTGTCCATATTGTCATTATCATCTACCTCTCTCCACGCACAAACACACATACACAAACATACACACACACACACACATGCACACAAACACACACATATATATATTGTTTAAGAGTTCTTGTCTTTATGAAGGAAGAGTTTTCAAAATCGATGATGAAGAGCTTTCAGATAGAAAAATGTCGGCATAGAAACTAACATTTTATGTTTACTGTCAATATCACGCTTTAAACGATCATCAGACCATGTGTTACACCTGTTTGCGTGGGCAATCTCTCTCTCTCTGTATATATCGGAGAACATTCAACTAAGCACACAGTGGAAACTTAAAACTCCATATAGTAACCTATGACGCGTGATCGGTTTCCCATACGCGCTAATATTGACCCAAGAAAAAAATTACTTAGTCCCCGTGATACCTGCGACAGAATTAGAACGCTAAGGTCCCGGCTCACCTTGTTCTATGTCATGAACTCGGCACATCCGTCTGGTTAGAAGAAAAAGATATCTTAGAAGAAAAGCAAATCCAGTACATCGATTCTCGGGTTATCCTACAGATATATTGAACACAGTTAGAAGTGCCTCCCCAGTATATTATCCTGGGGGATAAATCTATTAATCAGGACTGTCGGAATTCATAGATAGTAATGCCTTCTTTTCTTTATAACTAAAGAAATGGTGAAAAACCTTAGCCCGGGGTTACATGCATTGCTAAAAATAGAATAGCGGTATTGTAAATCGGTTGCCTCGATTAGTTTAATTGATGATGTAGTGATAATTAGTTTCAGCCGATACCTTATGAAAGGAAAACATCTGAAAGGTGTTACAAAAATTGTTTCGGCAGTATTTGTCATGGCAAAGAAGGTCAGTTTTATGGAGTGGACCTCCAAAGAACAAGTCAAACGATCTTGACAAAGAAGGTCATTAAATGAAGCCAGACACTGAGTACTTGATGAATTACTTATTTAGACAGAGCAGACCAGGACAAAGAACGCTGTTCTCTATAAGAGGCATAGAGAAGGACAAGAGACCACTCGCCCGTTACTCCAAAGGAATGACACGCCCATTAGACTGTTGGTGCCCTCAGCGCACCCCCCTCTACTCCACTCGTCTACAGCAAAACAGTTATTAGGTTGGCGCAAAAATAATGGCGTCATAATGTCGTTAAAAAATACGTCAAAAAACGACATTATTACGTCATTATTTTTGCACCAACCTAATACAATCAGACAAAAAAAAATTCTGCTACAATTTCCTGGGTAATGATCTGACCAAAGAGTTATTTGCGTTTGGTTAGAAGAAGCTGCACCCTGAAAACGAAATTGGTGTCTGTTCTGAGCTTCAAGATTATACTAATACTTCTCTTTTTTGCTGAGAACTTTTTCTTTATGCTAAAGTTCACCGAGTACAAGGCTTAAGGTAAAGGGCTTCGCTTAAAATGGTTATAATGCGGAGCCAGAGTGAAAGAAGAGGTGGTCGGAAGTGAAAATTTTGAGGATAAGGGGGATAGATGACGATTAACTTGATGGCTTGAAGTTGCCACGATTAAGAGTTTAAATGTTCCTGGAAGCATCCAGGAGAAAGTCTTGTTCCACAATGTAACAGTTCTGAGATAAAAGCTTTCCACGAGGGACTTCCTTCTTATATTTGATGTACAGAGGTGATAAGGGTGAATCGGCTCCGTGGTAGTATTATGGCGCGTCCTTACTCTAAATGTCTGAACTAGCGGAACAAAAGAATGAAGCGCATCTGAGGTATTTGCCATGAAAATAGCGATAAAGTAAGTGATAGGCTTACAAAGTTGTTCCTTTGAAAAAGAGACTGCGGATTCTCTCTCTCTCTCTCTCTCTCTATATATATATATATATATATATATATATATATAATTATTTATTTAAAAATATGATTCCATCGCTACATAAGAGTTCTCATGTTTCAAAACAAGAGCCATATAATTGCTCTAGCCGTTAACATAGTAATCATAATTTTAATAATGAATATGCTTATAAAACGCGTAAATTTCAGGAATTAGAAAAAATTTCGCTTGAAGATGGAACAGAGCTAGGTACTTTAATTCACTTTAATTCAAATAATTATATTGTAGTTTTCGGCTCTTGTTTTGAAACATGAGAACTCTTATGTAGCGATGGAATCATATTTTTAAATGAATAATTATATTTATGCTCTACTTTTGTATCAAGCACTATTTTTAAAAAATAATAACAAAAATACTAAAGAACTTTGGATTATTTACCTAACGAGTTCTTTCCTATTTTCAAAATATATTTTTACACACACACACACACACACACACACACACACACACACACACACACACACACACACACACACACACACACAAATATATATATATATATATACAATCAATATTCCGTTTTCTGTTCAGATCTGACTCTTGATGAAGCATGGCAGGAGTCAGATACATCCTGAAACGAAGAATGTGTCCATCTTTATCCCAGCAGCTTTAGCAATGGTGTGTATATACGAGTTTCACTTGAGGCCTAGATTGACGTTAAAATCATTCAGTCTCATTAATATTTTAAGCGTTTATTGTCACTGGAGAATATTCAGGGTCTGGTCAGGTATAGTGAATTGGCATTTGTGGTATTGAAAGTTACTAGTTTTTTCCTATTTATTGTGGGGCTCGCCCCTTGTACACAAGATGGACTCGTCCAAAGTATACTTATACTACGGAGAGATAGCGTGACAAAAAAGGTCGAGACAGGGTGTTCACCCAGAGTAATACGAGAGTCCATAAAGAGAGATAATTACGGCTTCACTTACAATAGCTTGTACATATACTTTTCTACTAACCCGCATTCCTAGATTATTAATCTTCATTTTAAGTTTTTATTCATACCTTTAATACACATACTTTTCTATTTCAATTACTGGCCTTGTTTATTTATTTGTGCAGGATTCCATCCCAGGAATCCACAACACTATTGAATTTAAGTATCATTATCGAAACGCATTTTTGTAACCTGAAAATAAAATAATATTTTTATTAAAAAAAAACAAAACAAAACAGCAGTTTTTATTAACAAATAACTCGCCTACAAAAACGCCTGGTAATTATGCACCAACCAAAATATATAACAATATCATGGAGTGGCTACAATAACCGGTTGTACGTCAGATAACATTAGCATGCCAGATACTTCAACTTCATATATTAGACCACTTATTTGTATTTCATATTAAACTATCATAGAATTAGGCGCGATAAATGTACTTGCCTTTGTACAAGATTTCTAATGCAACTTTTCAATCTAACTAGTGAATAGCAGACCCAATTCTTAAGTGCCACCAGACCTTAGCCATGATCCGCCTTGCTACATTCGCAAGATCGAATCGTTCTTATCCCCATAGTATTCCATTGGTAAGGAGGAAGTTCCACTAAGTCAGCTTCTTCCCAATAACTGCTACTTTGTGAAAGAGACTCCCGAGAGGATGCTTTCCTGAACACTACACTCTTCAAGTGGTGGATATATGTCGTCAGTTTTTTTAAATTTATTTACTGATAGTTCACGCAACACAATGTCAAAAGCTCAATTAAGGTAGGGGGTTACTGAGTGAGATTGTTGTAAGGGCGGGGAACTAAAAAAGTATTATGTCGACGAGTAGGATAGATAATAACGGTTGACCCTAGGTTTAAAGAGAACACAATTGCTGTCATCAGGGAAGCATTCAGCCGGGATTTTGTTCCAGAGATTAATAGTTCTGGAGAACAAGCTGAGTGGAATGTGGATTGTTTGCCAAAGGGAATGTAGATTGTTTGCCAAAGGGAATGTGGATTGTTTGCCAAAGGGAATGTGGATTGTTCTCAAAGGGAAAGTGGATTGTTTGCCAAAGGCAATGTGGATTGTTTGCCAAAGGGAATGTAGATTGTTTGCCAAAGGGAATGTGGATTGGTTGCCAAAGAGAATGTGGATTTGTTTGCCAAAGGGAATGTGGATTGTTTGTCAAAGGAAATGTGGATTGTTTGCCAAAGGGAATGTGGATTTGTTTGCCAAAGGGAATGTGGATTGTTTGCCAAAGGGAATGTGGATTGTTCTCAAAGGGAATGTAGATTGTTTGCCAAAGTGAATCTGGATTGTTCTCAAAGGGAATGTGGATTGTTTGCCAAAGGGAATGTGGATTGGTTGCCAAGACGTAGTTTGCATTCTATTTGTTTGTTTATTTGTTTTTTCTCCTCTTGCTGACAACTATACATTTTGTTTTCTTATTTTTATTTTTTTTTTTTTAGATTATGGAAATGTTCTCGGTGTTAACGTAGAAAGGGTGAGATTAAAACTATTAAATGTTCATGACTTCTGTAAGATCTAACAGTTGAAAATAACACTTAAAGTAACAGATGAAAAAGTCACTTAAAGTAACAGAAATCTGGTTCTTCAGAAGGATGCTTAAAATACACCGGACGGAAATATGTAATCAACGAAGTTTTTAAAGAAAATAGAAACATAAAGAACGCTTCTACTTAACACCAGGAAGAAACAGTTGAAACTCCTAGAACTCGTAAAGAGGAAAAAGGGCTTGGAGAATTTGATACTCACAGGTCAGATTGAAGGCAACAGAAACAGGGGAAAAAACGCGTAACATTGGCGAAACAAAGTTTAGCAGAGATAAAAAAAAAAGATAAAATATATTAAGAGCTACAAAGAACAGAAAATTATGCAGAGCCATAATCGCCAACGTCCTGAAGGGACACGGTACATAGAAGAAGAAGACATTTTTAGACCTCAGCGCAATGATGAAAATTGCATCGATTTTAGTTTACTCTAGTCACTAAACTATTAGCAAGAATATTTCAACAATTTCTGAAATTCATTTTTTTCTCTTGGGGGAATTGTTTTTTAGAAGTTTTAATCATAATCGATAATATTTTTTATAATATAATTTTGGTTATTCTGTTGACAATCTTTCAGTTGCTGTATTCTTTTGCTCCTTTCTCAGACGTCTGTCACATTTCGGTAAACTTTGAATTTCGAAACGAACTCTCGATAATATTACTATGTCTAAAAAACAAAACAAACAAAAAATACAAAATCAATCAGGCGCCAAATGTTTACATGCAAATCATTCTTTCTTTCTCGATCCTCTCTTTCTGCTTTAGTACACTTCCGTTTCCTTGCTTTCTTCATAACTACAATCTTCAAAAATTTAAATACAAGATCAGTCGCCATCTTCTGTCTTCTTGAATCCTGTTCATCTTGTCCTTTCCTCAAACCTATTTATTTTCTGTCTTTTTTCTCACTCTAACTCCCTGCGTACTAGGGGCATTACCGCCTTGCTTGGGATGAATTGGTTCAGCTACTTGATTGTCCATGAGGATAGAATGTTTTATTCAGTTGAGAGGGGGACATAACTCGTATTAATTAATTCTTTCGCTCTTGTGATGACAATTTTTTGTTTGATTTCAATTGAGTCAGAAAATACAACTTCTAACTCAGAATGCGAACCGCCAGGTATCTCATTCTCTTGATCATTAAAGGAAGATCGAGTGGGTAACATTTTGTGGAATTGATAGCTATTCTTTCTTTATTCTCAAATGTTTACATTTTAAAAAAAGATATTTTTAGATAACTCGTCATCTAGTCGAATAATCTGACCACGGAGCAAAACGCCAGGTGACTTTGTTTACAAATTTGAAATTGCTAGAATTAAAAACTCTTCCTTGTCTTTTTATTTTATTTTTATTTTAAATATAAGAGGATGAGCATATTATATGTTTGTGAGAAGTAAAATTGTTTGCATTGCCCAAAGGAGGGGTTTTATACAAGCTTGATTTTTTTTTCTTGTTTCCTGATGTCCAAAATAATAAAAAAATCCATTGAACATTCAGCCATTTTGTCTCTTGAAAAAAGTGTTTTTGTTTCATGGAGTATCACTGATCCCAAAATTATGAAAAAAAAAAATTGAAGCAAAGCATTTCTATATTTTCAAACATTTCTTTTATTCTTTTTCATTTCTAATATTTACCGTGTGAGCGATGAAAGACAGAAGAAGTTCAGCCAAAAGGTCAATGATAAATTACGCATATACTCATGTATATGTCGATCTTAATGTCGACGCATTTGTTTTTTTTTATTCCAAGGCAGGAAAAGAACGAGGGGGAGTGGGAAAAGTGTAATAAATCGTAAGGAGAGGATCAAGAACGAAAGAGTGATATACATGTAGACATTGGCGCCTGATTGCTTTTTTTAGACATATTAATTTATGCTCCTTCCCGTATATAGGCGCCTTATGAATAAATTTTCCATAAAGTATATATTTGATCTGTTTTTAACCATATCCAAGCACACACACACACACACACATACATACATACACACACATACATACACACATACATACACACACATACACATACACACACAAGAACATAATAGCTTTTTGGTTATTTTTTCTTTCATTTCAAGTAAGACAATGAAGTAACTAAGACACAAGTGTGAAACAATATAAGAAAAAGAGAAATATTATCAACAAGAGAGAAGTATCTGCAATGTTATAGATCCTGACCTAGTATCTCCACTTCTTTCTGACCGGCGTGACGTGGATTCCCTCTGTCTTTTCTACAAATATTTTCATGGCAACTGCTCTGATGAGCTTTTTCTCCCGGTGCTGCGAAAGCACTAATTCAAGCGAGCTACTAGATTGGCATTTAGGTCCCACCTATTTACAGTTGAAATAGCTAAATTTAACCATCACTTCTACTCCACTTCCAACCTGTGGAATTCTCTTCCGTTTCCTTGTTTCCCTGATAACTACAATCTTAAAAAATGTAAATGCAACGTCAATCGCCATCTTCTGATTTCTTGAATCCCGTTCATTTTTTGTTCTTTCCCCAATCCTTCGCATTCTCAGACTCCTCTTTCAATTTCACTCCACGTAACGACCTGCGTACTAGTAGCATTATCGCCTTGCTCGGGGTGAAATTGTTAAAAAAACCCAAAACGAAACATACTATTAATGAATAGGAGTTAAGACAACAATGATTGACATTGCATTAATTTGACTGAAAAGCAATAAACCGGAACAGAGTTGCTAAATTGAGAAGTGCGACAATAGACTCTTAGCATAGAACTATAAATTTATATCTAGCTTCAATTCGGAAAAAAAAAAATACGAAAATTCGAATCGGCGACTCGGGTTCAAATTCCGGCTAACGCTTTTGAGTTCGTTTCGACCTAATAACATTGGAAAGGAAAAGTATGGATAAGCACCTGATGAAGGCTTGGAGGTTACCAATGACCGAAATGTTGGGATAACAACAACAAAGATGATGACAATAATTCGCGGGTAAATAATGATTTTCTTTCTTACGTTCGTTCGTTCTTTCATTTTTTATTTTTCTTTCCTTCTTTCTTTCTTTCTTTTTTTCTTTCTTTCTATTCCTTTGTCTTTTTATCCTTCTTTCTTTTTTTATTTCTATCCTTCTTTCTTTCTTTCTTTCTTTCTTTCTATTCCTTTGTCTTTTTATCCTTCTTTCTTTTTTTATTTCTATCCTTCTTTCTTTCTTTCTTTCTTTCTTTCTTTCTATTCCTTTGTCTTTTTATCCTTCTTTCTTTTTTTATTTCTATCCTTCTTTCTTTCTTTCTTTTTTTCTTTCTATTCCTTTGTCTTTTTATCCTTCTTTCTTTTTTTATTTCTATCCTTCTTTCTTTCTTTCTTTCTTTCTTTCTTTCTTTCTTTCTTTCTATTCCTTTGTCTTTTTATCCTTCTTTCTTTTTTTATTTCTATCCTTCTTTCTTTCTTTCTTTCTTTCTTTCTATTCCTTTGTCTTTTTATCCTTCTTTCTTTTTTTATTTCTATCCTTCTTTCTTTCTTTCTTTCTTTCTTTCTTTCTTTCTTTCTTTCTTTCTTTCTTTCTATTCCTTTGTCTTTTTATCCTTCTTTCTTTTTTTATTTCTATCCTTCTTTCTTTCTTTCTTTCTTTCTTTCTTTCTATTCCTTTGTCTTTTTATCCTTCTTTCTTTTTTTATTTCTATCCTTCTTTCTTTCTTTCTTTCTTTCTTTCTTTCTTTCTATTCCTTTGTCTTTTTATCCTTCTTTCTTTTTTTATTTCTATCCTTCTTTCTTTCTTTCTTTCTTTCTTTCTTTCTTTCTTTCTTTCTTTCTTTCTTTCTTTCTATTCCTTTGTCTTTTTATCCTTCTTTCTTTTTTTATTTCTATCCTTCTTTCTTTCTTTCTTTCTTTCTTTCTTTCTTTCTTTCTTTCTTTCTTTCTATTCCTTTGTCTTTTTATCCTTCTTTCTTTTTTTATTTCTATCCTTCTTTCTTTCTTTCTTTCTTTCTTTCTTTCTTTCTTTCTATTCCTTTGTCTTTTTATCCTTCTTTCTTTTTTTATTTCTATCTTTCTTTCTTTCTTTCTTTCTTTCTTTCTTTCTTTCTTTCTTTCTTTCTTTCTTTCTTTCTTTCTTTCTATTCCTTTGTCTTTTTATCCTTCTTTCTTTTTTTATTTCTATCCTTCTTTCTTTCTTTCTTTCTTTCTTTCTATTCCTTTGTCTTTTTATCCTTCTTTCTTTTTTCATTTCTTTCTTTCTTTCTTTCTTTCTTTCTTTCTTTCTTTCTTTCTTTCTTTCTATTCCTTTGTCTTTTTATCCTTCTTTCTTTTTTTATTTCTATCCTTCTTTCTTTCTTTCTTTCTTTCTATTCCTCTTTTTTATCCTTCTTTCTTTCTTTTTATTCATCTTTCTTGTTTCCTTCTTTTTTCTTTTTCTTTCTTTATTGTTTCTTTCTTTATTTCTTTCTTTCTTTCTTTCTTGCCTTCCTTCCTTCCTTCCTTTTATTCGTTTTTCTTCTTTCTTTCTTTTTCTTTCTTTCTTTCTTTCTTTCTTTCTTTCTTTCTTTTGTACCGTATATTCTTCAATGAAGGCTAGTCTCATGTACAAGTTGATATTTCATTTGGAGCAAATAAATCATTCATCAACGTGAAAAAATTTATTCGTTGCCATTGAAATTAGGATCGGCGAAACGAATTTAAATTCGGGCTTACACCGTCGCCTTGATGGCCGTGGGAAAGACATTTTCTCAACGATGGGTTAAATAACAGGTTAGACTGGGATACTGTGCCTTGATTGGCAGTCAGTCTGGAAAAAGATCTACTTTGTATTGAAAACCTTTGAGAAGACAACGGGAAACAACTCTACTATTTTTCCAAAGAAACACTTGCAATTAACAGATAATATAAAAAAAGGAAACTGTGGCGGGTCATAATCACCTCCGTCGTAAGGGATATAGCAAGTATAGAACTAATCAGGTATTTCACATCATTTCATCATAAATGAGGTGAACAGACCTTCATACATTATGGGAAGTAAATGCATTTTGGGAAAGTCTTAAAGATTTCCTGAAGTAACCAACAATAGATTAGTAATATTTCTTCGCAGTGTTTACGCTTGGTTTTAGAATGATGCTCCATATTTCCATTAAACTATTCATATATTTTAACACTGTGCCGAGAAGCTTCATCGATGATTTCTTTTTTCCTGCTCTCATTATCATCCGTATTCTGATGAATAGAGCGCGCAGCAGAATCAGGCCGGAGATAGGACAAGAACAGTGCGGGTTCGTTAAAGACATCGGAACAAGGAACGCTATTTATTCATGTTCAGAATGTTATCAGAAAGAGCGATGCACATACAGAAGGACGTGCATCTATGTTTCCCAGACTACGCAAATGCGTTCAACAAAATATTTCACAAAGAACAGTTAGAGTCGCTCAGCAACCTTGACATATTCAGGAAAGGCAGAATAACCAAGAATCTATACTAGCAGCAAACCGCCTACATAGGGACAGAAAATTAGTTCAACAGACACATAAAAATAGAAAGGGTTGTATGACAAGGATTTGTCTTCACACCGGTTTTGATCTTCTGTGTTACTCCATCTTTCTATTTCTGTGGATTTTTCGTTGAGCCTTTCTTCTATAGCCTGTTTGCATTTGTCACTTATTTCTTTGTAAGCAAATATCTTTTGGTCTAAAATAAATGACCTACAGTCTGTTTTTAACTGGGGATATAATTCTTTACGTCGAAAGTACTTCGAAGGATTATTAATAACAATATTACCAACTTTAAATACAAGTTACAAACAATATATTACATCAACCTTTATCGAATCCATTCTTAAAGAATGTAGCTGGCTCCTGTTCTCTCTAAACTGTATAATAAATGCCTTGTTGCTTCTTACTTTCATGCTTGTTAGAAATCTTCGTCTGTTGTTCCAGTTTTTAGGAACTCAGGTGAACCGTCTTAATCTTCTAAACTATCGGCCTGTTAACCTTTTACCTCTTTATGTTAAACTACTAAAGACCCAATACTGAATTAGTTAAGCATCTCACAACACAGGGCCTTCTTTCACCCAAGCAATATGGCTTTCGTTTTGTAGGTAAATTGCTTATGTATTGACAATTATTACGGAAAGAGTCTATGAATCTTTAGAAAATAATGATGAATCTCGGGCTGTTCCTTTCGACATCTCGAAAGCGTTCGTTAAGGTTTGCCATACCCGGTCTTCTTCAAAAGTTGAAAAGATATGGTGCCTGGGGATTAATTTTTTAATTGATTCAGTCTTATTGAATCGTAAAATGAAAGTGTCGCGGAGTAAAGAGGACACCCCCGGTGACTCTATGAATTCGCCCAATACTGTAAAGAGTTCCATGTTATGAGGTTGGGAGTAATAGAAACGGAATCAATCCCAGGATCGCGACAAGACAAGACCTCTGTCTTCGGGTAGAGGGTGACGGCTTTCCGTCTTCGGATAGTGATTCGGCTGATAAAAACAGACAAGTTACCGTCAAGCAGTTCGCTGTCTAGCTTGCTACTGACAAGACATCTGTCTTCGGGCACAGGGTAAAAAACAGGCAAGTAATGTACCCGTGTCCGCTTTTGTGGGGTCTGGATACATTTTGACCAGTGTCCCCGGCGGAAACGTTCAGGATTCCCCACATAAAACTTGACCTTGTGTCGCAACTAGTCCGCAGTGGGGCGACCGCTAAATACCTGTAGAATCGGAGTCAGTCGCAGGCTCGCGACAAGACAAGACAAGACCTCTGTCTTCGGGCAGAGGGTAACAAGACTTCCGTCTTTGGACGGAGGGTGACTCAGTCGGAGATCTGTCTTCGGATAGAGACTCGACTGAGAAAAACAGATAAGTAATTATCTCGAGCCCGCTTTTACGGGGATTAGTTAAATTTTAATTAGTGACCCGGGTGGAAAATCTCGTGTTCCTCACGTAAAACTTGATCTGCTATCAAAACCGGTCCGCAGTGAGGTGACCGGTAAATAAAAGTCGAATCGGGGTCAGTCCCAGGCTCGTGACAAGACAAGACCTCTGTTTTTGGGTAGGAGTTGTCAAGACCTCTGTCTTCGTGTAGGGGGTGACAAGACGTCTGTCTTCGGGTAGGAGGTGACAAGACCTGTGTCTTCGGGTAGGAGGTGACTAGATCTCTGTCTTTAGGGAGGGGGTGACAAGACCTCTGTCTTCGGGTAGGGGGTGACAAGAACTCTGTCTTCAGTTAGGAGGTGACAAGACCTGTCTTCGTGTAGGGGTTGACAAGACCTCTGTCTTTGGATGGAGGATGACTCAGTCGGGTTCTGTCTTCGGATAGAATCTCGACTGAGAAAAAAAACCCAAAAAAACAGACAAGTATTGTAATCGAGACCGCTTTTGCAGCGGCTGGGTAAAAATTGACTAATGGTCCGAGTGGAAACGCTCGAATACCTAACAACTCATCTCAGTGGGGTGGCGGGACTGAGTAGATACCCCAGTCGTATTGAATTTAAGCGCAGTACTAGGTTGGTAGGAAGGTCTCACCCATTTACAGTCGAATTATCCAAATGTAACCGTAAGTTCTATGCTAACTATGCTGTCGCCCTTCTCGTTTGTGGAACACTCTCCCGGCTTCATGCTTTCCAGCCAACTTTCATCTTCAACAATTTAAATGCAATGTCAATCGTTATCTACTGTCTTCCTGATTACTCTTCGATTGTTCTCGCTCTTTAATAATGTTTCCGTTTTCTAATTCTTTTACACCTAGTAACCCCCTTGTGTCTTAGTGGCTTTACTGCCTTGCGTGGGGTAAATTCGACTAAAAAAATGTTTATCTAAAACAATCGGTATGTACTTAAAACTGTTCCCAAATCAACATGCGAAAAACCACCAATATAGTATCTACTACACACACATATACATACACACACATACAGATATACGTTATCATCTGAAATTCACATAGACAAACTAAAATTATGAGACACTTACAGACATCAAGAAATACTTACGGTTTTTCTATTAGGCTTGTAAACCGTTCATTTCTTGGAATTTCGAAGGGACGCTAGAGCTCTCGTTGAATTCAGAGCGCCATTAATTATACTAACGTTTGTTTAACAAGTTGAATGCACGTGAAACATGACTAACCAATGAAAATCAAACAACGCAAAAGTAAAAATATCCGAATTTCTATCTTCTTTCTCTTCATATCCCATTCTCTGACGAAGCTTTGATAAAAGTGAAACCTGTTAGATTGATAAACGTTTCCTATTTGTTCTTTGTTCTATCCTTCTGTCGGATTTCGATCCATATTTGATGTCTATTTGATCCCAATTCATATCTATCTATCTATCTATCTATCTATCTATAGATGGATAGATGGATATGAATATATATATATATATATATATGTGTGTGTGTGTATACTCTTAGATTGATCAAAATAGGCTTAGATAGATAGAAAGGAATATATAGATAGTTAAAAAAGGATAGATAGGAAGGAATAGATAGATAGATAGATAGATAGATAGATAGATAGATAGATAGATAATGAAGAAATAAAGATAGATAATGTGTTAGTTTGGTGCAAAAGTAATGTCGTTTTCTCACATAAAGTTGAACGTCAAAAACGACATTATTTTTGCACCAACCTAATATTTGCTTATTGTTGGTCGTTTGATTTAGAAACATTCTGGAATTTTATCATCTAAAGTACTGTTATCACTTCTGGTTTATTTTTACTCACCTTTCAGATTAATCAATTTTCAGTTGACCCTCGTGTACACTAGAGGTCAAAATTTTGGTGCCAACACTTTGGAATTAATAATTAGAAAGTGTCATACCTACTTTGATTCAATTAACTTCTACTAAGCTAGGATGCTGAAATTATCTAACCCATCCGTGAACGGTACTCATTTTTTTTTTAGATTAGCAGCTATATAAAATTTAAAATTCACCAGCCCTAAGATTACCATTAATCAGCAAGGTAGATTAGACACAAACAGCTAAAACCTTAAGGAAACTTTATGCGGTAATCAATTAAGTTCGTTATCATTATTATTGAATATATGATTAAAACCTTTTAGGAAGAGAATATCCCCTTGGTCTGTTGTTAGTAATATAAGTTTGATCATTTTGCCTGCAACTTTCTACTTTTAGGTGATTTTTTTCGAAATCTTGACAGTGGCCCCAAACTTTGTGCTGTGGATTCCGAGATTAAATCCGGTCTCGAATGAATGACAAACGCAGGAATGAAATATAGCAAATAAATGTATTGACGTAATAATACAATTGGTAATATGGTTAGTAGATCCAGAAATGCGGTTAGTAGCAATAATAATATATATACAGTCTGGGAAATTCAGTATCGAAGTAGGACTTCCTTAGAGTCTACGTGTTTGTAACTGTGACTTCTACAAGCGGTTATCTCACACTATTACTCTACCTCTAACTCAATCACAATCTCTCTCTACTCTGACTGACTCTGGGTATTTAACGGCAGCAGTCCAAGCAACACTAGTCGAGTCCACTTGTATGAAAAAGGGGTGGACCCCATAACACTTTGCCGACACAATTTTCTGAGTATGGCGTAAAGAAACATAAAATGAGTAACACTATCTTGTTTGCAAATTAAACTTTTTGGGAGACATCTCTTTAATCGTATTCAATTAATTCAGAAGTAACCTTTAAACCTGGCTATTTTTTTTACAATAGAGTTCACCTTGTACAAGGCCCTAGGGCCACTCAAGGTAGAGGGTTGTGTTAAGGGGTAGTTTATGCGGATACGAAAGAAAAACAACGGTTAACCCTAGACTTGAACAGGTTAAGATTGTAGCAATCGGGGAAATATCCTCTTAGGAGTTGGTTCCACAGGGCTGGGTTCAGCAGGAAGAAGCTGTTCCAGTGGAACTTACTTCTCACCAATAGAACACGAAAGGAATGTGGGTGGTTTGCTACAATGTGAGTGGCATTGGGGCCCTTGCCCGTGAACCAAGGAATATAGTTCTGAATGTGAAAGACAAAACATATTCCTTCTCCATTGTTTGTTACCCATTTAGCAACATTCTTTATTAACTATTTTCATGTTCCCACAGTGGCACAAATTGACATTGGCATCTGTCGGGGAAATGACAGGCTAAGACTACTTTTGTGTTCGATCCCACGCAAGCGGGGGCTGGTTAAAAATTGTCCTATATTTTGACCGGTGACCCTAGTGTAAGCGCTCAGGTACCCCATATTAAACAACTGACCTTGTGTCGCATTCCGTCTCTTTGGCAAGGCTTGGGTAAAAAACTGAATTGGCTTACATATTTTTACTTTAAAAATGTTTTCCCATATTTATTGATTTCAGATTATTGCTTGTTGCCTTAATGTCACACAGATACACACGCCTTCCTGCCGTGAATGATCATGGCTCTCCGCAGTTTCCTGACTTTTGTAGCTCTTCGTAAAGTTTGTCTTTTGCTTTCTCCCCTAATCCCTGTTCTACCAACAACACAAGCTCGCTAGGTTGGTTATGTTCTGTTTTCCGCTGTCTCTATATTTTTTTAAATATATCCCGTGAGTATCAAATTTGCGAAGTCCTCTTTCCTCTTATATGCCCTGGAAATTTCAGTTGTAGTTTTCAGATGTTAAGTATAAATATCCATTTTGTTTTAATTTTCTCTAAAACTTTGTGGTTGTTTAAATATTCAGTCCATTGTATTCTCAGCATCCTTCTGCACTACCACATTTCTCTTGCCTCAAGTGTCGTCTTTATCTGTGAGGAGGTTGTCCAACATTCACTGACATATAGGCGGACTGATATTGCATAACAGTTACGTTATTTTTTCTTTGTGTTCTAGCGAGATTTTCATGTTTCTTAATACTTTGCTTAGGTTTTGAAAGTCATCCTTCCCTATACAAATGCACCTTCAGATTTCGGGAACGTATTTTCCGTATTTAAGACATTTAAGAGATTTAAATTTTTGTACTTGTTTGATTTTGGCCTTTTGTAGTTTGCATGTTGGGCTCCTCTTTTTGCTGACAAGACACACATTTTGTCTTCTTAAAATTCATGCTAAGTCTTTTCTTCTCCCTTTCCTTTACTGGTTTCTGAAATTTCTTGATATGCCGCTAAAAAGTAACATTTGTGTATATTTCTGAGATGAGCTATTTTAATTTTTTTTTTAATTATTTCACCCCAAGCAAGACGGGAGTGCTACTAGTACGCAAGGGGCTACAGAGAGTGTAAGGGAAAACTCTGGGTATAGACGGTGGTTGAGGAAAGGATAAATAGAGGAACGGATGAGGATAAAAAGAAGAACGGAGATCAAGGCATCAGAAGATGTCGATTGACATTACATTTAAAATCTAATGCAAGTAAGAGGAAGGGAGTTCCACTGTCGGGAAGTGCGAGAGAAGAAGCTGTTGGAGTAGAATAGGCGGTTACATTTAACTGTTTCGACAGTAAAAGGGTGGAATTGAGATTGCAAACCTAGTAGCACGCTTAAATTTATGCAGTCGGGACACCAGTGAAAA
>OZ010587.1:68403713-68418713 GCA_963932145.1 Acanthosepion lycidas | reverse complement strand
TACTTTTGTGCTACACCGTGTTTCCCTGTGTCTTTTCTACAAGTATTTTTATGATAATTGTTTTAATGACCTTTCCTCTTTGGTAGTTAGATTTTATGAATTCAATTGCAGTACAAGATCGGCGTCAAGGTCTCATCACTTAACAGTTGAAATGGCTAGAAATAACCGTAAGGTCTATGCTAACTGTTTCGCACTTCTCGCACTTCTCGCTTGCCGAACTTTCTTCCGGCTTTCCAATCAACTTTGAGCTTCGAAAATTTAAATGCAATGTCTATCGTTATCTTTTTACTTCTTAATTCCTGTTCTTTTATTTTTCTTTCTCCTTAAAAATGTTTTCTTTTTCACATATTCACTCGCACCCCGTATCTCTTCGTGCCGTGAAATGATAAAAGAAATAGCAAAATAAACTAGGATAGTGAATTTGGGTTCTAGTCACATTCGCCGTAAGCATTTCTGCCGTAGGAAATCTCGCCTCAGGAATTTTCTCAGTAGAAAACTTTGCCGTATAGAATGTTTGCCGTAAGACAATATCGCAGTATTTTTTTAATATACAAAGTACCTTGTTATCAAGTATATCTGGCTCTCATTATTGTTACTTCGATTCAAACATAAGCGAAGTTAAACTAATATGCACCCAAATTTGTGTAAACTAATAACATATTTAAAAAAAGAAGAGACATTAACAAAAAAAAAAAAAAAAAAAAAAAGTGTGATTTAGATCAAGGAGATGCAGTACAAATGAAGAAACTATATATTGATATCAATGCAAGACGTCAGCGGAAAATGATTTATTTCAGTCCAAAGCAAAAGAACACATTATTTACGAAGTATTGCTTGCAATTAGCACACATTTTAAATTATTTCTTTGTTAGTTAATTTGATATGTTTTTAGTCTTATTTTTTAAATAAATGTTAACTTTTTAATTTCTTTTCTGATGTTTGACCCAGTAAAAAAGACATCCATATATTCTTGATAACAAAATACTTCGCATATTAAAATGAACATTACTTCAAAAGGAACGTCCAAGATAAGCGTAACGAAAAAAACAACAAAAAATACGGCGAATTGTCGTACGGTAAAAATCGTATACGGCCAAGTTTCCTACGTCGGAAATTCCTGAGGCGAGTTTTCCTACGACAAAAATATTTACGGCGAATGTTCCGAGTACGGTGAGTTTTAATGCATATTGTTAAACTAACCGTTTTCATACAGGAAATAGTCGATATTCATTGACCTGGCAGCGTTATTGTCGGTTGAAATTTATAAAGTCTTTCCTTTAAAGGAGTTTTTCAGGAAAATAGGTTTATTGATTAGAATTTCCTTCTAAGATCTTTGTTTATGTCAGTGGAAAGTTAACTCAGAATGATATTATTATTTTCCTATCGAGCAATACATGTTTGTTGTTGCTGTTGCAGGTTTTAAAGTGATGGTGTTTTTATTCATTTGTTATAGATCTTTGTGGCAGATTGGTTAGAACGTTCGCTTTCTGACCATGAGATCCGGGTTCGAATCTCACGATCGTCGATTTGTCAGGAAGGCGACTACCTGATGTTATTGAACTGGATCGAGTTCGATCCCAGCGTGCGGCACCTTTGGAAAGTGCCTGAAAACCATGCCACGGGTTGACCCAAGCCTTGTGAGTGAAATTGGGTAAACGGAACTCTTGTGCGCTGTCAATAGCTGCGTTAGCACGAATTCACAAGTCATTGTGGCCGAGTGCTTGAGCGTACTGACCTTTTTCAAATTGTTGATCACGCTAGATAACACGCTCTCTCCCAGAATCTGTAACTAAGATTCTGCTCAGCATAGTTGCAGTATAAACCGCAGGTGGGTTCTGTGCGTGTTGAGCAAACACAAATGTGCCTGAACGAGCGTCAGCAATAGGGATTGGCTAGCCTCCCATGTAGACGGGTATCCTCGAGAGGCCAGCTATTATCATTATTTCCTTTGTTTTCTGGTGTGTAAACATTTCGTTCCGGGTCCCGCCCAGAGACTTAAGGTTAGAAATGTCATCATGACATTTTCCACTGACACTCACAAAAAAAAAAAAAATAAACTTACATAGATAAAGCCCTTTGTAAAGTGTGGGCTGTATTCGTGAGAACAATTTTTTGTATTTCTTTAAGGCATGGACTTCCAGGAATCCCTTAAATTAGTCTACTGGAATCGTTTCCAACTAATCCGAGGGCTCCAACTACAACAGGGATAGTTGATGTTCCCATGTGCCACATTTTTGAGATTTCTATTTCAAGGTCCTTGTATTTTGACAGCTTTTTGAAGATCTTCAAAGATATATTGCAATTTTCAGGGACAGCCATATCAAAAAGGAGGCACTTTTTTTTGTTTGCGGTCTCTAATAACAATGTCTGGGCGGTTACCTTTGATTTATTATTATTATTATTATTATTACTATTATTATATAGATCTTTGTTTTTAAAGCACCAGTCTTTAGTGTCTGACGAAGGATTGTCATCCTTAAGGTCTAAAGAATTCTTTCGCTCGAAGTCATTTCTAACCCTTGATTCAAACTCTCACTGGACATTCCAAAAGCTAAGCAAAGTGTTAAGAAACGGAAAAAAAAAATTCGTTAGAAACAGGGGAAAGAGTGCTGGATTGCTATGTGAAATCCATCCTCTTCTATAGCAGTGAATGCTGGACAGTTTCCCCACGGATTAAGAATAAATTAGAGGCAGTAGAAATGGGTCAAGTGTATGTCCTGTTTTCAAGAATGCGGGTGACCGTTCATCCTCCTTTCAGTATAGACCCACTAGCCTTCCCAGTGTCATTAGCAAACGTTTTGAAGCCCTAATCAACAAGGACGTTATTCATCATCACTTTAGGGACAACCTCTTGAGCCACAAGCAGTACGGATTTCGATCGGCTCGGTCCATTGCTGATATCCTAACTGTATCAGTGAAATACTCACAATATCAGTGAGTCCCTAAACAACAAATACATTTCTAGGACGATGGAATTAGATACTTCAAATACCTTTGACAAGGTGTGGTCTAGTAAGTTGCTCCACAAGCTCTGTATCTAAAAGATAATTGGCTTCCTAACGGTTAGGTCCCTCAAGGTAGTTGTAAACGGCCAGTCATCCGAGACCAAAACGACCAACAAACGCGTCTCCCTGGGGTTGCTTCTCGGCCCAACCCTCTTTCTACTTCCCATAAATGATCTGCCTAAGAGCACACTCCAATCATTTTGTGGATATCTATGCCGATGATACAACGGTATATGGGTACACCTACAAAATTCTAAAATATCAGAGTGTTAACAGCTCAGAGTTTGTGGGTGGAGGGAACTGGCTGCTCACACCCAGTTCCTCGAAAACCAAACTAGTGACGTTCCATCATCACCGAGCGGACCATGAATTTCCGCCTATCGCGAAGAAAGGTATTTCCTCAGAGAGACCACATGCCTTGAGCGCCTGTTGGGATTTAAACTCAACCCAGGGTTCAAGTGGGGCTAGTACATATGATCTATAATGATACTGGAAAAATGGTCGGTTCCCTGCAGTAGTACCTGACTCCTCGTGTTATCTCCTAGGTTTATGAGATAGATCAGGCTGAAAATAGAGTGTTGCTGTTTTGTATGAGCAGGAGCTGCCATTCATTTTCCAGTCTAGATTGTCCGAAAGCGTCTCCGCGTCCTTGTGGATGACGAATTATTTTACATTCTACACCCCTTTCCCACAAACGAAATATCGTATACCTCTCGCTGTTCTATCACTAGTTCCATGGAAGGTGTTCAGACGAATTATATTCCTTAATTACACCAGTTCTAATCTTAAGACCCGCCATGCTACGCACATTGTTTCGACCCACCTTTATTCCCTTCGTATTCCATTGGTGAGATGTAATTTCCTCTCGAACAGCTTCTTCCCACGAACCGCTGCTTTGTGGAACTGACTCCCAGGAGGATGCTTCCCCGATCACTACAAAACGGTACCCTCTTACTCTGTAAGCCTCTACTCCGAGGGTCAAGTTCACTGTAATTTGATCCCTCTCGGCTAATGCAAAAAGTAAATACGTTCATACGGTGTGATTTCTTAAAATGTTAGTGCATGTGCAGATGGTGTGATGGATTGCAGCTCAGAATGACATATCGAGTGTTCGAATTCGATTCGTGCTCATTGTACTTATTTCTCGGCCCCACCCTCTTCCTACTTCCCATAAATGATCTGCCTAAGAGCATACTCCGATCATTTGTGAATATCTATGCTGATGATACAACCATATATGTTGCCTTCTATGCAGGGCCCAGGGGTCTCTTATCCATAAAGAAGGCTGGTGAGGACACCTGTCTTGCAGACCTTGAGTTCGGCCGACTGGCGGATGTTGTGTTTATTCAGCAAACAACCTCGTAGTCTGCTGAGAGCTTGACTTGCAGCAGCTGGCGTTGATCTTTTTGTCGAGAGAGCCATCGGTGGAAATAAAACTTACAAGGTGCTGATTGTACTACAATCTTCAGCTTTGTACCCACGATGGAGATGTATAGATATCAAACTGTTGGGGCACTTTCTTCTGTGAGGCTTTCTCACTATGCTGGGTAACACAAACCTTGTGGTCCCGAACCGCGCAGAAACTACTTTCTTAAAACCCAATTCAGATGGACGGGGCGTATCACCCGGATGTACAATGACAATCCCAGATTCAATTTCTCTATGGCGAGCTCTCTAATGTAAAGAGAATGCATAGTACACTATTGAAATATATTAAGGCTAAAATCGCCCACAGTGGAATAGCCCCCAGCAGCTTGAAGAATGCGCATAGGATCGAACTACATGCGTACATTGACGCTCGACGCAACAGAGACATTTGAAGACAATCGACGCAACAGTATCAAACTTCCTGCACAAAAGGAAGGCAGTAGTAGAAGCCCCTAAGCCTCCAGACTAGTTTCCCCCTCCCCATTGCGGGCGATTTTGGCCTTCCTACATTGAACTTTCGAATTTACCCCTGCACATAGTTGTTACTGTCGAATCCGACAGACCACCACTATATGGACGCTACTCCAAAACTCTAGATGACCAGAGCTTAGCATCTGATCTTTCTTCTGACCAAGCTTTAACAGCTCAGTGGGGGGAAAATGGGTTGGTCTCATTCAATGCATCAAAAAACAAACTAGTGGGGTCCCATTATCAACGAGCGGGCTCTGAATATTTACCAATAGCTCTCTCAGGGTGGCCATTCGCATTGAGTGTCTTTTGGGACTTAAAGTCAATCCGGCCCCCAAATGAAAGTCGGACATACGATACATTGCTAAAGATGCTGCGAAAATGGTCGGTTCATTGTAGCGCTCCAGTAAGTACCAGACTCCTCCCACTATCCTATACCTTAAAAAGAATCAGAACCGGGCGAAAATGGCGTATTACCAAGTCTGCACTTTTTTGTCTCGATAGAATCCAAAAGAGATTCTGCATCATTGTTTTTGATGAATTTTCCGCCTTACAATTCATTTTCCACAATAAAAAAGTGTCGTAAGCCTCTTGTAGCTCTATCGCTACTTCCATGGAAAGTGCTCAAACAAGTTACATTCAGTAGTTCTGCCTGTTCAAACATTTACGTCTAAGACTCGCATGGTCAAGAACATTGCAGTGAACCACTCTTATTCCCTTTGTATTCTATTAGTGAGATGCAAGTTCCTTTCGGGGAGTTTATTCTTATGAACCGTTATTTGTGGAACCAACTCCCAGGAAGATGCTTCCGTAGTCCGGCCAGTACAAAACTTTACGTCTAAGACTCGCCATGTCAAGAACATTGCAGAGAACCACTCTTATTCCCTTTGTATTCTATTAGTGAGATGCAAGTTCCTCTCGGGCAGTTTTTTCTTACGAACCGTTACTTTGTGGAGCCAATTCCCAGGAGGATGCTTCCGTAGTTCCGCCTGTTCAAACATTTACGTCTAAGATTCGCCATGCCAAGAACATTGCAGCAAACCACTCTTATTCCCTTTGTATTCTATTAGTGAGATGCAAGTTCCTTTCGGGGACTTTCTTCTTATGAACCGTAACTTTGTGGGACCAACTCCCAGGAGGATGCTTCCGTAGTTCGGCCAGTACAAAACTTTACGTCTAAGACTCGCCATGTCATGAATATTGCAGCGAACCACTCTTATTCCCTTTGTATTCTATTAGTCAGATGCAAGTTCCTCTCGGGCAGTTTTTTCTTACGAACCGTTACTTTGTGGAGCCAATTCCCAGGAGGATGCTTCCGTAGTTCCGCCTGTTCAAACATTTACGTCTAAGATTCGCCATGCCAAGAACATTGCAGCAAACCACTCTTATTCCCTTTGTATTCTATTAGTGAGATGCAAGTTCCTTTCGGGGACTTTCTTCTTATGAACCGTTACTTTGTGGAACCAACTCCCGGAGGATGCTTCCGTAGTCCGGCCAGTACAAAACTTTACGTCTAAGACTCGCCATGTCAAGAAAATTGCAGCAAACCACTCTTATTCCCTTTGTATTCTTTTAGTGAGACGCAAGTTCCTCTCGGGCAGCTTTTTCTTACGAACCGTTACTTTGTGGAGCCAATTCCCAGGAGGATGCTTCCGTAGTTCCGCCTGTTCAAACATTTACGTCTAAGACTCGCCATGCCAAGAACATTGCAGTGAACCACTCTTATTCCCTTTGTATCCTATTACTGCGATGCAAGTTCCTTTCGGGGAGTTTCTTCTTATGAACCGTTACTTTGTGGAACCAACTGCCAGGAGGATGCTTCCGTAGTTCCGCCTGTTCAAACATTTACGTCTAAGATTCGCCATGCCAAGAACATTGCAGCGAACCACTCTTATTCCCTTTGTATTCTATGAGTGCGATGCAAGTACCTTTCGGGGCGTTTCTTCTTATGAACCGTTACTTTGTGGAACCAACTCCCAGGAGGATGCTTCCGTAGTCCGGCCAGTACAAAACTTTACGTCTAAGACTCGCCATGTGAAGAACATTGCAGCAAACCACTCTTATTCCCTTTGTATTCTATTAGTGAGATGCAAGTTCCTCTCGGGCAGTTTTTTCTTACGAACCGTTACTTTGTGGAGCCAATTCCCAGGAGGATGCTTCCGTAGTTCCGCCTGTTCAAACATTTACGTCTAAGACTCGCCATGCCAAGAACATTGCAGTGAACCACTCTTATTCCCTTTGTATTCTATTAGTGAGATGCAAGTTCCTCTCGGGCAGTTTTTTCTTATGAACCGTTCCTTTGTGGAGCCAATTCCCAGGAGGATGCTTCCGTAGTTCCGCCTGTTCAAACATTTACGTCTAAGACTCGCATGGCCAAGAACATTGCAGAGAACCACTCTTATTCCCTTTGTATTCTATTAGTGAGATGCAAGTTCCTCTCGGGCAGTTTTTTCTTACGAACCGTTATTTTGTGGAAACAACTCCCAGGAGGATGCTTCCGTAGTCCGGCCAGTACAAAACTTTACGTCTAAGACTCGCCATGTCAAGAACATTGCAGCGAACCACTCTTATTCCCTTTGTATTCTATTAGTGAGATGCAAGTTCCTCTCGGGCAGTTTTTTCTTACGAACCGTTACTTTGTGGAGCCAATTCCCAGGAGGATGCTTCCGTAGTTCCGCCTGTTCAAACATTTACGTCTAAGACTCGCCATGCCAAGAACATTGCAGCGAACCACTCTTATTCTTTTTGTATTCTATTAGTGAGATGCAAGTTCCTTTCGGGCCGTTTCTTTTTTACGAACCGTTATTTGTGGAACCAACTCCCTGGAGGGTACTTCCTTAGTTCCGCCAATTCAAACCTTTACCTCTAAGACTCGCCATGCAAAAACCTTTGCACCGAACCATTCTTATTCCCTTTGTATTCTATTAGTGAGATGCAAATTCCTCCTACGAACCGCTACTTTGTAGAACCAACTTTCAGGAGGATGCTTCCTCGATCACTGTAATATCGGTTTGTTATTATTTTCATTGCATCTCTCTATAAATTGTAATTTTTACTGCTGAACCCTCTACCCCAAATGGCACTTTGGTTTTATACAGAGTGAACATCATTGTATAAAAGTAGAAGTATACTGAAAATTTCATAGACGGAGCATCATATCAACAGTGAAGTCTTAAATGAAATGTCAACAGAAAAACCTTTGTACACAGAATAAAAAAAATATCACCTGGAATTTTTTGGTCACATAATAAATAAGGAGGGATTTGGAAACTTAACCCTTATGGGACATATTGAGGGCAAAAGGTATAGATGAATGCAGCTAACCACTTACATGATGAACTTGTATAAATTGATGGCGGAACGGGTGCCTTAGCAAAGGGAGACAACTACTGGCGCCATGCATGAAAACTCCCATTTGCCAAATAAGTTTTTAATATTGGCCTCGGAGCTTAACAAAAGCTATCAAATAGTCTGCCATTTCTTTCTACTTTCTTTTTTATGTGCCGTGTCCCTTCAGGACTTAGGCGATCATGGCTCTCCACAATTTTCCTCTCAATTTTTTTTATTATTTCTCCCCATACCCTGTTCCGCCATCCATTTACTAAGCTCACTAAATAGGTTATGTGTCGTTTTCCTTTGTCCTTCTTATCTCCAATCTGTCCTGTAAGTATTAGATTTTCCAAACCCGCTTTCCTCATTATGTCCCCTAGAAATTTCAACTGTCTCTTCCTGATGTTAATTATATGTTTCCTTTTGGTTTCCATTTTCTCTAAAACTTCGTCGTTGCTAACATTTTCATTCCATGTTATCCTCAGCATCCTTCTGTAGAACCACATTTCTGTTGCCTCAATCATCTCAAGCCATCAGGATTTACTGCCATATAGGAGGGCAATTTCTGACCATATTAATTGAAATCTTGAATTTACTATAATGTAGAGATTTTCTTTTTCAACCTAATAAATTGAACGACCCATGAGATCAGATTCGACTTTTGAGGTCATCGTAGGTCAGCGCAAAGATTATGTTCAGGTAAAACACATTCTTATCGTCGATCTGCCCTTCTCCGTACTGGCGCTACCAAAAAACGTAATATTCTTGGCGGTGTCACTTGGCAGTGTTATTGAATTTTATGGTCATCGCATGTCGACAGGCATCAGCACGCTGGGAGCTAAACAAATTTTATAGAGATTTTCGTCCATTGTGATTCCATCTGAGAATTCAGATGTGGCAATCAACGAGCAATGGTAATCTGTCTCAGCTGAAAACCATTTTCACAGAACAAATCAAGGAACATTAGTACATAACGAATAAAGAATCATTAATCTATGTAACTTGATCGACGATTTAGGGGTGTTCTAGTAGTAATTTTTAGCGAAATAAGGGTGTTTGATCTTCGCACTGTATTCTTGTCTATTTGGGGTTGTGCCTGTGGCTTTGTTAGCAGTAGAAGCAGTAGCAGCAAGGGACAGCGGTCGATGAACGGAATTCTTTTTCTACTTTTCTCGTTACTTTCTCCCTGACTCCAGCTGCATCCGTCGCGTTTCTGGGTCTTTGACATTGGTTTATTGCATAATTTGTCGATAGGTTATTCATATAACCTTCTTTTGTTTAGCAACACATGATCTTTTCCGGAATTTGGCCAGGTTGAACACTGTGCCTGAATTTTGACAATGAAATGAATGTTTCGGACAGATATTATTTTTATATAAACATATCAATACCTTTTTTTTGCCGGGGAATTTAGGTAATTTCAGAAAATCTTAAATCTTTTTTCATATTACCCAGCGGAAAATGGTTTGATTGAGGTAATCAAGTTTTAATGAATTCTATTTGGTTTATCTCAGGTTCGAATCTTCGTGGAGACTTTTCCGAAATTCAATATCTGTCTAGATTTCTGAGATGAGGTATTATGTACATTATTTACATTATTCGGACTATTGTCCTCTTTGTCGCCATATTTATTACAACGTTTCGGCCGTTGTACGCCCCGGCCTTCTTCAGAACCACTCATTTATGACTTCTAATTATTATTTTAAACTTCTCTTTCTTTCCATACTCTTCTCAAGACTTAATTAGTTTCCGTGGGATTTCCCCTGTTTAATCTCAATTATTACTTGCTTCATATCACCATTAGATATTCTCCTGCAATGATGTTACCCTGTCATATTCAATATCAGCCTAAGGGTAACGGTAACTTTGGCAGAAAATAATCAGTAATATAACGCTGCCCCCCCACCATGTTCACTGAAGGTCACAAGAGGTCAATTATGGATAAAAATAGCTTTATCCCTCGAAATAATTTAAATTCTTAACATCTTAATTTCTTTGTTTTCTGTGAAAAGGTTTCCAGTTAAAATTTAGGCATTTCTCATTTTTTAATTTGAATATTTTAGTTATTTAAAATTTAAAAAAAAAATGCCTTTAAACTATCAAAATTTATGTATGCGGTATATTTCTTTAATGATACAATTAAAGAAATAATTTTAATGATCTTGCAACAGATTCCTTGTAATGTCCAGCTGTATAAGACAAATGACAAAGTTTCAGTCACTTCTAAGGTTGTTTAGAACCCAAATAATTCTTTTAGCTCTTTCGAACCGCCTGGTGTTCCTTCCTTAGGACACTCGTCGTTCTTCTCAGAAATCTGGCCCTCCAAAGTTCGGTCATGGAAATCGTCTGTCAAGCTTCTCGCATATGTTTTCTAAGTAGCCACCCTAACTGGTGTAGGTAATTTTTTTTAAAAAGCCGTTTTACACCAAGCAAGACGACTATACCATTAGGACACATGGGGTTAGAAGGAGTCAAAGAAATTGCGAAGGCATTAGCAAAGAGAAGCGAGGAAAGAAGGATAGAGGAACAAGGTTCAGTTAGACAAAAGATGGCGATTGACGTTGCATTTAAATTTTGGAAGATATCAGTGAAACAAGGAATCGGAAGGGAGTTCCATAGACAAGAAGTGCAAGAAAAGAATCTATGAGAATAGAAATTTTATATATATATATATATATATATATATATATATATATATATATATATTTAAAAGGCAGGATGTGTGTGTGTGTAACGAATGCACGGCCGCAATTTTCGACGGATTTGCACCAAAATTTACATGCACAATTTAGCGGGAAGGCCAAGACTGACTTTGAATTTTCCAACTCCCATCGATAGTGGATATAATCGATTTTTTCATGCTTCATGCGGCAGTTTTCATGTAGTTTGCGGCCATTTTCTACTGGCCAGAGTGAGAGCCTATAGCTGGCTGCCACGAATAGGCAGGAAAATTCTATTGGCCAGCGTGAGAGCTAACAGCTCACTGACACGAATATTAACTAGCATGCTAGCATGCAAAAAAAAAATCGTTAGCTGCATTCGTCACAAGTGGGAAAAATTTAAATCTGCATGGCACTTTACTCCAGTTGGCTCATTCGCTTGCTTAAACTCAAAGTTTTTTCTGATTCCGCAGAACTGGATTGGGTGTGAAAAAGTATTTGTTGTTAACATTCTTTTTTTATTTGTTTTTTCCAGTTACGAGTCCTTTTTTTTAAAGCTGATCGTTTTATGTTCATTTTTGTTTATTTTGTTTTTTTCGTAACAGATTTAATGTTTAGTATAGAGCTTAGAAAAATTCGCAGGGCAAGAAGTAAGGCATGTAGCAACATCAGCACGGCAAAGGGCACTCCTTTAAAGACAAGGAAGGGCAAAAATATTTTAAGTCAAGTGATAGCGATTGCTGTATGAGTCGTACGATTTTTGAATCAAGCACGGGCAACGCCGGTCCATGCTGCTAGTATATATATATATATATATATATATATATATATATATATATATATTTTTGTTTGAATAAAAACAGACCACGTTAAGGTTCCATGTAATAAATTATATATATATATATATATATATATATATATATATATATATATATATATATATATATATATATATATATATATAATCGAGTGCATCCTAAGCAAGGTAGTAAAGACACCGAGACGCAAGGGTGTCGGAGTGTTAGAAACAGGAATATTGACAGAGAACAGATGAAGACTAATAAGGTGGACAGCAGATAGCGATTGATACCGTTTTTAAATTTTTGCCGAATAAAGTTGGCTTGAAATCATGGAGAAAGGGAGTGACCTAACAATGAATTCAATATAGTCTTTATATATATATATATATATATATATATATATATATATATATATATAGGACTAGATAATTTCGAAAGAGATTTATGCCTATTCAGGAGGGCAACACTTCTTGGGCTCACGTTTTCCACTGACATAAAATGGAGTTATTATATCGAATCAATTGCTACGTCTACTGCACTAAAAGTTCATTCATTGTGTTGTGTCAGAAATTTTTTCTCGTCAGAATCTTTCTTGCACATTTATAAATCTACTATTCGTCCGTGCATTGAATATTGCTGTTATATCTGCTTTGCTGTTCTTGCTGTATATCTCGAAATTCATGACAAAATTCGAAGATCTGTAATGTAGTCGAGCGTAACCTGGCATCTCGACTTCAGTCACTTACTCACCAGCGTTATGTGGCTTCTGTGTCTCTACTACAAATATTTCCATGGCAATTCTTCTCATGAGCTCTTTTACTTAATGTCTGAACTACACAAATTAAAGCTTGCTGCGAGATCGGCAACCATGTCTCACAATTTTACTGTTGAACTAGATGCAATCAATCAGTCAGTTATATGCCATGAAGGAAACACGGTTATGCGATCATGTATCTTTCGATACATGACTGACGAGGCAGATTTAGAAAACACACACACACACACACACACACACACACACACACACACACACACATATATATATATAAGACTAACTTCATCGATAAAAAAAATTATTAGTCTGAAGAAAACAATTTTAGAGACGAATATAGTGAATCTTTTCTTCACGGTTTATAATTTTCCAGATATCCCTTCTCCATTTTTTTTATTATTATACACAGCAATAAAAAAAGTTTGTGCCATTTTATATAAACTGGGGTTATAAATACATAAAAAAATAATCGGAAGAATTTCCTGATGCCTGCAGTTACCGTTGAAATGCAATAGACATTTTTGAAGGCCAGCAGTAGGAACAATTCTGTGTCATATTCTGTATAATGTTAATAGATACTATTTCTATATTTTCGTGGCGGAGAACACAGGAAGAAAAAAAAAACAAAAAAAAAACGTCCATTTTTTTTTTTTTGTTTTTAATGCCAGACATCAAAGACATACGCTGAGAATGTTTCGCAGATAATAAAACTTGATGAGTTTTCAGCAGGTTCATCAATTGAAACGCCTCGAGATATGTGTGCCGGTTGCATTTTGGGATAAAAGGAGCGTAAGTCCGGCAAGTAACGTTGCAGATGAAAGCCTGAAAGGCAAACGAACAAGATCAGTTTAGTTGGTTTTATATGATAGACAATTAAGGAGGGAGAGAGGGGGAAAGAGAGAGAGAGAGGGGAGAAGGAGAGCTATGGACAGAGAGAGAGGGAGGAATATAGGGGGAGAAGAAGGGAGAGGGAGATAAAAAAGGGAAGAAAGAGAGAAGGAGAGAAAAAGGGAGAAAGAGATAGGAGAAGGAAAGATAGGGAGAAGAGGAGAGGGGAGAATGAGGGGAAGAGGGAGAGGTAGAGAGAGCGAGGGGAGAAGAAGAGAGATGGGGAGAGAGAGAGTGAGAAATATAGAGGTATAGAGAGGAAGGGAGAGAAGCATGGAGATAGAGGGGGAGAGAGAATGAGATAGAAAGAGGGGAGTGTGAGAGAAGAAGGGAGATAGATAGATAGAGAGGTGGGAGGGGAACAGGGAAATAAAAAAAGAATAAAGCCCTGATCTCTCATAGTGGCTTCTCTGTTTCAAAATCGTAAACATTATTCATTTACTCAATAAATTAAATAAAACAAAAAGACAAACTGTATTAAGAGCTACAAAGGACAGGAAAGTGTAGAGAGCCATGACCCTGAAGGGACACGGCACATAGAAGATGTTTAGTTTTCAACTGACAGAAAGTTTTCACATGCGAGTCGTGAGTACAGTGTAACCCGGATATAAGAGAGTTGTCGGGACAGGAGAAGAAGTCTCTTATATCCGGGTTTCTCTTATATCCAGGTTTGGTCTATTTTGTTTAGGTAAGTATGGCTCTAATTTGGGACCAGATAAAATCTCTCTTATATCCGGGTCTCTTATATCCGGGTTACACTGTATTTTCTTTTTAATTATTACTGTTACAGTCTGCTCTTTCGATGGGTTAGTCAATCTCGCCCGCCCTCAAAAGATGTCACCATTGCAAAGGAACTAATTCTAGTAGAACAAATGTTACAGACAAAAAGGTTTTACAAGTACACTTGGTGAATTATAAATGTTTCATTAAATGTGACAGACAAGGAACATTTGGCAAACTTTAAACTTCGAGTCTGATATATATATATATATATATATATATATATAATGAAAAACTAGGTAATCCGTATGGGTAAACCTAAGGAGGATAAAATCCAGAGAGCTCAATGTAAATCCAGAGCAAATAATTTAAATAAAAATAGACCACTTTAAGGTTCCATGTAATAAAATATTCTACCACAGCCCTTTTAAAAGGATTGCGGATCATCAGACTTTACTTCCAAACAAAAAATGAAAAGAAAATTTACACATTTTTGACGGGCCGTATTAAACATATGTAAATTAACGAAGTGACGAAGTGACGGGGAGAGAGAGAAAACAAAGTAAAGTCTGATGATCCGCAGTCCTTTAAAGGGGCTGTGGTGAAATAATTTGTTACATGGAACCTTAAAGTGGTCTGTTTTTATTTAAATTATATATATATATATATATATATATATATATATATATATATATACACATACATATATATATATATATATATATATATATCACTTCTGTATTCGTATATATATATATATATATATATCGGTGATGGACGGTTTTTTTCTCTTGACATTTCATACCATTGTTATTTTAACTAGCTTCACTACTTGGCAATGTTTATTGTTTTAAAAAGCTGGTGGAGGGGGTGAAAATGTGTATTCATACCTTTCCCAAGGGTATTTGTGCATAACTGAATATAACGAA
>OZ010587.1:68291213-68398713 GCA_963932145.1 Acanthosepion lycidas | reverse complement strand
AAGAATGATAATTAAATATGGGAGAAAAAAAAAATGGAAGGAAAAAAAAAAAAATGAAAAAAAAAAAAAAAAAAATCTATGCATGTAAATGATTAGCAAGACTCAACCTGGTCAGGTTTATTTTCTTCTTTTGGAAGCTGATTCACAAATACACTGATTAACCCCTTGTGGTCGATTTTCCCAAATACAATCACATGTACTCGCCCACACCCATACCTACACAAGGTCACGTGTGCCCACAAGTGCACAAAGACACTCAAAGACGCACATACTCGCACGGACACAGACACAGACAAATAACACCGAAACACACACTCACACAAACGTAAAACGTGCACATCGACAAATATACAGACAGCCCCCACCCCACCCCACCCCACACACATACATATACAAAGTTACTCTCGCCCGGAAAAACAGAAAAAAATATCCATTCTTAACACAGCGAAAGACGTACTTGTCCGACCAGGTGATTGTGGAACTTATTTGAAATTTCAGTCCAAGTAAAAATAAGTGTATCGGCCCGCGCGTGCGCACGCGCGCACGCACAAACACACACGCACGCACGCACGCACGCACGCACACACACGCGCATGCGCGATTGTGTGTATACAAAGACGCTAGCTATCTACACTATTTACATTGTTTGGACTGTTGGCCTCATCTTCGTTGACACATTCACGATTTTTTTTTGTCGTTGTACGCTCCGGCCTTCTTCAGGTGACTTGACTTGCAAATTGAACCCTTTATTTTAATCACCGGGGTAGATTGTTTTAGTTCCACGTGCCATGCCTCTATCAGGTATCTCCCTTTAACTCAAATATTTCAAGATGTTTTTTTTTGTAGCCAGGTATTGAAACCTTTGAATTAAGTCACTAGATTCAACCAACGGTTTTTATCCACTGCTCCATATTGTCCTCGTGGATAAAAAGTACAATGGCCGGAACGTCGTGAATATGGCAACGAAGATGAGGACAACAGTCCGAACAATGTAATTAGTGTAAATAATTAGAATATCTCATCTCAGAAATATAGACAAACACGCTAGTATACATTACATGCAGTGTTTTTTGAGCTTAAATCTAAACGTGTCAATTCGAACGCTACGCGGATGGCACGGTACTGATTTCGCTGCTACAGCCATCGGTGGAGTAGTGGATAGCGGCTCGGATTGAGGAATCGAGTTCGAATTCCAGTCGAATCCATTACATTCACTTACGTGCTAATACCCTGCAGCTATGGGTAAATAGCAGGACAGACTGGGTTCTATAGCCTTGGATGGTAATTGGTCGAGGAGAAGGACAACTCTAAATTTAAAACCTGCGGAGGGTCGTTTGGGGACCTTGTGGCACGTAGTGCACCAGGTCTCTGTATTCGGTCCTTCAAAAAGTGTGGATGGTCCTGCACAAAGCCTTCACCACTATAATCAAATCTCATGTGCTTGTGTCGGACCCTTGGAACTAAACTGTTTGACCCTCATACGTCGAATACAATGGGAGATTCCACTATATATATATATATATATATATATATATATATATATATATATATAAACAAATAAAGATAATCAATCCAAATAAATAATGAAGTAATAAACAAATTAAAAACTGTTCCCGCCAAAATAATAGTTAGAATGAACTACAACAACAAACCCCAAAATCGAACAAATAGCTTTAAGTTCTCAAACCAAAACAAAACTATTAAATAAGCGATATTATCAAATTTTTACTACGTTAATAAAAACATCGATTAATAAATATTAGGTTGGTGCAAAAATAATGACGTAATAATGTCGTTTTTTTGACGTTAAAAATACGTCAAAAAACGACATTATTACGTTATTATTTTTGCACCAACCTAATACATAAATAAATAAGATAAGAAATAAAAAAAAAAAATAAAAATAAAAAATAAATAAAATCAAGCAAAATAATTTAACCCAAATAAATAAAGAAATAAACGACTTCTGGTAAAATAACCGCCATAATAGACTACCCACAATGCACCAATGACCCGTATATATATAAATAGCCGAGAAAAATAACAGCACTCGTGGCCCGACGATTGCATCTAGCATGAAACAGACTGTCGCCTCTAAGTGTTGACTTCTATGTTCACTTTTATATTTACACACGCTCTATCTCTGATATTGAGCACTTTAACCCATAAATATAGCACATCTTAAGACTATATTTTTTCATATATATATATATATATATATATATATATATGTGTGTGTGTGTGTGTGTTTGCCTATGTATACGTGCGTAAGTGTATGTGTGTGTATGTTCAATAAATCAAAACAAGTCCATGTGACTTATCTCGCTAACCGATTCATATTTATAGTAAATAAGATCAACTATAATAATTTATTTATAGACTATAAATATGAGATCTGCTAATTTCAATAGATTTATTAACAATCTGGGTCTGATGAGCGTTTCGAAGTTTTCGAGTCAGTCAACCAGATAAGTTAATTGACCCTTACTTGATTTATTGAATCTGTGAACCGGGTGGCTATATGGAAGAAAGTAAACCAAGGCTTAAGTACGCCTCTTCCGTTAGCCAGCGATCATATCGTTCATATTGAAGAAGTCAACGAGAAAAAAATTCAAAGAATTTATCCAGACTTTTCAAAACAACAGAGGACTTAATTCATTTTAGTTAGCAAATAAAGAAAAAAATTACTAAAAAACATTTCAAAATGTGGTCAGAACAAAGGCAAACAAAGGGTAAATTAGAGATAAGTTAGTAGTGAAATTCCAAGACAATCCTTCAACCATTATTCTTGTCAAACCGTGTAATGAAGACGTCTTTAACGGATTCTCCTCCTGTTCCTTTCCAACGAACGCAGGTGTTCCCCTAAGGCTCTATCCTAGGCCCTACTCTGTTCCTTATCTTCATTAACGATCTCCCTGATGTCATCAGTTCCCAAGTAGGCATCTATGCTGACGACACTACTATTTACTCTTGCCTCAATAGCAAATCTGGTATCGCTGACAAAGCTAACCCGGCCATTAGTCGCGAAAAGGACCTCCAATCGGTTGTAGACTTGGGCAGGAATTGGTTCGTTAACTTTAATGATTCTAAAACAAAACTGCTCTCTATTACTCACCACAGGGAACCATCCCTGTCGCCCATTAGAATGTCTGATGCTCAACTCCACGAGAGCACCTCTTTGCGACTGCTTGGTCTCACACTGTCCGCTGACCTGAGATGGAACAATTACATTGAATCAATAGCTTCATCCACCGCAAGGAAAGTTTTTTTCGCCTAAGTCCATCCTTCAAATCTATAAATCAACCATTCGCCCTTGCATGGAATACTGCTGCCATATGTGGTCTGGTGCCCCCGCTGTTCGCCTTAAGGACCTCGACAAGATCCAGAGACGGATAAGCAATGTGGGTGATCCTGATCTGGCATCTTGTCTTCAGTCGCTCTCTCACAGACGTGCCGTCGTCTCCCTCTGTCTTTTCTACAAATACTTTCACGGTAACTGCTCTGACGAGCTAATATCGCTAATTCCCAGGCTGCATGAATTTAAGCGTGCTACTAGGCTAGCATCACGGTCCCATCCACTCACTGTCGAAACGGTTAAATGTGGCCGTCTCTTCTACTCCAATAGCTTCCTTTCTATTACTTGTTTTCCTGATAGCTATAATCTCCAACTATTCAAATATAATGCCAATCGACATCTCCATGCACCCCGGACAACGGTATTGATGTGCCGGCTAAACTATGTGAGGTTAGTCGGTAGGGTTTCCGATCCGACCAGTGAATGGGAACGCCTCTTCGCAACACACCTGTACCAAGTGGCCATCGGCCCCTCGCCAGCCGAAGTGTAGGAGCTGCATCTCAGAGGTCAACGGCTTTACCAGTGTGCGGAGGAACTTCCGAGATGAGGGACGGGGTAACTTCAACATTCCTGGTGCAAAAGGAACTGGTAAGCCATTGCACTGTTTTGCCTAGAATGTCACCAAGGACCACAATTTCAACAGAAATAGGGAGAGGGGGCGACCACAGCGCCGTAAAATACATTAAGGGAATGAATGAATGGATGAAGCTATTATTGACAGTCACAGGCGGTCCTTGTGGACATCCGTAATTTTCCCGTGCCACTTAATATAAGAAGCAGTAACTGAGGCCGTCATATGGAACGTTCGTTAGTTGACAACTAAAAGACCCAATGGAATTGGGAAGTGATTTGATGCCATGTCTATTTTCGTTGGTTGGCTTCCCTCTTTGTCAGTTATCGGGAGACTTAATAAAAGAAAAAGTGCTCTGCTTACCCCTTTGTAGGGGAAACCACCATCTGATCTGCTGTCCTTTAGACCGCTCGGCCAGAGAGAGCGTCACAGCTCGGCAAACTTCAATTACTATTTTGAAGAATACGCGTTCTTTCGTTCGGATTTTCTCGAAAGCTTGTGTCTGCTCATTTCTTTACGTATCTGGAACTCAAACAAAGGTTTACGTCCAGCATGAAATAGTCTGTCACCTCTGAGTGTTGACTTCAATGTTCACTTATATATATATATATATATATATATATATATATATATATATATATATATGAGAGTAAGTGAAAAATTATCCGCACTTTCGCATATCTGTGTTATGAGTGTGGATAATTTTCTACTATCCCTTATATATATATATATATATATATATATATATATATATATATATATATATATATATGTATATATATACAGTGATCGTCACATATTATTCAAATGAGAGACCCAACCTGACAGCTCATCTGCTTTGTGATGGCTTCCGTTTCGTTCCGGCCTCCATGGCCCCTAAGATGACTCTTGAGACCAGCATTCATTTTCATACTTATGTATATATGACAGATAAAATTTGTATCCTTGATTCGGCTGCTTGAATCTACAAGCCCTGTGTACCGCCATGAACTGCAAAAAATACAGGTATTGTCGAGAGGGCGATGAGGCAAGTTGGCATAGTTGGCTTGCTTCTGGTTGTTATCATGATCTTTTAGATAGTTTACTTAATCTGTCCCCGACAACAGCGTGCTTGCACACACACGACATATCCAAGACTGCAAATTAGTTGACAGTGAGTGAGTGCATCTTTGAAGATCACGCTCGATCTGAACATGCCCGAGACATTCATTCACAGTGGCGTTGGTAAAGAAGAAAACGACCATTCAGGCCTTCAGTAATGGTACCAACATTCATACTCTGGCTATAATCTTTAAAGTCCATTCAAGAACCATCAAGAGAACATTTAAAAAAAGAAGGAACAGTAGAGAGGAAAACTGGATCAGGATGTCACAATTAGAAGAGGGATCATCATTTCAACTAAGAGCTAAAGAAATCAATTAGAAAAGATCAATTCGATCCATAAGACGGTTTGGTATGTGGGAGAGGAGTTTCAGTTATGGCAGTCCAAAGAGAAGTGAAAAAAACAAACTTGAAAATGAAATCGTACGTGAAACGTGTGAGGCACCTTGTTACTCCAGGATAGAAAGTTAGAAGGTTAGAGAGGGCGAAGATAATCTTAAATAAATTGGAAAATAATCTTGGAATAATATATATATATATATATATTAACTTTATGTGAATAAGCTTCCAACCTCTCTATATATTAACTTTATGTGAATAAGTTTCCAATCCTTAGCTATGATTAATTAATGATGAACATGGCATTTTCGTTTATGATCGATTTTATTACAATTCTTCTATTAAGATTGGAGAGTAATTATACATTCTTATTTCTGAAAGTAGAGTCCAATAGTGTTATAAAAACTTTGGCGAATTCCAGTAAGATATCTTTAATCTAATTTTTTAACATACAATGGTTCAATGCTAACAATTGGACAATTTTACTGTTACACCCGCTATATATATATATATATATATATATATATATATATATTTACGTAGACCTGTTTAACAGCTGTAATATTGGAGGAATCGAGACATTTATCATACGGTCTCAGTTACGGTGGACTGGTCATGTCTTGAGAATGACTGATGACAGGATACCCAAGATCCTAATGCAGACCCAATTAGATCAGGGCTACAGGAATGTAGGACGCCTATGGCTAAGATACACAGACAAGCTGAAAAGCAACTTGTCAGCAGTCAATATACGATATAACACCCTTGAGTGCTTAGCCTTGGAGCGGGTAGAATGGAGATCAACGTGTTTTAGTGGACTCAGCATTTTCAGTCTGCTTGTCTGAATCATATTCAAGAAGCTAGAGCAAGATCTAAAAGGTCAGCCAATCTAACAGTGATCTCATCTCACAATCCTCACACTTGCTCCATATGTGGCCTCCTTTGTAAATCACTAGCGGATCTTAAATGCCACTTTAAGATTATCGCACACAATTTCATAAATGAATCGATAAGCTGGCAGATCCTCATACGTCGAAACCGACGGGAGAGAGTCCATTATATATATATATATATATATATATATATATATATATATATATATATATTGACACTAAATATCGACGTATGCTTCTTGTATAAAAAGTGGAGCCCAAGATACATTTTGTATAATTTTGATGACGATTGAGTTTGACATGTGGGTGCAGAGTAAAGTTTTTAGAAATGATAATATTTTCGTCTGCTTTTGGGGTTTGGGTTAGGAAGAACTGACGAAGGCTACAGGAGTTGCCGAAAATTTTGTAATTTCCCCCCAAATTATTATGCTCCCACAGTTTAATTAAATAAAAAAAACATTCCACTAAAAATATAGAAAGTATATCCTTGACATTATTTTATGTATATATATTATACAGACCCCCCCACACACACACACACACACGCACACGCACACACACACACACACACACACACACACACGCACATCTTGGAATGTCCGATGTTTATGAGGAAACAATGATAAAAAATATGCACAGTATATCTTGATTACCACTGTATATATATATATATATATATATATATATATATATATATATATATATATATATATATATATATATAATAAAACTATTTAAATAGGATCATTCATGACTATTTTTGCACCTCACCTGTCGAGATGCTCTTCTGCATCGAAACAAAAATGCATCTTTGTCATGTTTTTGTCCGTATGTAAACATTTTGCCAGAAATAATTACTGCTCTAGTCCTGGTAGTGACATCCATATATATATATATATATATATATATATATATATATATATATATATATGGGGGAGGTGCTGTTGTTGTTGTTGAGTGGTTAGAACGTTCGCTTACCGACAATGAGACCCGAGATCGAATCGCTCTATAAATGATTTGTAATGAAAGTGACTTCTTGATACTATTGGCCAAGAGAGGCGATCCCAGATTACGCTACCTTTAGAAAGTGCTTGTAAACCATAACATGATCTAATCCAAGGCTTTTGAGTGAAATTGGGCTGAGGGAACTATTCGGGAACTGACAATGTCTCTGCTGGCACGAAGTCGCAAGTCATCGTGACCGAGGGTTTGAGCGGACTGGCCTTGTTTCAGACAGTTGATTACTCCAGATAAAGCGCTCTCTATCAGAAACTGTAACTAATGTCCACCCATTGTAGTGGCAGCAGAAACCACAGGTAGGCTCTGTGGCTGTTGAACAAATACAAATCTGTCTGAGCAGGCGTCTGCAATAGGGAACGGCGAGCCGCTATAGCCAACAGACATACTCGGATACGAGCGGCTTGACATTACTCTCTCTCTCTCTCTATATATATATATATATATATATATATATATATATATATATATATATATAAATATAAAAGTGAGCATAGAAGTCATCGAGGCATAGAATTTTCTATGTTGATAGGGAAAGTATAGTCAATAACGAGGAAAGAGACTGGCATTGTCACTTCTTAAGTGATCATCAGGCCATGTGGTGTGATCATCGAATTAGGCGTGACTCACGGTCATAAAACCGTTCTAAAATCGATTTGATGCTTTTGTTATTTGGTTAGTTTATAGGAAGTGAGCCAGGCCAAGAAAGTTTAAACACAACTTGTATCTATCTAAATTTCTTCACTTCTATCTATCTATCTATCTATCTATCTATCTATCTATCTAAGCCTCTTTTTCTGTATTATTCCTGTGTTATTGAATGTCGTTTCTTGCTTGTTATTTCTATTCCGATTCTAATTGACAGAGTTTTACAAAAGTACGATCTAGTAAACTTTGACACTTGTGGCCGGTTTCTTGAGCAAACAATCTCGAATAAGATCCAAGTGTCTGAAACATCAAATGACAAAAACAAGGAATCAACGCTGCGCCTTGAACATGAATCAGCGTTGTTTTGAGCCAAAGTGAGTGTTTACTTGGATTTGTACGGATTCGTTTTCTTCATTCCTTTTGAATGTAGGGTTCGCTATTACGCATTAAAGCAAGACAAGTGTTTTAAAATATTGTTTAAAGAATAGCGTCGTAACGCACAAATAAGAAAAAAAAAAAGGTCAAATTTGGTAGGTACTGAAATATAACATCATACACACAGACACGCTTCCGGGCATATACAAGCTGTATCATTACATAGCTGGACACTCAAGGATACCCGTCTTCTAAGACGGTTAGCCAATCCCTATTGCAGACGCTTTCTCAGGCGCATTTATGTTTATTCAACACCCACAGATGTCATCTGTGGTTTATACTGCAACGAAGCTGAACAGACCCTAGTTACAGTTTCCGAGAAAGATCTAGCGTGATCCAGCACGCCCAAGCCCTCGGCCACGTTGACTGGTGACCTTGTGCTAGCACAGCTATCGACGCCACGCAAGGGTTCTGTCTACCCAATTTTACTCACAAGGCTTGGGTCAACTCGTGGTACGGTTTTCAGGCGCTTTCATTCCTTACAAATCGACCATGGTGAGATTCGAACCCGTGTCTAATGGTCAGAATGCGAACGTTCAATATCAATATCAATATATATATATATATATATATATATATCCAATGACATATTGACATGTTTCGCCGATCAAACAGCGTCATCAGAAAATCGAATTTTATTTCCTCTAAGTAATAAAAGAAAAGATTTAGTTAAAATAAGGCTAATATTCTGCTTACGCAAAATAATATATATATATATATATATATATATATATATATATATATATATATATCCAAGTATATGATTGGTGTATATGGAATGAATTCCAATAACCAACAATTACTATTCTTAAAAGAGTGCTCAATACAAAGTAGAGCAGATATATTAGGTTGGTGCAAAAATAATTTCGTTTTCTCACATAGTAACATATGTTAGAAAACGAAATTATTTTTGCACCAACCTAATAATTATTTATTTAAAAAAAAATTTATAACATAAATATGTTATAAAATCACTACGTCATCACTTGATAAGACACCAAGGGTGTTGAAACAAAATGGCTATTTTTGTAGTGTATCAAAAATACCTTTTACAAACTTTGGGGGCAGGTCCCTCACAACAAAACACGGACAAATATCCATATAAACATACGTCCGCAATCCTTTGTTTTTGAGTTATTAGGTTTAAGGAAAGTCTACGGTAGATGTCGTCGTTTTGCTATATAGACTTGGTTACATTTGTCAGTCGGTTACATTTGTGTCTAGTCTCACTTCAAAGTTTAACATGTATACTAGTGAGTTAACTGAGAACTGTCCCGTTTAACCATAGCAGGATATTTATATCGTGAGCAGACAGATATGAATTTTACATGCGGCCGTACGAGTAGTAACAGACGCGAGGCAGCACGGCTGTATCAGATTGCGTTTCCAAACCGAAGGCAGACGAGTTATCCAACCTTTGCAGCTGTTTATCATTGCGTTGCTGAGTCAGGATCCGTGGCCGCACAAATTATGGATCGAAGAAGACCGAGATCCGCTTGTACGTCTGAACATGAAGAACACATGTCTACATGGCCTTTTGGACATATGTTTATATGGACATTATATCCTTTTTTTTTGGGGTGGGCTCAGGAACCCACCCCCAAAGTTTATAAAAGTATTTCTGATACTCTCTCTCACTATCTATCTATCTATCTATCTATCTATCTATCTATATATATATATATATATATATATATATATATATATATATATAGTGAGGGAGAGAGAGAGAGAGAGAGAAGAGGGTATTAGTAGAGGAAAACAGTGAAAGTGGGGCAGTGAGATAGATAGATATGAATTGACTTTATAGATCTGAAAATGATATATATATATATATATATATATATATATATATATAGATAGATAGATAGATAGATAGATAATAGAAGAGAGAGGCAAAAGGAGAAAGAAAATAGAGAACGAGTGAAGGACAGAACGCCACAAAACACAATATACTACTAAGAAATAGACAGATAATACGAGAGCGAAAGAGAGAGAGAGAGAGAGAGAGAGAGAGTAGAAAGAAAATGAGAGTGAGAGAAAGGGAGAAAGTAAGAAAATACAATATGCTAAGAAACAAATAGATAAATAGATAAATAGATAATACAAGAGAGAGAGAGAGAGAGAGAGAGATAGAGAGAGAGACAGAGACAGAGAGACAGAAAGAAAAGAAAGCCCGAAATAAAAGAGAGTGTGAGAGAAGGAAAGAAAGAAAGAAAGAACACAATACAACATACTAAGAAACATAGATAGATAGATAGATAGATAGATAATACGAGAGAGGGAGTGAGAAAAGGAGAGAAAGGAACAAAATACAATATACTAAGAAACAGACAGACAGATAGATAGATAGATAGATAGTGTAAATTTTGGTTGAGAAACTTTTATTTTGACGTTTCGTTAATAGATCGGCCTCATCAGAAAAAAAAAGATTAATATTTCAAGCCACATTTCCGTTTCCTTTTCCCACTCGCTTCTTCAAAGAAACGATACTTACTTCTATGAACCCACCCCCAACAAATAAATAAATAAAAAAAAAAAAAAAAAAAAAAAAGAAGAAAACAAAAGCTTAAGAAAATTGTCTGACGTTGATCCAGTCTGTAATGCAACGTTGGAGTCGCTACTGAGGAATTGCCGATAGATCACTAGAATCGAAAGACGACATGCAAATCAACAAAATTTGATAGAATTCAAGACATTTTTTTTGCACCAAAACGGTTAATAATGTCTCCTGTGTGTCATAGGCGAAGTAGAGGTATACAGCAGATTATTGTTTATCTAGAAAACGTAGACTACCAATACTTGTAGCTAGTCCATAATTCTGTAATATTAAATATAAATGGAGGTGGGGGAGAGTCTTAAATGGCGTTAAGTAAGGTAAATTTGAACGTGGTCAGGAGCCATGAATCAAATCCAAAACGCAAATCGATGATTTGATTTTGAGATTTTAGGAAAAAAACAGTCATAAGACGCAAAGAAAGTTGAAATCAAAGGCAAGAAAGTCCAATTACAACATCAAACATTGTTTGAAATGAAGTTCACGCTAGAAAAGAAAAAGAAAAATGTTCGATCAATGCTTATTTCTTTTCAAAAGTATCATTTTAATAAATTCGATATTATATTCGATATTATATAGGATATTATATTGGATATTATATTCGAAATTTTTATTCGATATTATATTGGAGATTATATTGGAGATTATATTGGATATTATATTGGAGATTATATTGGATATTATATTGGATATTATATTGGATATTATATTGGAGATTATATTGGAGATTATATTGGATATTATATTGGATATTCCGAAACTGCAAAATTTATATTGAATGCGAAAAAAATGATAAATGCTATTATTTTCCCATTTTCTAATTTAATCTCAACACATTATATATATATATATATATATATATATATATATATATATATATATATATATATATATATATACACTTGTGTATGTAGGCAGTAATCCCTCTTTTATACATGTTTCGTTAAAGACGACCGACAAGGTACTGCGATTAAGCTTTTTATTTATTTTTTCTTGTGTTCGTACAAGTTTTTCCTTTTCTGGACACAAAGTGTGTAAAAGAAATTAAAAAAATAAGATGAAATAAAAAGCCTAACCTCAATACCTTGTCAGTCGTCTTTAACACACACACGCACACGCGCATATATATATATATATATATATATATATATATATATATATATATGTAAATATATAAATGACAGAAAGAACGAAAGCTATTGTGTAGCGATTTCAACATGTTTTTGTTCTGTGTAAAATAAAATAAAAATATATATATATATATATATATATGTAGGATATATATATATAGATGTGTGTGTATATATATATATATATATATATATATATATATATATATATATATATATCCTACATCACTTGATCTAATCTACTTCTCCCAAAACAACTTAATCGCAGGTTGTGGCTAACTCTCAGTCTACAAGTCTCTCAATCTTTCTTTCCCTCTCTGTCTTTCTCTCTGTCTCTCTTTCTCTCGCTCTTTCTTATTATCGACTTACGAGTCTCTACAAATCCTTCCACTCACTCGTCTTCTGTGGCTCCGTTTATCTGTCTCGCACACACGCGTGTGCGCGCGAACAAACAAACACACATGTGTAAATATAGCTTCCGCCATATTTGAGTTCTATTTTATTAAGAAAAATACGAAATAATTGAAACCAACTACGTCTTTCAATTTCTCTCGCTATCCCGATATATATATATATATATATATATATATATATATATATATATATATATATGTGTGTGTGTGTGTGTGTGTGTGTGTGTGTGTGTGTGAATCTGCATGTTTAAAATTTGTTGTATTTATAGGGGAAGACTGATCAATATAGGAGATAGGACGTTCATAGATATAAACTGTGAACATGGCATCAATGCTGTACAGGGACTATAGGTTTTATGCCTCAGTATAATCTTCAGAATAATTTTAGTCCGAATATTAAAATTTCAAAATGACAATCACTGTAGAGTGTTGATTCCTATGTTGACTCTCTATTTCTTTCTGTCTGTCTGTCTGTCTGTCTGTCTGTCTGTCTGTATCTATCTATCTATCTATCTATCTATCTATCTATCTATCTATCTATCTCTCGGTATTTGAGAACACATCCTTAGAAAGCTATCATTGACCAACTTTAGCTAAAATCTTGTGTCTTTTTTTCAACCCCGTCATGGAAATTTTGGGAATGAAAAGGAAATCTTTTTATCGTTACTTTAGTCTCCAACCATGCAGATTCGGAGATTACAGCCTTTTAAAATTATGTCCAGGTGAGAAAAGATATCCAGGCTTCTAGTATGAATATGTCTTCAGTGGCAAATTAGCGGAGAGAAAAAAAAAAAAAAAAGAAAAAGAAAAAAAGAAAACATTTTCAACAGAGATAACTACAATACAATGAACCTCGGGGATGTCATGAACATAAGAAATAAAGTACATCTGATCAACGTAATGTAATCGTTTTAGAAGCTCCATCAAGACTATATTTGAGCAGATGGCAGTTATATTGAATAGTCAATGCTCTGTGTATGTCTGTGAGAAAATACTGTAAAAATTATATTATTTCTCTGCTACATTATTACCACAAATATCTGAGGTAATGGCAGTGAACTTTTAAAACAAATTGGATTTAATAAAGCAAGTATTTTGGAAAGGAAACCTCGATATGTGATTGAGAAATTGAACTGATTAAGCAAAGAAGTGAAGCAATAATTATGTCCTTTAGCTTTTAATAGAATCAGCTAATAATAAAAAAAATGAGACCATCTAATGGAGTTAACATTCAAGGCGTAACTGTTATTTTGTTGTTTTTAATACGAAGCAGGTCAAACGCCTAGACTATTAAAAGAGGTAACAAAGTTTTATAAATTGTACTAACATTTGTTTAACAAGTCGAATGCACGTGAGACATAATTAACCAATGGAAATCAAGCAATACAAAAGTAAAAATACCAGCATTTATTTATTTTTCTCCATGTCCCATTCTCTGATGAAGCTTTAAAAAAAGTGAAAAAAATGTTAGATTGATAAACGTTTCCTGTTTGTTCATTATCTTTTCATTTTGCCGGATTCCGATCCTTATTTGATCCATATATCTATATCTATATCTATATCTATATCTATATCTATATATCTCTCTCTCTCTCTCTCTCTCTATATATATATATATATATATATATATATATATATATATATATGAAGAAATATAGTCTTAAAATGTGCTATATTTATGGGATAAAGTGCTCAATATCAGAGATAGAGCGTGTGTAAATATAAAAGTGAACATAGAAGTCAACACTTAGTGGCGACATTCTGTTTCAAGCTCGATGCAATCGTCAGGCCACGTGTGCTGTAATTTTTCGCGGCTATTTATATATACGGGTCAGTGGTGCATTGTGGGTAGTCTATTTTGGCGGTTATTTAACCGGAACTCGTTTATATATAAGATAAGATATAAAAAAAAATAAAAAATAAATAAAAAACAAGCAAAATAAATAAATAAACAACTTCCTGTAAAATAACCGCCAAAATAAACTACCCACAATGCACTACTGACTCGTATATATAAATAGCCGAGAAAAATAATAGCACTCGTGGCCTGACGATTGCATCTAGCATGAAACAGACTGTCGCCTCTAAGTGTTGACTTCTATGTTCACTTATATATATATATATATATATATATATATATATATATATATATATATATATATATATATATATATATATATATATATATATATATATATATGTATGTATATATATATATGAATAAAATGACCTGAGGGAAAACTATTGTCACCTCTAGTCTTTTATATTCATTTTGTTCTTTTTCAAATTCACTCTATCTGAAAATAATTTACACACACACACTCACATCCATACATACACACACACACACACACACAATATATATATATATATATATATATATATATATATATATATATATATATATATATATATATATAAGATTTAAGGTTTGTTATATTCATAAGTATTCAGGTTTGTAATATTTATGGGTAAAGGGGCTCAATATCTGGGGTAGTACGTATGTAATATAAAAGTGGACACAGAGGTCAACACCAAGCTGCGACTGACTGTTTCATGCTTGAACACAATTCCGAGGCCATCTGAAGATATATATATATATATGTGCATGTATGTATATATATATATATATATATATATATATATATATATATATATATATATATATATATATGGGTGGGTCTGCATGTGTGTGTGTGTGAAAATAGAAAGAGAAGGGCATACATAAAAAAAATATAAAAACACGCAACACGCTGAAGGAATGGATATTGCAGGAATATTTTCTGTGCGAAGCCTGAAACCATCGAAATCTGAACTGAACAATGATTCGGAAAGTAACGGGAAAAACGATTATAACAAATAATGATTGTTACAATAAGATATAACCTATAACTCGAGGCAATTATCAAGTGAAAAATAGAAGAAAAAAGCAAAAACAGAGAAAGCATTTGTCTAGGAAAGGTTGACAAATTACCGGTCGAAATTAATTAATTATTAATTATTTTTTTAAGAATGATAGAAATTATTATAAATGCAAGTTAATAGGAGTAGATAGGTTCGCCTATCGTCCGGTTCTTATACTTCGCCGCTTCTTTTGAACAGGAGTAGAGGTTTATCCTTGTTATCCTTGTTCCATTTTAAACACTGGGTTTCTGGATCCTTCTAAAGACTTCATTCTCATTGTCTTTGACTCCCTAGTAGCCTCTTGCACCTTTTCTTGGGTGAATTTAAATAATAGTAAAGAAAGTAATTGAATATAGGTCCATCTTAAAATTTCAAAAAAATAAATTGAGTTTTTTTTTTCAGAATTTTTTATTCGAAGCATTTTCATTGTCACATGCCTTACTATTTAGACTAGCTTGGTTGTTATATGCACAACGATGTGGTCCTGAAACCATTTAGACCTCTTTAGATGTTGTATTCAAACACCTTGGAGTTCATTTGACGATGGAAGATTGTTTTCATTTGATTTTCCATTCTAATTCCATTTTCTATTCTAAAGGCTTTGCAGTCCATACAGCATCAGGGCGGTATTCAAAAATCATTCACTCCTTAGGAGATATTTCTCTCAAGTCAAGCCTCCTTCGTTTTTATTAAAGCGTTTCACCCCAAGCAAGGCGAGAAGCCAATAGGACGCAAGGGGTTACAGAAGATTTGGAGCAAGATCAGATAGGAGTGATAGATGAAATGATGAGGAGAAGGACAGTGGATAGATCAAAACAACTCGAGATGTCGATTGACATTGCATTTGACTAGTTAGAGATTATATCTCTCAGGGAAACTGGAATAGCGAAGGGAGTTCCACAGGCTAGAGGTGCGAGATATGAAGCTATTGGAGTAGAAGAGAAGGCTACATTTAATAGTTTCGACAGTGAAAGGGTGAGAGTGGGATGCCAGCGTCGTAGTGCGCTTGAATTCATGAAGTCTGGGAACCAGCGAATGCAGATCATCGGAGCAATTACCATGAAAGAATTTGTAAAAAAGACAGGGAGAGGCGACGGTGCGTCTGTGAGAGAGCGACTGTAGATGAGATGTCAGAACAGGGCCAATTATATTGCATATACGCCCCTGGATCTTATCAAGAACCCCGAGGCAAACAGAAGGGGCTCCAGCTGGATGAAGACGTGACAGAAAACTGTGTGTATCACATCTCATGCGGTTGTAGCAAGGAATACAAAGGAGAGGATGGCGACTCCTTAAAAATAACGGCAGAGGAACATAGAAAAACACTTGTCTGGAAAGAAACATTGAAATATAGCATGGCGGATCATATATGGAGGAAAAGGGTGGTTATTAGCACTTGTGGAATGAAGTCAATAAATCAGACAGCAACATTGGAACATAAGGCGAGAGCATGTCGGTTAATGACAACCGCTTTAGTAGGTCAAGCATAGAGATAAATATTCAGCGAGCCTCTGAGAAAGAAAGAAAGAAAGAAAGAAAGAAAGAAAGAAAGAAAAAGCAATCAAAAATGAAATTCCATCACGTCACTCAGGACACATATACCACTTGACTACTGTCAACCAATGAATTCTGCAAGGGATGTTTTTAATCATTTCATCCCAACCAAGGTGATAATGTCACTAAGACGCAATCCAATGATAAACAGGAAACAAGTGATAGAATTTTACTCCTATTCAAAAGATAGAGAATGGGTGTGAATCGGGCGATAGGCGAACCTATCTACTCCCACACAATCTTTTGGATTAGAGCGCTTGATAAATTATATCGGGATCACTTAGTTCAATTCTTTCGGTCTGGTATGGTTCAGTGGAAGAGACGAACAAGAAATACAAACATAAATAAAATTGAAGAGCATTAAGTGACAAGAGTTATCTCCCCTAGGCATGCAAAAACGGATTATGAACAATCTACTCCTGTAGATTGAATAAAGAATTCAGTATGAAATTCTGGAAAGGTTACCGAGTGCAGTTACAGCTGAAGAAAGCCAGAGGGTACAACGGTCGAGATTTTGTGAGGATAATACACAGGATAAGCCCACTGCTTCGAACAATAAAATTAACTGAGGCTAGGAAACTTTTTAATTACGTAGTGAAGGACTACAAAGGACAGGAAATTGTGGAGAGGTATGATCGCCTACATCATGAAAGGACGCGGCATGTAGAAGAAGAAGAAGAAGAAGAAGAAGAAGAAGAAGAAGAAGAAGAAGAAGAAGAAGAAGACTCTTATATAGAAATCGAAAGACATGTCGAGATAGCGAAAGATAACTTTCAGAAGTTAATCTCAATCTATAAAAGGCAGGATGTGTGTGTGTGTGTAAAGAATGCACGGCCGCAATTTTCGACGGATTTGCACCAAAATTTACATGCACATACGTTAGCGGGAAGGCCAAGACTGACTTTGCATTTTCCAACTCCCATCGATAGTGGAAATAATCGATTTTTTCATGCTTCTACGGCAGTTTTCATGTAGTTTGCGGCCATTTTCTACTGGCCAGAGTGAGAGCCTATAGCTGGCTGCCACGAATAGGCAGGAAGATTCTATTGGCCAGCGTGAGAGCCAACAGCTGACTGACACGAATGTTAACTAGCATGTTAGTATGCAAAAAAAAAAAAAAAAAAATCGATAGCTGCATTCGTCACAAGTGGGAAAATTTAAATCTGCATCTTAAACTCAACGATGATTCTGATTCCGCAGAACTGGGTTGGGTGTGAAAAAGTATTTGTTAACATTCTTTTTTCATTCGTTTTTTCCAGTTACGAGTCCTTTTTTTAAAGCTGACCGTTTTGTGTTCATTTTTTTTAGTTCTTTTTTTGTAACAGATTTAATGTTTAGTATAGAGCTTAGAAAAAATTCGCAGTGTGAGATAGCAAGAAGTAAGGCATGTAGCAACATCAGCACGGCAAAGGGCACTCGTTTAAAGGCAAGGAAGGGCAAACATATTTCAAGTCAAGTGAAAGCGGTTGCTGTATGAGCCGTACGATTTTTTAATCAAGGACGGGCAACGCCGGGCCATGCTGCTAGTTAAAGTATAAAGAAATAAAAAGATTTCGTTGGAAACAAAGATTTAGGTTGATTTTGTTTAGCGGCGTTTCAACCTTTATCAGTCATTTAATTTCGAAATCTAAACATTTTGAATGCAACTGTAGCCTTTCAATATACAGATAAAATGTATTGTTTGTAACTTTACTATAGACTGGTATTGTTGGTAATCTCACTACAAATATATATTTTATATAAAAATGCATTGCTAGTATTTTTACTATAAAATCTATTTTTATACTTTCATAGTATCTTGTTTTGGGGTTTTACTATTTGCCTGTAGCTGCGACCCTAACAGATGCTACTGCCCCGGGTCAGAGTGGACCTGGTAACAACAGCAGTTAAGGGGTGCTTCCACTCTCCTGAAAAACCCCAATCTCCCGATCAAAAGTCTTGCTGCCAGATGTAGTTTATCGTCGTATCCAGAACTACGGAAACAAAGATCAGAATGCTGAACTGTTATGTGATATCATTTCTTCTATATCACAGTGATTGATGGAAAATTACCTGACAGATGAATAAGAGACATGAAGTTACAGAGATGTGGTTCTACAGAAGGATGCTGAGAATACTGAATATCTGAGTAACGAGGACGTTTTAGAGAAAAAAAAATCTTAAATACACTTGTACTTGAAATCAGAACGTAAACAGCTGAAAATTCTGGCACGCATTTTGGGAAAAGAAGGCTTCGAAAATTAAGCACTCACAGGACATTGAAGACAGGAAGGAGAGAAGCAAGCAGCGTGCAACTGATAAGTTCTTGTGATTGGATGACAGAGCAATGGCAAATAGTTAGGGTGACGAGTTAAAGTTTCTGAGATCTACCAGAGGCTGGAAGTTGTGGAGGACCATGATTGCCCACGTCCCGGAGGGACACGGCACATAAGAGAATGATGGCAGAAGGGTGCTGAGAATGTTGAATATGTGAGCAACGAGGACGTTTTAGAGAAAAAAAAATCTTAAATACACTTGTATTTTAAATCAGAATGTAAACAGCTGAAATTTCTGGTAAAGATTTTGAGAAAAGAAAGCTCCGAAAATTTAACACTCACAGGGCATATTGAAGACAGGACATGACACGTAAAAGAAGGATGACATATAAGAATATAATTGTTTTTGTTTTGTTGTCAGAATCAAATTGAGGTGACGAGCTAAAAATAAATCGATAAAAAAATAACATATTGGAAATTTCGATTTGTTCATAATCATGCCGACCAGATAGAAACGTTGATGCTTTGTCTCAGGTTACTATTTATCATCGATATCTTTTTCTTATTTGATTCTTATTTGAACAAGGACGTCAGGTGTCATGGATTTTCTGCCATTTATTTCATGGCTATCTTTATTGATTAGCAAGTGTAACGGTCTGTCTTACAGTTAAATAAAGTGAAAAACAAGACGGCGCTTGCCGATGGTTGATGGGACATTTTAACTGCTAATAGATAAGAAATCAACAATTTAGTTAATTGTTGCAAGCGCAGGAGTTATCTTTTCATCAAAATTGACGTTGACCAAGAAAAAAAGAACTAAAGTGAAAGGCCGACCTTGAACAGACGAGTAAACAAACGTCACACTCATTCACTTCGCTGTTCTCAAATTTAAAGAGACGCATATCTAATCCTGCTGGTCAAACCAATCAAGGTTAGATGATTATTATATTCGGGTGTTCGGTCAGTTCAAAGCCGCCTGACAGAATATATAGACAGATTGTGCGTTTAATATTTTTACGCCATTGTTCACTCAATACAAGGCCCAAGAGCCACTGAAGCTAGAGGGTTACTCAATTAGGTTGTTTTATGGTCGTAAGAGGAGAAAGTAAGCTACATTTTTTTTAATGATTTCACCTCAAGCAAGACCGGAATGTCACTAGTACTCGGGGCGGGGGGTTACAGGGAGTGAAACTGACAGGGAAAGAGAAGACTGAGAGTAGGAAGGATTGAGGAAATGACAAAATATGAATGAGCTTCAAGAGGACAGATGACGACGATTGATATTGCATTTAAATGTTTGAAGATTGTAGAAGCAAGTAAACGGAAGGGAGTTCCACAGGTAGAAGTGCAAGAAAAAACTGTGGCACTGTAGAAGCGGCGGTTGCATTTCGTTAATTCAACAGTAAAACTGTGGGACCTACATGCCAATCTAGTATCAAGCTTACATTCGTGAAGTCGGCTCACCAGGGAAAAAAGCTTGTCAGAGCAATTGCCATGAGGATATTTGAAGAAAAGACAGAGGGAAGAGACCGAAGCCGAGATGCCAGGTCAGGACCGATAACATTACAGATCCTTCTTTGAACTTGGTCAAGAATCTCGAGATGTTCAGACCAGATATGGCAGCAGTATTCAATACATGGACGAATGGTAGATTTGTAAATGTGCCAGATGGATTCTGACGAGAAAAGATTTCTGGCACGTCACTGTGAGCCAACTTTCCTAGCAGTAGACGCAGCTATTGAATCGACGTAGTCGATCCATTTTATGTCAATGGGAAACGCGAGGCCAAGAAGGTGCAGTGTGTGGCTCTCCTGGAGTTTAACGTCGGCATGCAGATGGCAGGCAGAAATGGTTCTCTATGATGGTTGTCTTCGTAATGTTCACTTCTTATCTTAAACCTATAGAACAATCTGATTTACCAACCGTCTGAGTGACTCTTAGGCTTTGCATTGGGTAAACAGTGGACGAAAAAGTATTACGATTAAATTTAAGAATGTTTTGGAGGGTCTACTCTTATACTATTATAATTTTTATAGTATATATGGACTAAAATTCACAAAGATCTCAAGTGGAGCTCGTATATACGATCCATCGCTAAATATACTTGGAAAAAGGGTCGGACACACCATTCGACCTACACTGAATTGACTCATCCTTATTCATTTCATATTCCATTGGTAAGGAGGAAGTTCTATTATTATACCATATGGGCACGTTAGAACCATATGGACACGTTAGAACGTTCGCATTCTGACAATGTGGCCCCGGTTCGAATCTCATCATGATCGATTTGTCAGGAAGTCCCTTTCATGTTATCGGTCTGGAGGAGTCGATCCTAGCGTGCGGCATCTTTGGAAAGTGCCTTAAAACCATACCACGGGTTGACCAAAAGCCTTGTGAGTGAAATTGGGTAGACGGAACACTTGGGGGCCGTCAATAGCTGTGCTAGTACAAAAGCCACAAGTCATCGTGACTGAGGGTACGCGTGCTGGCTTTGATCTGATTGTTGATCACGTTAAATAGAGCGCTCTTTCCCAGAAATTGTAACTAAGGTCTGCTCAGCATAGTTGCAGTATAAACAGGTGGGCTCTGTGGGTGTTGAATAAACACAAATGCACCTGAGCAAGCGTCTGCAATAGGGATTGGCTAGCCGTCCTAGCAGACAGGTATCTTCGAATACGAGTGGCCAGCTATACATAAAACTTCACCGAGCAAACATTGAATTTACTCTAGCCATAATGGAAGTGTGAATACTTAGTGAGACTTCCTCGTCTATACGATCCTTCGCTAATGATGTTCATTATACAGAAAGTATCTGACTCCACCTAATCTCTTTTTTCAGCCTCGACAGAGTTCAAAAGAATTTACGCGGCCTTGTTGGTAGGGAATTGTTTCACACCCTGCAACCACATTCTCACATAGCCTCACGCTATTTTCATGGCAGATGTTTAGGGGGACAATATTCTTTGGTTCCATTTCGCTGCTAGGACCCGCCATGCCAAATCCACTGAGTTGAATTCTCTTTATTCCCTGCATATTCCATTAGCAAGGAGGAAGTTCGACTCAGACACCTTTTTCTCAGAACTGCTACATCGTGTAAGAGACTCTTGAAAAGAGGCTTCACTAATCATTACATTCTTCAAGGTATCTACGCTGACGCAACCATTTAGTCCTTTCTCGATTGTAAAGGCTGATCTGTTTGAGAAGGTCAAAATAGCAGTCGATGTCCCAAACGAACTCAAATCAGCATTAACTGGAGCAAAAGATGGTTTGTTAATTTTAACGCCTTTAAAAATAAATAACCTCTCTCCATTAATCATCTAAGAGAACCCTTCCTGCCTTGCATTATGCTAATCTCTAGAAAAGTGACTTGTTGCGCCTTCTTGGGTTAATGTTCTCATCTGACATGAAGAGGAAAGACTATATTGAATCTATTGCTAGCTCAGCTGCTAAGAAAGTTGGTTCACTGTGTCGGGCAAGACAAGGTTTCTCTCTCTAGATTCTATCATAGATATCTATAAGATCAACCATTCATCCATGCTTAGAATATTGCTATCGCATATGATCCGGTGCCCTTGCTATTTACCTTTAGCGCCTGGATAAAATCCAAAGAAGAATCAGCAATATTATCGGTCCTGATCTGGCGTCTCGGCTTCACTTCCTCGTATTGTGCCTTTTCTATAAATACTTGCATGCTAAATGTTCGGATGAGCTCTTCGGTATGGCATTCGGTTGTGTCTGTTTGACTGTGTATTTGTGTGAGTGCTTGGGATGGATGAATATTTCATATTATTGTAGTCCCCTATTGATTTCGTCCAGTTAACTGATGTTTCTGCCACAGTTAAGCATTGTGTGTATGGGGGAGATTATTACTAATATTGCTTTGTTTTGTTTCTTGTAAATAGATTTGTATTCATATTGTAAATACTCATTGTGGCCAGTTTTTAAATTGTTGTATTATTCCTCCCCGCATGGACAATGAATTGTACATATGGAGACTAGTTAGGACTTTCATAGAGACAATGGGGTATTATGGTGAATGTAGTAAGAAAGGTAACTAAGAATATGTTTGTTTTTGTGTTAGGAATATTGTGGTATGTTTAGGTCAGTGGTTGTCGCTAGCTAAGTTTAAATTTAAGACAGAGGAAGACCGTTCTTTTCCCCATTCCCATTTTTGGCCTTGTCCCATATTTTCTGTAAATAAGCGGAAATAAATATTACTCTTCGGTATGGTACCTAGACTTTCTGAATTTAAGTGCAGTACTGGACTGGCGTTGAGATCATATCCATTTACAGTTGAGCTGGCTAGATATAGCAGTAAATTCTCTGTTAACAGTTTCCTTTCTCACACTTCTCGCTTGTGAAACTCCCTTCCAGCGTCATTCTTTCCAGGCATCATTAATCTCCAAAAATGTAAATGCAATATAAATCGCTATCTACCGTCCGCCTGATTACTCTTTTCTCTTCTCGCTCATTAGTAATGTTTCTGTTCCTAATTTTTCCACAATCAGTAACACTTTTTTGTCTTAGTGGCTTTACTGCCTTCCTTGGGGTGAAATCGATTAAAAAATATCTAGGGGTCAACCGTTATTTAACTTACGTATTTTCATAATATGTAACTCTTGATACTTCCTTGTACGTTCTTGCAGCATCATTTAGTAACGATGATTAGCGTTAACAGAACTTTAACTAGAATAAGAATATTATTAGAGTTGTACAACGTAGAATTTTTTCTACGTAATTATTGAATGTTCAGATGTTTGCAGGGGAGATAAAGCTATAGCAAATCCTTCTCTTCACAATTATGATTTAAATAATGTTGCTGACCGAATAGTTTCCGTTCCCCGATAAATCTCTATTACATTCAATGTTTTTTTTTTTTTTTTTTTTTTTAAAGGACAGGATTTTGGGGGCTATTCCAAGTACGCCAACAATGATGGGCCGGTTAATGTAAGCATCAGTGTAGACGCATGTGTAGCTTTGTCAGGACGTATGGTGTGTTCTGTTGGTGTCGGCTAGAACCAAAAGTGACGCTGCATTCTATCTTGAGAGGTGTGACAAGCACAGATCAGATCTTTGACATGGTGTTTCCCCGGTGGTGATTGTTAATTCTAGCAACATAACGCAAGCCGTTATTGTACGTAGGAAGATGGGAATAAGAGAAGAGTAGGAGGGAGAGAATAAGTAAATAATTAGAAGGATGGGAATGTTGAAAGTAGGAGGATGGCAATGAGAGAAGTCTAGGAGGAATAGAATATGAAAGGAGTAGCAGGATGAGAAGAGTAGCAGAATGAGAAGAATAAAAGAGTAGAAGAGAGAGAATATGAGAAGAGTAGGAGGGATGAATAAGAAAAGAGTAGGAGGATAGGAAGAAGAAAAGAGTCGGAGGAGAGTATAAGAGGTGAGGAGGAGGATAGGAAGAAGAAAAGACTAAGAAGAGTAGGAGGATGGGAAGAGTAGGGGGATTAGAAGATAAGAGTAGAAGGGGCGAATAAGAGAAGAGTTGTAGGATCAGAAGAATAAAAGAGCAGAAGAGAGAGAATAAGAGAAGAGTAGGAGGGATGAATAAGAAAAGAGTAGGAGGATAGGAAGAAGAAAAGAGTCGGAGGAAAGTATAAGAGGTGAGGAGGAGGATAGGAAGAAGAAAAGACTAAGAAGAGTAGGAGGATGGGAAGAGTAGGGGGATTAGGAGAAGATAAGAGTAGAAGGGGCGAATAAGAGAAGAGTTGTAGGATGAGAAGAATAAAAGAGTAGAAGAGAGAGAATAAGAGAAGAGTAGGAGGGATGAATAAGAAAAGAGTAGGAGGATAGGAAGAAGAAAAGAGTCGGCGGAGAGTATAAGAGGCGAGGAGGAGGATAGGAAGAAGAAAAGACTAAGAAGAGTAGGAGGATTGGAAGAGTAGAGGGATTAGTAGAAGAAAAGAGTAGAAGGGGAGAATAAGAGAAGAGTAGTAGGATGAGAAGAATAAAAGAGCAGAAGAGAGAGAATAAGAGAAGAGTAGGAGGGATGAATAAGAAAAGAGTAGGAGGATAGGAAGAAGAAAAGAGTCGGAGGAGAGTATAAGAGGTGAGGAGGAGGATAGGAAGAAGAAAAGACTAAGAAGAGTAGGAGGATTGGCAGAGTAGAGGGATTAGTAGAAGAAAAGAGTAGAAGGGGAGAATAAGAGAAGAGTAGTAGGATGAGAAGAATAAAAGAGTAGAAGAGAGAGAATAAGAGAAGAGTAGGCGGGATGAATAAAATGAGTAGGAGAATAATAAAAAGAAAAGAGTCGGAGGAGAGCATAAGAGATGAGGAGGAGGATAGGAAGAAGAAAAGACTAAGAAGAGTAGGAGGATGGGAAGAGTATGGGGATTAGGAGAAGAAAAGACTAGGAGACTCGAAATAAGAGAAGAGTATGAGCATACGAAAACCGGAAGAGTAGGAGGATGAAATAAGAGAAGGATGGCACGGAACTGGTTCGAGAAACGTTTGGTTGATTTCCAGATACAATATCGAACCAAATTCTGTCGCGATTAACACCCCATTTAACCTGTATATGATATATTGCAGACCTCCCGAAATTTCTCGTGGTACACCTAACACACATAATTCAGTTAATGACACATAGATTAACTGCATAGATTTTACCACGGAACGATTCCCCCACTTCGTAAACTTCATGCCACGTCGCGTCAACGCCGTAATTCAAAGAAGGGAGTGAGTTAGAAGTTATTAGGTAGAATTTCCTAATCTTTTAGCACATCACTGTATTTATAAAAAATAATAAATTACAAAAAAACAAAAAAAAAAAAAAGAAAGAAAGAAAAAAGAAAGAAAGGAATATTTTTGCATTATGGATTTTTCAATGCTTAGCGTGAGATTCTCAGATGTAAATTGGAATTGTCAACAAGCTCGAAAATATCATTAAGCAATTCCTTGCGACGAGGAATCTTTTCATGACGTCATCTATATTTTTCAAAAGCGATGAAGACAAGGAAACTCACTTCGTCATATGGAATTGATTTTTCGTGTTTTCCATGATACAACGTATCCTCGCGCACGTGCAGGCACGCGCAGTCTGAGTAGGTTTACAGACCTTTGCTCTCTTTCTCTCTCTCTCTTTTGCACACACACACACACACACACACGCACACACATACGCGCACACACTGACAACACACACGCGTGCGCACACGCGAAAAGCCAATGCGTCAAATTCATCTCGTCCGTTTGACGTACACATCTTGAATTATTAATGAAATAGATAAGTACCATGTATTTGATCTATTTTCACGGATGGCTTTTCAAGAATATTTGGCTGCAAGTCCCGTCAGGAAACGTTCTCTTGTTTCCCATCTCCGCCCGTCGGGGAAGCGGCAATGGGTGAGGCAACGGCGGTTGTTGTGATACTGTTGATATTTAGACAACAATAAACAGACGTCGGTCTCATCATTTCTCAAGTGTTCAGAGGCGAGTGGCAACTGCGTTGAAGGACAACGGATTGCATCGTTTGAATGTAAACATGGCCCTGAAGCGTGATCATCAATGGTGACGTAAAGCAGTTGAAAGTTGAGGAGAAAGAAGAAGAAGAAGAAGAAGAAGAAGAAGAGGCGGAGGAAATGAAAAAGGCAAATGAAAATGAGTGAGAGTAGAAGCATTAATAAAGAAAGAGAGAATTACGAGAGTAAAACTAAAGAGGGAATGAGAACTAAAAGAGTAAAGAAAGTAGAAAATAAAGGATTGAGAAAGAGACAGGTGAAAGTACAAAAAAGAAAAAAGAAAAGAAAAAAGAAAACGATATAGAGGAGAAGAAAAAGAAGGTGCAAGAAAAAAGGAAAAAAGAAAGAAAGAAAAAAGAAAAAATGGGAGAGAGGGAGAAAGAAAGGAAAGAAAGTTAACAGTAATTGAGTGAAAGAAAATTAAAGAAGAAAATGGAAAAAGAGAAGAAGAAGAGGAAGAAGAAGAAGAATTAGAAGAAGAAGAAGAAGAAGAAGAAGAAGAAGAAGAAGAAGAAGAAGTCAAAATAAAGAGTGGCAGAAATGGAATGGAGAAAAGTCGAAAGAAGTGCGTAAGTGAGAAAAGAAGAGGAAAACGTAGAAGAAAAGGCAGATGAAGAAAGACACGGTGAAAGAGTGAAAGAAGAAGAAGAAAAAAGAACGTGAAAGAAGAAATAGAAGAAATTAAAAGAAAAAGAAGAGAACGAGGGAAAGTTAAAAGTGATAGAGTGGAAGAAAAATAAAATGAAAGGAAGAAGAAGAAGAAAGAGAAGAGGAAAGAGAAGAAGAAGAAGAAGAAAGAGAAGAAGAAGAAGAAGAAGAAAGAAAAGAAAGCGAAGAAGAAGTAAAGCGAAGAAGAAAGAAGAAGAAGAAGAAGTAGAAGAAGCAAGCGAAGAAGAAGAAGAAGAAGAAGAAGAAGAAGAAGAAGAAAATGTAAAACAAACGGAAAAAGAACGAAAGAAGTTTAAGAAGAAGGAAAGCAAATGATAAATAAAGAGGGATGAGGGAAAGTGAAAGAAGAAGAAGAAGTGAAAGTAGGATGAACGAAAAAAGACAGAAAAAGTAGAAAGATAAGAAAGAGATGTAGATCGAGTGAAAGATCGTGACTTTTCACTATTTCTACAATTCTTTCTTACATTTCTATCTTTTTTTCTTTTCCAGTGAAATGTGAGAAATAAATAAATAAATAAAACAAAAAACGAATGGGGAAGAAGCAAAAGAACCAAAATAGCAAACTCATCAGAAGGATAATTTATGCCGGGGCGTTTTAAAATGAGGAATTACCATGATTATCGAATGTTCTCGTGGGGCCAATAAGCGCGTCTTAGTCGCCATACACACAGCTTCGGCCGTTATACTTTATGACTTCTTCATATATCCGTCATCATTACTCGGAAACCTTTTCGGAAATTGGAACCGAATTCTTTATTCAATGCTCAGGAGTTGTTTTCATTTCGCTTACCATACTAGGGGGTCGGGGTTAACTCATTCATCTGTCTTATTCACCTTTTGTTTGTCTCGCTAGAACAATTACGACTGAGTAGTGAGTACGATGCCCACTGAGTGCTTCACACTTTCGGCCTTGTGCCGCATCTAAGCTACGCATAGAAAATCTTTTAAGGGGCACTTCGACGTGATGTAATGTTTAACAAGCTTGTCTCACTAGAACAATTACGACTGAGTAATGAGTTCGATTCTCACTGAGTGCTTCACACTTTCGGCCTTGTGCCGCATCTAAGCTACGCATAGAAAATCTTTTAAGGGGCACTTCGACGTGATGTAATGGTTAACAAGCTTGTCTCACTAGAACAATTACGACTGAGTTGTTAGTTCGATCCTCATTGGCTACCCTACACGTTCGGCCTTGTACCTCATCAAAGTTACGCCTAGAAAATCAATTTATTCACCTTTTGTGTGGCTAGCACGTTTCTTTTAGGGAACCAGAATATGGGATTTTACGGCTGGACAGGATTCAGGGATTGAACTCACAATTGTCAAGGAACCAGATTGAATAAATTGCTGAGTTCCGAGACTGTTTAACAGACACTTTAAGAAGGCCTGAGAGAACAACGTCCGAAATGTTGTGATTATAACAACATAAGGGGATGTATTCTTATATATTGTTTTGATATTTTTGTTTCAAAATGATTCTTTTATATGCCATGTTCTTTCAGAGCGTGGGTGATCATGACTCTCCATAACATCCTGTCTTTCTTAGTGACTTTTAACACGTTACCACTATCCTTGTAATTCCGCTATATATTCATCCAAGCCAGACGTGCTGGTTAATCACAAGCTTCCATCTTATAATCTTGTCTTCGATATATATCATGCAAGTTTTGTTTGATTTTGATTTTGTCGACTGTACAGTGCAGTAGGGTCAGTTGGGCACAGTCTGTGTGAAAAGGATCACCATGACGCAATTCGTTCCACCATAAATTTGGAAACGGCATGTTGTACTGCTTGGTTTTTGCGCTGAAAGCTACAATACGAACATTTCAGAGTGTTTGGGTGTCAGTCTGAGGACAGTGCAGAGAATTCTTCTCTATAGGGCATCTAAATTCATAATTCTGGTAAAGACTTGGATTCGTTTATCATATATACACACGTACAGGCATACACGCACACACACACAAACATACACACGCGCGTGCACACACACAAAGAAGAAGAAGAAGAAGAAGAAAATCATAATAAACACCAATAAAACTCGCTTAAATTATATTTTACCTTAATATAAAAATAACAAAAATAAGGAAATCTGCTGACAATTGCTGATATCTCCTGACGAGTAGACCGAACGATTACACAATTGTTCGTCTACGAAACTCCCGAGGAGAGATGCTGAATATAATATCAATCAGCTAAGTGACAAATTTTATATTTGAATTAATCCTATAATCCTTCAGATATATTTGTTAATATCGATTACCCCTTATCATAAACCCAGCTATGTTTATTAACTGGAAGATTAATTAGACAGACATAAGCAATCAATCAATCAATTTGCATGCATTCGCATAAACTTGTATTACCCTAAGATGGAAGGGGTAAGGGTTAGACCGAGAAATGGCTTCTTGCACATCTTATGATTGACAAGAATAAATGGTGCTTTGTCTTGGAAAAACATAGTGAACGTATTTTATGACGTCGAACCAAAAAAAAACAAACAAAAAAACTCGGGGTGGGGTGAGAGAATCAACCAATATCCAGAAAATAAAACTAAGATTCTCGCTGGGAGTAATGGTTCATGAGCTAGTCATGCATGCTATTTTGCTAATGTGACTTTGATCCTTTTTCTATTGTAATACTTATACGAGATTTAATAAAAGATAACAAATCAGGCTTACGCCGAACGAACCGGTTTTCATTTAATCACCTGACCTTATGCAGTCACTCGTTCACAAATGATCAGGATTGATACTGCTTAACTTTGCTAACTTGAGGCAGACTTAGCTAAATTTAATAATTAAACAATTGGTGTTGCACAGTGACTACGAATAGTTAAAAAATGTTTAGCAGGAAAAGACGAAAGATTATTTTTATAATGACTCAAGTTTAATTTTTTCATACTTGGGCGAAAAAGAGAAAAAAGAAAGAAAGTAAGAAAAGAAAGAAAGACAGAAAGAGTAAAGTAAAGAAAAGTAATGGATTGCGGCTCAGTTTTTCGGAGTCAGTGAGCCGAATTTAAATTCCAATCGAGTTCATTACATTTACATGTAATAGCCTTAGTGAAGGTATGAATCAACTTCTCCTCCGTCTATGTATAAATAGTAGGATAAACTGTGTTTTATAGCCTTGAGTGACAACTGATCTAAGAGAAGGAAAACTCTGAATTCAAAACTATATGTAGCCCTGGCGAAGACCATACTAAAGAAGAAAATCTAAAGAAAGGCTCGTTCGCATTGTCTTGATGATCCCCCCACTATGGCCGACTAGTTTTATTTTAATTTGCATTTTTATTTTCTTTCCTTTTCTTGAGTTGCTAAAATTACAATGATATTAGGAGTGGAATTGCTTCAGGTTATGTCAAATTTGAATATAATTGCTTGTAAAATAGTTGTTTTTTTAAATCCTTGACGTACAGTACGTAAAAGTTAAAACACCAGAAATACTGTTTATGCAATGATAGACTAAGAGTCCAGAACAGTGGAGAGTGTGAAAGATTTCACATCACAGTTAAAGAATATTTGCTACCTAAATACACAGAATCTATCTATCTATCTATCTATCTATCTATCTATCTATCTATCTATCTATCTATCTATAGATAGATAGATAGATAGATATACATAAAGAGAGAAAGAGAGAAAGAGAGAGAGAGAGAGAAAGTGCTTTTTTGTATTATTATTAAATAATTGTTAATCTACAATTTAATAAGACAAGACGCACTGTAAACTTTTGCAGGCGCATGAACTCTATATATCAAAATTCTCTCTGTCTGTTCCCCTCCCTCCCCCTCTCTCTCTCCCCTCTCTCTCTCCTCTCTCTCTCTCTCTATATATATATATATATATATATATATATATGAATGATATTCCTTAAAGAGTGCAGGAAGTGATCGCTGGATGGCTCGACTATGAAAATAAAGGAGACACCAATCAAACCAGTAACACATTTTATATTTGCATTATTTCTCTCTCTCTCTCCCCACCATATATATATATATATATATATATATATATATATATATATATAATATTTCTAAGATCAGGTATTATGTACATCATTTACATTCTTCGGACTATTGTCCTCATCTTTGTCGCCATATTTATTAAGGCAGCGGAGAACTTTCAGAGGGACATTAACAGGAGATAACTGATAACTGACATCCATTAAACATGGCACGTGGAAGTAGAACAGTCTACCCCAGTGAGCGAAATAAAGGGTTCAGTTCGACATTCCAACTACCTGAAGAAGGCCGGAGCGTACAACGGCCGAAATCTTTGTAATAAATATGGCGACAAAGATGAGGACAATAGTCCGAATAATGTAAATAATATATATATATATATATATATATATATATATATGTGTGTGTGTGTGTGTGTGTGTGTGTGTGTGTGTGTGAGTTTGTGTATCCGTGGCATCAAAAAAATGACTGAAACATGTAAGTACATTTTCAATTGCATTCTACATCAATACTTACTTATTATGGTCCGGATTATTTATTTTCTTGGCAATGCAAGACTTTTATAAGCAACTTAAGAATTTGACCAATTCGAAGGTTGGTTAATTTTGACGCAAGAATCAAGGTTTGCTGAAAAATTTTATGCTTGGAACAGATAGAAAAGAATGAAATTTCAATGAGACTAAGCAACATTAAGCTTTCCAAATCATCTTTCATGAAAAAAAACAAAAAAAAACCAAAAAAACTAAAACAAAAAAAAAGGAATGAACATTGTAGTATGTTCTCGTTGGTTCAAAAACCATCGAATGCAAAAAGGGAGTTACGGGTAGAGTGAATGAGTGAGTGAGTGAGTGAGTGAGTGAGAGAGATAGATAGAGAGAGAGTCAGTTGCGATGGAATGAGAAAGAGAGAGCGTGAGAGAGAGAGAGAGAGAAATAGAGTGATAGGCGTGCACAAGTTTCCACTACTACTTGTATTATTATCAAATAATCGTTATTCTACCAAGGATTCAGATCATATTTCAGAAATGGAAGGGAAACATTGCACGCATCTTATATATATATATATGTATATATATACATATATATATGTGTGTGTGTGTTGATGATATCCCCTGATGAGTGGACGGAGTGATTGCTGGAAGTCTCGTCTACAAAACTCTAGAGTCGGGGTGCTGAAGATAACACCAATCAGCTAAGTGACACATTTTATATTTTCATTATATATATATATATATATATATATATATATATATATATATATATATATATATGCATGTGACTGTGTGTGTGTATGTAAATATGGAGGGAGGGTGTGATAGAGAGAAAGAGAATTGGGAGAGAGATCCTGTGCCTGCAAAAGTTTCCATTGCATCTTGTATTATTATAAAATAATCTTTATTCTACAAAGGATTCAGACTATATGTCAAAAATAGAAAGGAAACTTTACATATACATACATACATATATATATATATATATATATATATATATATATATATATATATATATATATATATATATATCAGAGACAAGGTATTGTAATTATTTACACTACTGGTCATTGTTCAGTCTGTTGTCCTCATTTTTATTGCCATATTCACGACGTTTCGGCCGTTGTACGCTGCAGCCTTCTTCGGGTGATATACGTTGAAATTTTGTATCGAACCTCCTATTTATTCCCCGGCGTAGATTGTTCTAATTACACCTGCCATGGCTTTTTGGAATATCTCAGTTTCCTTGTGGATATATGTGACTCATTAATAGGAAAGTCGCCATCATATGTCCGAAACTTCGCCCACTTGGAGATAATAAAAAAAAATGTCATCCCTTTCAATTTCAACCAGATAGTGGGCATGGACCTGGTGTGTTTGTACATCTAGGTACGCACGAACGAGTCACTATCAGTAGTCAGCCAGAGACTGGTCTCGAACTCATCTCGTACCAGGAGAACGTACCAGTATACCAATAGGTAACCCGATGGAGATTTTCTGTACGCAAACAACTTACTTCAGAATAGTGTATTTATAAGTTTTGCCCCTACTAGGGGCGTCAGACCATTCCCTAATCAGTGTCCAGAATGATGCCAAACCTAAGGCATGTACCGTTTCATAGAACGATTTTTCAAATTGGGACAGCTTTCGATCCTATATGATGGGAGCTCTCCTCCCAATCTTCTTCAAGCATGCGGCTTCAAAAACTGCTGCCTTTATCACTGGAATGGAGAGTTTTATATTCCCTACCAAAAGTTCCAGCAAAAAAAAACAAAACAGTCAGCCCTAGTTCAACCCCGAATGCGCTTCAGCCATAATTCACCGAAACCACTACTTTAATATAATTTGCAAGGAGGTACGTAGTTCTGCCCTCACTGTACTCAGAACTGCCCGCAATTGCTGCAAAAACGTTCTAGAAAACACCAAGCGCAGCTATGCACGAGCAGTTCAGACCAAGGTTGAAAAGAAACAAATTGGATCCCGTGAATTATGTAAGATCACCAACCAAATCATGAACAAAGGTACAGCAACTGTGCCCATGGTTCTGAAGTCATATCTTCCTCGATAGACAAGGCGAACCTCTTTGCTTCCATCTTTGCCTCTAACTTAACGTTAGATAGCAAAACCATTCGCTCTCCAAATTTCCACGTCTCACTGAGCACAACCTTACCATCACAGCACGAGAATATATAGACTTATCAAAGGCCTTGACTCTAAGAAAGCCACTGGACCAGACAAAATTCCAGTGGTTGTCTTTAAGAACATCAACCCGGAATTATCCCGAATGCTAGCAAAATTATTCAACTATGCTTGAAGGAGAAATTCTCCCCAAGCCTATTGAAGTGTATGTCCGGTTTTAAAGAACGTGGGGATGCGATCTTCCCCTGTATAGACCCCTCCGTATCCTCAATATCATCCGCAAACTTTTTGAGGCCATAATCACTAAGAAGGTCGTTGAGCACCTAAAAAAGAACGATCTCTTCAGTGTTGAGCAATATGGGTTTCGGTTGGCCCGATCTACTGACCATATCCTAATTACCATCACTCACAGAATCAAACACACTTCGAGGTCCATAGAACTAGATATATCAAAGGCTTTCGACAGGGTGTGGCACAAAGGTTTACTACACAAGTTCTCTAGTTAAGTAATCACCGAAATAATATTTCCTAACAGGTAGGTCCCTGAAGTACGTATCAAGGGCCAGTCCTCGGGGGATCTAGCGGTCAACGTAGGCGTTCCCCAGGGGTCACTCCACGGACCAACCTGTTTTTAATCTACATAAATGACCTGCCTGAGAATATACTCAAATCATTTGTAAACATCTATGCCGATGATACGACTATATGCGGGCGTACATCTAAAACTCTCGGTGCTTAGAGATTGGCGACTGGTCTCTCTTCCAATCTTGCACAAACTACACAATGGGGTAAAAACTGGCTGGTTACATTCAATGCCTCGAAGACCAAGCTAGCTACATTCCATTATCCCTGATTTGACCTCGAACTACCACCAATCAGGATGAACAGGGAGGTGCTTTCAGGGAAGCTCTATGCCTTGAATAATTCTGGGGCCTCAAACCCACACCGGACCTCAAATGGAACTCGTATATTGTTAAGGATTCAAGTAAAATGGTCAGCTCTCTGTACCGTTCAAGTAAGTATCTGACTCCTGGTATCCTCTACCTTTACAAGAGCCAGATCAGGCCCAAAATGAAGTAATGTTGTAATATTTGGGCTGGAGCAGCTTTTTCCCGCGAACAACTGCCCTGTGGAACCGATTACCAACTGAGTGTTTCCCTGATCACTACAATCTTAACCTGTTTAAGGCTAGGGTTAACTGTTATCTTCTACTCCTATACACACAAATAACCTCCAAACGTAACCCTCTGCCTCGAGTGGTCCCGGGCCTTGTAAAGAGTGGAACTCGCTGTAAAAAAGTAAAATAACGTGAGCGCCTTTTTATTTATTTTTTTTAATTATTTAATTTTAAAAATTCAAGAAAATATTCTACCTAATCTAATGTTTTCTTGAATGTTAGGTACTTTGGTTTTAAATTTATTAGAGTGACTGTTCTTATTTTCTGAAAATTTCGTGTATTGCTTCCATATTTACAAAATAAACACAAAACATTCAAAATAATTTTTAGGAATTCAAAATACTTTTTAAAATACTGGAAGTCGCTGAATTGTAGTAAGCTTTACCGTTTAGGATTAGTGAATATACTTTTTACTTGATAACAATATAACCTATCCAAATTAATACAGAATGTTTATAAGATTTGAAACTTTATACATTATTATAATTAATTAAAAAAAAAAAATGAAAAAAAATTCTTGTAAAATTCCTTATTCGGCGTAAAAAAAATAGTGTCCATAATATAGCATATTCATAAAATCAATTAAAAGTTTTTCTAATTAAATAATATCTTAGTTTTAATTTACAATTCAGAACATATTTTCGGTAACTGGTGGACCTGTTTTACAAAAAGAAATTGATTTAAATTCTCCAAGCACATTTGGTTAGAACTAATATAAAGATAATGTGGCACAAAAATTTCTCGAAATTTCATAAAATTAAATAAGTGTATGATAAAGGGATGTAAAAAAAACATTTTTTTTTTTATCAAACTTGTCTAAAAAAAAGAAACATATGTGAATAAGTCATGGAAGTTTCATTAAAATCTGACAATTATTTGATTTTTGCAAGAGTTTCCAAATCACTCAGTTTAGAGGCTAAAATTTCGTATGTTAATTTATGGTCGCCAGCTTACGCAAGAGAAACGAATTTTTAATCAAAATTTTAAAGCTTCTAAAATGGATTAGAAATATATAATTTAATAAAAAACAAACTAACAAAAAAACAAACAAACAAAAAAAACAACCTTTGGCCTTTCCTTTTATAAATACAGATTTGATGATAAAACTTTTTATTGAATTTGGGGATTTTTAATCATGACTTGCTCTTTTTTTAGCAGATCTTTGAAGGTACTTTGAAGGTATATATATATATATATATATATATATATATATATATATATATATATATATATATATATATAGTTGGATTGATGTGAGTTTGTGACCGTGGGTTTCACGCTATTTGCGATCATCAGACGATCGCAAAAGCGTGAAACCCAGGGTCACAAACTCAGATCAATCCAACCAAATATGTTTATCACTGATATTGGGCGCTTTCCAATAAATAACGCGCATATATAATATATAAATAATATATATAATAAATTGCATATATATATATATATATATATATATATATATATATATATATATACACATTTCACAAACACACACACACATATATATATAAAAGGATGTCTGTGTTTGAACGTGTGCATGTATGAGTGTATTCGGTGCATCAAAAATGATTGAAACATGTAAGTACATTTACAATCGCCTTGTACTTCAAGAATTATTATTTCCTTTGTCTTCAATGCAGAATCTAAGAGAAAAAGAAGAATAAAAAGGAATTTCAATAGAACTAAACAACTTTAATGTTTTTAAATCATCTTAAATGTAAAAAAAAACCAAAACAAAACAACAAAGTGGGTTCACTTCTGTCCAAAAAGCAAAGAAAACATGCGATTTACATGTGGCGTGTCGTCATCATTACTTTGATCTTCAACACATTCTACGTCAAACTCTGGTAGAATATTTTCTAGATTTGGTTTGATCTCATCGGTGCTGAATATTTCACTGGCATCCTTTTCAATTTCCTTAATATCTAGAGGAGGAGGGAATTATGGATTTAGTCACTCTTTTTTTGTTGAGGGTTGTAACTTAAGCCATATAATGTCAGTAGTGAAGTTGCTTACAGTTTAATCAAATTTGAGCAAAGTTGCTTTTTATAAAATCAATTCACCCCACGCAAGCCAATAAAGCCACCAAAAACGCAAGAGAATGTGAGGAAAAACTACTATTAAAGAGAGAAGCAACAATAAAAGAACAAGAATTGAGAAGACAGAAGATAACAATTGATATTGCACTTAAATTTTTGAAGATCAATGTTAACAAAAAAAAAAAAAAAAAAAAAAATAGAAACCGGAAGTGACTTCCACAAGCGACAAGTGCGATATAAGAAACTGTTAGCATAGAACTTACGGTTGCATCTAGTCATTTGAAGTGTCAAATTATTAGGCCTTGCCGATGAAGGCCAAAGGGGGATGGAGGAAAGCTGGTCTTCAATCTGTTTTATCTTAAACTTAGGTATCCACAACTACTGATCCAAACATACTACAGTATTCCTTAGAATAAAACAACACATTCTTACTTAACATTCTTACTACAGCCACCATAATACCTCATAGTCTCTATGAAATCCTAACAAGTTCTCATATGTACAATTAGTCTGGGGGTAGGTAATCAATTTAACCGTAGTGGAAAGTTCATCAGAACAATTACCGTGAAAGTATTCATACGAAAGTCACATGGAAGACATGTTACGGCGGTGGGAAAGTGACTGAAGCCGAGATGCCAGGTCAGAATCAATAACATTGCAGATTCTTTTTTGGATTTTAATAAGAATCTCTAAATATATACCAGGAGCAATGGACCATATCTGGTAGCAATATTCAAAGCATGGACGCATGTTAGACTTTTAAATATGTAAGACGGTTTCTTGTTTATAGACAAACTGCTTATCTAAAAAAAAAAGAAGAAAAATCCTGCACAAGGGCACAAACGTGCAGTATCAGACTGAATTTTGATTATTGAAAAGTGTATACGCAGACTCCGTTTCAACAGACGAAATGTCGCAATGTCTAGCTAATCTATCGTTATTTCTATCAAAAATGTTCTAGCAGACTTCAATCCTTACTTCCACCAGTTCAGACCTTCACAGCTAAAACTCATAGACTGAGACGAATCATCTCCATTCCCTTCGTATTCTATTGGTAAGAAAGAAGAATCGCTACTTTGTGGAACATACTCCCGAGGGGATGTTTCCCTGATCTAGGCAACCTTAAGTTCTTCGGATCTAGGGTTAATCGATATTTTTTTCGATATATCATAAACTGTAGTTATTAACTCTTCCTTTTTCATTCAAACAACAGCTACGTTCAATCATCCTCTACCTTGAGTTGTTCTTGAGCCTTGTAATAGGTGAAAAATTATTTAAAAAATTGTGTTGGAGAAATAAGCTTATTAACTATTATTTTTGTCTGCATCTACATTTCTATTGATATGACCTTGGCTGGGGTCTATACCCTTTAATCAGAAAATGGTAAAATATATACGGGATGACAGTAGATTAACGGTTTTAATCCCTTGCCTAATTCATGATAACGATTCGGGGATGATAAACAATCCAATTATTTTACTAAGCCTTTTCATATAAATCTTCCCATGTCTGTTTGAACGTTTCTTTTTTTTCTTACGTGAGTCATAGTAAATCAAGTGTTGCTGGCTTCGTTTAGGTTTTGTATTTAATGGCATAAAAGGGCCCGCCATTAACATTAAATCCTACCAGTATCTATTACTGGCGGGAACAATCTTAACATAAAATAAATAGATGATAACAGTGTATTTTTTTTTAATTATTTCACCCCAAGCAAGGCGATAGTACCACTAAGAAGCAAATGCGTTATTAGGAATGAAAGACAACGAAAAGTGAATCGAAAGGACAATAAAAGAACAGTTTCGAAAAAAAGAAGAAAATTAAACATTGACCAATGGTCCATTACGTAATTTCATGAACACGTTTTCCTAACATTTCAATATTTTATTTTTATAAAACTGAATTCAATCGGTGAATTTGATTTGGCCCAAGGTCGAAAGTATGGAGCACCTCACTAGTCAGTCGTAACTGATCTAGCGAAACAAGCTTGCTAACGATTATGCCCAATGTCAAATTGCCCAATAGTGATTCATTAAACATAGAATGAATTTGACTCAAGATCGACAGCATGAAGCACCGAGTAAGGATCGAACTCACTACACAGTTGTAATTGATTTAGCGGGACAAGCTTGTTAGCCATTACACCACGTCGGAGTGCCCAATTCAATCGCTGAATAATTACCCTAACAATAAATAAATGTATTTGGCCCCAAGGGAAGTCTTTGAAGGATCTAAGGCTACTGCCATCAAATCACCCCAAGCAAGGTGATAATGCCACTAAGACGCAATGCATCAGTGGGAGTGAAAGAGAACGAAAAGACTTTAGTGAGTAGAAAGGACAATAAAAGCACAGTAATTAAACATAAGGAAATAAGTAATTAAACACTGAACGATGGTCCTTTCCCTAATTTTATGAACATATTTTCCTAACATCTCAATATTTCCGAAGGCTTATAAAACTAAATTCAATCGGTGAAAAGTGATTTACTAAGCTTAGCGTAGATCTGGCACAAGGTCGAAAATACGGAACACCCAGTGAGGATCGAACTCACTACTCAGTCGTAATTGATCTAGCGACACAACTATTACACTACATGGATGCCCCCAATTCATTTTTGTGAATAATTAATATAGCAATAAATAAGTATTTTGTCTTTAGGTAATTCTTTGTCGTGATATAAGGCGAATGCCGTCAAATCACCCAAAGCAAGGCGATAATGCCACTAAGACGCAATATGTTACTAGGAGTGAAAAAATAACTTTAGTGAGGAGAAAGAACAATAAAAAACCGGGTTCAGGAAGTCATGAAATGGCGACAAGGCATTGTATTTAAATTTTTGAAGCTTGTAGGTGGCGGGTAATCAAGAAACAGGAAGAGGTCACTAAAGGCGAGCAGAACGAGAAAAGAAGAAACTGCTAGATTAAAGCTTACGATTGCATCTCGCTCGTCGTTGTCGTCGTCGATTTCTTCTTCTTGATTTCTTCTTCTTGATCGTTTCCTTTATGATAAAGGCGTAGATAACTAAATTCGTAGCCAACGCACAGGTTCAGGTCGAGAAGCTTCTAGTTTCACCAAAATCTGCTCCCATCATCCATTTCCTATCGCAGAGTAGAAGAATGTGCCGATGGCGTTAATGTGTTTAAGGTGAACAACTTGCCAGGAAATGACCCACACACTTGATCTCATGACCTTTCTCTGCGGTACGTATGGAATGAGAAATGCAGAATCAAGTTATGAAACTACAACAGACTGCCGTTGTCTCTGTTATAATTTCGAGTGGGGCATTCTGTAGCATGTCTTTCATGCGTAGCCCTCATCATCTACTGGTTCAACCGTTGAGACACCGTTCAACAGTAAAAAAGTGAGACCTAGTTGCCAATATATTAGTGCGCTTAAATTCATGCAGTGGAGTTACCAAGGAGAAAATCTCATCAGAACAGATATCAAACACAGGAATAAAATTGTAGGAAAACCCACAGGAGGCAGTAAAGAAAAGCGAGAAGGAAGGACTACACATCAATTGTAAGAAGACAGAATGCATGCTTGTCAGGAAGAGAAAAATCCTAAGATGCGAGCTATGAATTGGAGATACCAAAATCAAGCAAGTACGAAAATTTAAATATCTGGGAAGTGTTTTAATGGAAGACATCAAAATATGTCAGAAAAACAGTCTAGCAAAAGAGGCCTTCTAGAAGTTAAGCAAAGAAACAGAAAGATTTTCGCTAGAAACAAAGGCAAGTTACTGGGTTGTTACGTTATATCAGTGCTCCTATATGGCAATGAATGCTGGAGAATATTTATAGACCAATAGACGGACAGGAATCCAGACAGAAAGAAAAAAAAAAGAAAGAAAAGAAAATAAAGGAAGAAAGAAAGAAAAAAGAAAGAAAAGAAAATGTGGACAAACAAAGAGAGAATAATAGAAATACAGACAGATAAACCAATCAACAGACAGGAGTATTGAGTGAGTGCGAGAGAGAGAGAGAGAGAGAGAGAGAGAGAGAGAGAGAGAGAGAGAGAGAGAGAGACCGATAGACAGACAACAGAAAGAAAGAATGTCGACAAGCAGAAAGAAATAATAATAATAGTCCTGACAGGCAACTAGCGAGATAGACAGACAGAAAGAAAAGAAGAAAGGAAGAAATACAGACAGATAAACCGATAGACATAAAGAAAGAAGGAAAGAAAAATGTGGGCAAAAAAAAAAGAAAAGAAAAAAAAGAATATTAGATATACAGACAGATAAACCAATGGACAGACAGGAATCCAGACAGAAAGAAAGAAAGAAACAAGAAAGAAAGAAAGAAAGAAAGAAAGAAAGAAAGAAAGAAAAGTAACGAGAACTATAATGTAAATAATGAAACGCCAGATCTTTTTTGTTTTTCTATTTGTTTATTATTAATTCTTTCTAGTTAATTCTTCGCTAGCACATGTTCCAGAACGATTTAATTAAGGATCATAATTGTTAATTATGGCCTTGTTGAATTTCGATTACCAATATTATTCCACACAGGCCCATTTAAGACGTTTAACGAGCCTCTGAGGAATATGTCTTCAGGATCTTTTATTTCTCCCTCTTACGCGTTCTTGTAAATTAGCAACATTATAATCTTCATTAGCAGAAACAATTCCGAAAAAGCAATAGGCTATATTACCTATTATATAATTTGATTGTAGTTTTTATTAAGGATCACTGAAAAAAAAAAAAGAAAAAAAAAAGGAACTGCGTCGAAATGATTTTGGTTTGTTATATAATGCAAAAATCGGCTGCAATATTTCAGGAAAATAAGTTTGTTTATTTCGCGTATAATTCTGTTTTCTCGATGCCAGTAGCCGGAGAGGGAGGAATAAAGCACGCGTTCATGAAGAGAACGCTACGTCCTGAAGAAGAAGAAGAAGAAGAAGAAGAAGAAGAAAGGAGGAGGAGGAGGGGTATGAAGAGGAGGAGAAAAAGAAAGAGGAAGAGACAAAGCAAAAGAAAAAGGAGGAGAAGGAGGAGAAAAAGAAAGTGGAAGGGAAAAGAAAGGAGAAGAAGAAGGAGGAGGAGGAAGCGACAAATGAAGAGAAAAAAGAAAGAGGAGGAGGAAAAAAGAAAGAGGAGAAGAGAAAGGAGAAGAAGCAGAAGAAGAAAGAAGAGGAGAAAAAGGAGGAGGAGAAAAAGAAAGAGGAAGAAGGAGGAGGAGGAGGGGAAAAAGAAAGAGGAGGAAGGAGGAGTAGGGGAAAAGGAAGAAGGAGGAGGGGAGGGGAAAAGAAAGAGGAAGGAGGAGAAAAATAATGTAGAAGGGAAAGAAAAAAGGAGGAGGAGGAAGTGAAAAATGAAGAAGAGAAAAGGAGGAGGAGGAGGAGAAGGAGGAGGAGGGAAAAAGAAAGTGAAGAAGAAGAAGAAGAAGAAGAAGAAGAAAGAGGAGGAGACGGAGGAGAAGGACGAGAAAGATGAGAAGAAGAATAAGGAGTAAGCTCGGATACTTAGAATTAATAACAAAGAGAAAAATAAAAGCCCTGATGCCATCTCAGTTACTTCCGATTTCAGGATGTGCGGATGGTGTAACAGAAAAAGAGATCGGCTAACCGAGTTCGAATTCCGACCGAATTCGTTACATTCACTTTTGCAGAAATGTCCTTGAAAAAAATGTGAATCCGTATCTTCTCTCCCTAGCTATGGGTTAAATAAGAGCGTTGACTGAAATCTTTCCAGGAGGTGACAACCATTCTCGGAAAATGAAAACCAGCCTGAAGAGGGAGGAAAACACTCCACTACTGCTGCTGTTGCTGCAGTATATATGATGCCCCCATGATCCTAATAGGTTTACAAGTTCCACTTCACATTCCCGTCGAAAAGATCACTCCAACCATCTTTCTCTCCGTCTTAAACTATTAGGTTGGTGCAAAAATAATGACGTAATAATGTCGTTTTTTGACGTATTTTTTAACGTCAAAAAACGGCATTATTACGTCATTATTTTTGCACCAACCTAATACATACAAGGGTGGATCAATAAGTTTGCAGCCTATTAGCATACTTTTCACTCATGCATAATGTTATGTGTGTGTGATTAATATAACCGGAACAAATGCACTGAGAAGGAAGGATTTAGGACGAGGTAAGATTGTTGAACTACGGAATAAGGGGGCTATCGCAACGCGCAATAACGGATCGAATTAATGAAAGTCAGATAGATGCGTGCGTGTATGACCCAAAAAGATATGGGCCTAAGACGAGAGATAGTAGAGCCCGGATGATGCTCAGTCGGGACAAGAGGTTAGTTATCAGCACATGCCAACAATGCCGTAATCTGTTCAAATTCACAAAGAGATAAGCAGGCGAACATTTCCGAAATCTGAAATTCGGCAATGGAAAAGATTTCAACGTCCATCTTTGGAAATGTCCCACAAACAATAAACTGGACATTGAAAGACTTCATCAGGCACCAATATTAGAATAATACATTGGTAATGTTCGCTTGCATTTAGCTTTTATTTATTTATAATTTATCGAGCAATGTCACTCATACATACGCAGTCTGACTGTGTCTGTCAATCATTCTTTATCTATATATCTATCTATCTAGCTTATATGTCTGTGAGGCCATATATCTACAACCTGGTCATGGCTAAAATGCAAGCATCGGGCCATGGCTAAGCACGAAACAGGTGATCGCCGCTGGGTATTGAGCTCAATGTACACTTTTATATTTACATATGCTCTATCCATCATATTGAGCACTTAACTCATGAATATAGCATATGTAAAAAGTATATTTTTGTCATATATATATATATATATATATATATATATATATATATATATATATATATATATATAATTATTTATTTTAAAAATATGATTCCAACACGCTACATAAGAGTTCTCATGTTACATGAGAACTGTTATGTAGCGTGTTGGAATCATATTTTTAAAATAAATAATTATATTTATGCTCTACTTTTGTATCGAGCACTATTTTTTAAAAATAATAACGAAAATACTAAAGAACTTTGGATTATTTACCTAACGAGTTCTTTCCTATATATTTTTCACACACACACACACACACACACACATATATATATATATATATATGTATATATATATTGCACTAGGCAATTAACAGTTATGAAAATAAGATTTCATACCTGAATTCATCAGATTTATACCTGATGATTGCCTAGTGCATGGAACCCTGAGTCGTACTGTCAGCGTGGGGTATATATATATATATATATATATATATATATATATATATATATATATATATATATATATATATATATATGCACACATGCATAAACGTACATATGCCTTCACAAATAGGAAGGAAAGACAGATTTTAATGGAATATATGATATTTCTCCTGGACACTTCAACCTGGTGTAATAGTAGGCTTGTCTCTTAAGATCAATTTCAATTGAGTAGAGAGATGAATCTTCGCTTAGTAAAAAACTATAACATTTTACCAGTGCTGTCTTTTTTTAAGTCCAGTTTATCAGTTTGCGACCTACGTCAGGGTTTTAAACACTTTTAATTCGAATATCTCTATTTTGAAGTCGATGTATCAACTATCTTCGTTGTTCGACTGTTGGTAGTGATCAACACTTCTATATCGAGAACAATGAAAATATACCGGTTGGATGATGGGGATGGAAAGAACTTTTTTTTTTAAAGCCAGATTGTATTTTAGAAATGTCTGTTAGATTATTTTTTCCGTTGACTTCAAAAACTGACGAAAACTTTCCTGGTGGCTATCGATGATCCTTCTTTTGCTTATCGCCCGGTTTACTCTGCTTCTTAGTTTTTTGAACAGGTGTAGAAATTTATCCCTTGTTTCCTGTTTAGAATTGAATTCCCAGTTCCATTTCCTAAAGTCTGCTCATTCTCTTTCACTCCCAATAACCCCTTGTGACTTAGTGGTATTAACACTTTGTTTTGGGTGAAATGATAAAAAAAAAAAAAAAAATAGAAAACGAAAACGGTTTGATATAAGATTAACTGCTCCCTTTTTTTTTCATGTGGTCAGGAAGATTTTGTAACTTTAGAAGAAAATCCTGAATTTGTAGTGTGGAATGAGCAATGCGAAGCAACTCTTCGACCATTGCAGAGTAGGTAATACTTGTTGCATGCATAAGGCACACGAACTTTGCGAACGAAGCAGGCCTTCTTAGCCACAAGAAGATGAGAATTTGTAGAGTTTTGACAAATTACGGTTCACACTACACCATGAATAATTTAACATGCAAGGGCGTATGAGAAGTCATGTGGAAATGGCTCTGGTCTCAACTTTCACAGGAAAACCAACGAACAACCTGAAGAGAGTTTACAAAACAGGCCAGGCCCTGTACAGAACAACTTTATCTTTCACTTCTTTTCGCTTCAAAAAAAAATTATCGTTTTCACCAGAACTAAAACTAGGGATCAAACTTTTCTGTCATGGTCAAATTCGCTCCACGATTCCACAGCCATCTTGTATGTATGTAGCGATATTTTGTGTGTGTGTCCTTTGTTAGCGTCATGGCGTCTGCGCGAGTGTGTTTAATTTTTGAAATGGTAGCGTAATCTGAGTGTGTATTAAAAATTACGTGTTTTTTGGGGCTGCAGGATAATATCATGAATGTCCGAAGCGAACGTCTAATACTGGGTTAGAACGTTTGCAAATGTTTGAATCTTACATTCTTTAAGTATGACACACACACACATACATAAACACACACACGCACACAGACACGCGAACACAGACACGCACGCACGCACACACACACACACACACACACACACACATATATATATATATATATATATATATATATATATATATATATATGTTATTTACTTATGTTAAGCATTTCACACCAACCAATACGGGAGTGCCATTAGCAGGCAAGGGGTGGAGAACAAGAGTAAAGTGGTGTGCTTGGGGATAGGATAAACAGAAGGGCGGGGAACAAAATTAAGGCGTCAGAAGATGTCGATTGACATTACACTTGAATATTTGTAGATTATAGCTATCAGGGAAGCAAGTAGGAGGAAGGGAGTTCCACTGTCAGGGAGTGCGAGAGAAGAAGCTGTTGGAGTAGAAGAGGCGGTTATTTTTAACCATTTCGACAGCGAAGGGTGTGACCTTGATGCCAACCTAGTAGCACGCTTAAATTCATGCAGTTTGGGAACCAGCGAAAGCAACTCGTCAGAACAGAAGCCGTTAAAATATTTATAGGAGTGACAGAGGGAAGCCACGCTACGTCTGTGAGAAAGCGACTGTAGACTAGATGCCAGATCAGGACCTATCACATTGCATATCTGTCTCTGGATTTTATTGAGGACCTCGAGACTTACAGCGGAGGCACCAGACCATATATAGCAGCAATATTCCATGCAAGGACGGATGGTTGATTTATAGATTTGAAGAGTGGACTCAGACGAGAAAAACTTTCTAGCACGACACAGAGAACCAACTTTTCTTGTGGTAGATGAAGCCATTGAGTCTATATATTTGTTCCAACCTCATATCAGCGGACAGAGTGAGATCAAACAGGAGCAGGAGCAATGATGTTTACAAGCCATTTCCTGCCACAGTCAACCACAGATAGCATACATTTGTGTATTTATGGGCTAAGAGTACAAACTATTAGACTTAGGTGATTGTTGATATAGACAGAGTGAACGTAAAAATAAACATTGAATGGTATATATAATTGAGTCAATTGCGGATAACCCATAACGATTGTATTGAATGATTTCTGGAGGGTCCGTCTACGAAACTCTGGAGTCAGGATGCTGAAGATAACATCAATCACCCAAGTGACAAACTTTTTACTTGTATTAATAATAATATATAATATAGTCAGAGATCCTATATATATATATATATATATATATTTGTGTATTTGTTAGGCAGCAAATTCTCTTTTAGGTATGTCTGATTGAATAAATTACAGACATTATGTCTGCTTATTTTTAACAAAATCCGTTAATGCTCACGAATAACATTCCATGTTAAAGGATGAGAGAAATGTGCTATAGCTGTTTAAATTTCTTTTATTTTCCTTTTCTCAAGTACTTCGTGAGTATGAACACATTTTATCAAAAATTAGCAGACGTAATGTCTGTAGTTTATTCAATCAGACATACATACATACATATATATATATATATATATATATGTGTGTGTGTGTTTGTGTGTGTTTATTCATATCTATGTATCTATTTACACTGAAGAATGGTACTAAAAACTACGAAGATGAAAACAAGTGTGAAACAATTTTTCGGTAACATTGCGTAGCAGCCTATAGCGGAGTTTGTTTTTGTTTGTGCGTCAGTCGCCAAGGATCGAAACACGCAATTGCGGCGAATCGTGCTTTATGTTGTAAACAACCATTGAACGCGCTGGTTCTTGAATATGCCGGTGATTTTGTTTTTAATGTCAACTTTTCTGTCACCTCAATATTTTCTTCTTCTTCTTCTTTCTTTTTTTTTTTTTTTGCTAGTGGGGTCAAATTGGTACAACCCGCTTAGGTTGTATTATGCGATCAAGATAGTGCAATTTGCCGGAGTTCAAGTTATTGTGTCTGTAAATTTTTTTTCCGGTGCGTTTTTCTCAGACAAAACTACAAGAGATCGACGAATTCTGCAGACAAAGTACATTTCTATTCTGTTTTCTTTTGTATATACAGGATGTAACAGCAAAATTGTCCAATTGTTATATTAACCTTTGAACCGTTGTACCCTTTGAAATGATTAAATATATCTTACTGGAATTCTCCGAGGTTTTTATAACATTATTTGACTCTACTTTGAACAATAAGAATGTATTTAGTTCTTTGATTTGAAATGATGATCTCTCTTGATGTCGTGAGCTCATAATTTAGATTTTCTCTCTACTGTTCCCTCTTTTTTGAAACTTTTTCACCGTTGTCTTGATTGTTCTTGAATGGACTTTGAAGATGGAAGCCACGTTGATACCATTGCTGATGGCCTGAATGATCTTTCCCCCCCCCTCAGCATTGCTCACTTGGGAAGACATAGTGTGGCTGACACAAAACAATTTTAATCTATTCTCTTTCTAGTTGAATAAATCAAATGTTTTTTTTTAATGATTTTTACGACAAATTGTATCAAGATGGTCAAACGTCTTACCGGAAAACTTTGAAAAAGAAACTCAATCAGTCTAGAGATTTTTTGCATATGAAACATTTTGTGGGATAAACAATTATCCATACCCTTACACGATCTGAAAATTTTGCTGTTACATCCCATATATATATATATATATATATATATATATATATATATATATATATATATATATATATATATATAAACCTGTTTTCTTTCTAGCTGAATAGCTCAAGGGGTTTTTTAGTTATTAAATTTTGAAAAGTATTTCATCCATCTTAATTTTAATCGCTTCTACTGGAATTTTATAGTTATTAGTAAACAGGTAATATTACATTGAATTTTTATTAGATAAACCATTGTCAGACATTATTAACTTTTGACATGTATTTCTTCCATCTTAATTTTAATTAATTTTAAACGCTTCTACTCAGACTGGAATTTTATAGTTATTAGTAAACAGGTAATATCACATTGAATTTTATTAGACAGATCATTGTCAGAATAAATTTTGACACGTATTTCTTCCATCTTAATTTTAATTAATTTCATTCGCTTCTACTCAGACTAAGATTTTATAGTTATTTGTAATTCTTATGCTTCAAACAGCAAGGCTCAATACAAACAATACATTCTTAAAGTTATGGCGGGTATAACAGCAAAATTGTCCAAATCGTGTAACAGCAAAATTGTCCAATTGCTAGATTAAGCTTTGAATCGTTGTATCTTAGAAATGATTAAAGATATCCTACTGGAATTATCTGAGGTTTTTATAACACTATTTGACCGCACTTCGAGCAAAAAGAATGTATAATTACTCACCAAGCTTAACAGAAGAATCGTAGTGAAATCGATCATAAACAAAAATACCATGCTCATCATTAATTAATCATAGCTAAGGATCGGAAGCTTATGGAGGACTGAAATAAAGTTCATATATATATATATATATATATATATATATATATATATATATATATATATTCCAGAATCATTTTCCAACTTATTCAAGATGATCTTCGCCCTCTCTAGTCTTATAACTTTCTGTCCTGGAGTAACAAGGTACCTGACAGGTTTCATGTACGATTTAATTTTTAATTGCTCTTTGGACTGTCATAGCTGAAACTGCTCTCTCACGTGCCAAACGTCTTATGAATTGTCTTGGATCTTTTCTAATTGATCTCTTTAGCTCTAAGTTGAAATGATGATCCCTCTTTATGTTGTGACTTGCTGTTTCCTCTTTCATAAACTTATTCACAGTTCTCTTGATGGTTCTTGAATGGACTTTGAAGATGGAAGCCAGAGTATGAATTTTGGTACCATTGCTGAAGGCCTAAATGATGCTTTGCTCTCACCGTTGCTTAGTTGGGAAGACAAGTGGGACTGAGACAAAACGATTTTAACCTGTCCTCTTCTAGCTGAATAACTGAAAGGTTTTTTTCAGTGATTCTTACGACAAATGGTTTCAAGATGGCTAAACGTCTTATATGAAAACCTAGAAAAAAGAAACTCGATTAGTTTAGTGCTTTTTTTTTTTAGATATTAATCATTTTGTGGGATGGACAATTATTCTGTAACACAATTTAGACAATGTTACTATTACACCCGGTCTGTATATATATATATATATATATATATATATATATATATATATATATATATATATATATATATATATATATATAATGATGTAGGCAGAATTATTTACCCCTACTGAATATTTGCATGTTTTCTAAGGAAATGCGAATATTTGCAAGTACTTACTGAATTTACCACAAATAGTTGATTCCGTTTTGAAGAATTCCTGAAATTTTTAGAAGTCTCGATCTATTATATTCATAGTTATAGATTTTTCTAAAAATTGTTGCAGTCCAAAATTATTCACCCTCCACCTTACCTTCTTTTTCTTTGTCTTTGTAACGGCATTCACCCGGAGTGGGTTGAGCCGGCTCCAATATTGGGAATTATGAAATAATATTGCTCTATGGCAATTGTAATGTTTTATTCTTAATTTGACATTTAATACAAACACCCTTTGAAAATGAAATAGTATTGACCTGATTCTATAACATTCTAAAAGGTGATGGAGAAGACCATATGTGAGTGTAACGGTAATTCATTCATTCTGTAACCATTCAGAAAACGGCTGAATTTAACAAGAAGCTCCAAATGAAGATAGTTGATGTGCACAAACAAGGAAATGGATATAGAACACTTCTTAAGAGTTTAAATGTTCCTAGATCAAGAATTCGTAGTATTATCAAGAAGTACAATGAGACTTATTGTATTGAGAATAAATTAAGGACTGGCAGAAAATGGTTAAATTTTTGTGAATAGAAAAGAGAATTTGCTGCCTAAACACACACACACACGCGCGCGCGCGCATATATATATATATATATATATATATATATATATATTAGGTTGGTGCAAAAATAATGACGTAATAATGTCGTTTTTTGACGATACGTCAAAAAACGACATTATTTTTGCACCAACCTAATATATATATATATATATATATATATATATATATATATATATATATATATATATATATACTGTTGTGGACAGAAATATTCGCCCCCACTGAATACTTACATATTTTCTAAGAAAATGCGAATATTTACAAGAACTTATTGAATTTACCATAAATAGTATTTAGTTTTAAATAATTCCTGGAATTTTTAGAAGTTTCGATCGATTATATTCATAGTTATAGAATTTTCTAAGAATTGGTGCAGTCCCAAATTATTCCCGCCCAACCCCTTATGGAAATTATGAAATAATATTGCTCTATGGCAGTTGTAATATTTTCTTAGTTTGACACCCTTTGAAAATGAAATAGTATTGACCTGATTCTATAATATTCTAAAACGTAATGAAGAAGACAATATGTGAGTGCCAAGTAAGGCGGTTGTCCATGAAGGGTTGGGCTGAGGCGTGTGCCACTTATGTCCTTCTCCTCATTCTTTACCGGCTGGTTGTACTTCCCCACTGTAAGGAGCGTAAGAAGACGATCGAGCGCTTGCTGGCCTCCCACTTGTGGTGTGTCTGTACCCAATGTCCGTGTTATGCGGGACTGGGAATGCCACCGACACGCCTCGGGGTTGGCTTTTCATACGCCGCGCATTGACAGAGGATTCGATCATGTCGAGGAGTATGAGGGTCGCCTTATTATCTCTCCTTCGGTTTCCAGAGCTGAGTGCCTTCGTAAGCTTAGGAATCAGTCGAATTTCCTCCTTGAGGGTAATTCCTCGTTCCGCAGACTTTGCACAATCTAGGAGACGGTTTATGTAATTAGTTGAGGGGACCGCGAACGATCCTCTCTGTGGGCGGCTCCGCTTGTCGTCGACGGAGTCGCTCGTTTTCTGGTCTTGGGCGCGAGCGGCGGATTACCTCAGCAACCCTGAGTTTTCGCTTACCTAGCGATTGGTCCGGAACAGACTATCTCTCAATGACATCGCCTTCAGATGGTCATTTATTTAAACTATTTATTTATTATATTGTTTATTGAAATGGTTGCTAAACTATGTCTAATTGCCAATCAATTCGAACTTTATAAAATAGTAAATAATAATAATTTCCTTATAGTTGGTTCATATATTTTAATAATTTGCTAAATATTTATACATTAATGAATAAATAATTGTTTTCATATTTATTTCTTTATAAATTGGTAAATGATAAATATTGCATTCGTCTGAATTGTATTAGTTTTTAGAAAGTTGTAAATATAAAATTATTCTTGCAAATTAACTTTGTCAATACCGGTTTTTTGTCAGGAACGTATAAGAAAGGAAAGAAAAACAAAACAAAACCGTTATCTTTTCATGATCAAAGAGAAGCACTTTACTTTCACCCGCATGGCTGATGCTAACCTCCAGGAGAGCCACTCATTGCGCTTTTTAGGTCTCACGTTTTCTACTGAATTGAAGTGGAATGATTATATTAAATCACAAACTAGGTCTAAGAAATTGGGTTCACTGTGTGGTACCAGACAATTTCTCGACACAATCCAAAGAAGGTTCTGAAATTATCGATCTTGACCTGGCATCTAAATTTCAGTCACTTTCCCAACCACGTGATGTGAATTCCCTTTGTCTTTTCTATAAATATTTTCATGGCAATTATTTTAATGTTCTCTCCCCACTTGGTACTTCGACCGCATGAACTTAAAGATATTACAAGATTGGCAGTTAGGTTTCATCGTTTTACTGTTGAAATAGCCAGGTGTAACCGTAAGTTCAATTCAAAATAGTTTCTTTCCCCGCACTTCTAGACTCTGGAAGCCTCTTCATGTTTCTTGTGTCGAGTTACCTCCTCCTAACTTTCGACACGGCTTCTAGGAGACACTCTCAGGACTATAAATATTCTGCTATACTTTTTTCTGATCTTATCCGCGTTTTCATCAACATGTATCCTCTTGCGGAGAACACGCGTTCTCTTTGGGAAACGCATGAACAATACGCCCCACCCCCCAGAAACACACACGTACGTACGCACATTCACTTGCTACACATACCTCCGATCCTCAAAAACTGAAATGCAAAGTCAATTATCTTCTGTCTTTGTGTTCATTTGCTGCCTTTTCTTCTCACTAAACTCTTTCATTCTCTTTCACTCTCAGTAAACCCTTGTGTCTTAATAGCAGTAGATGGTTGCTACGGGAAAAATAATTATATAAAAAAATACTTGATCTTTGTTTTTATATTTGATATCTTATTTTACAGTGGGGATGAATAGACTTAAGTTAAACTTGAATGGTTTACTTTTGAGTTTAATAAACAGTAACTGATTGTGAATAAAAGGGTCGAACCATTTTACATTGTTTTAAAAATGATATGGCCGGTATGGTGAACTCAAAAAGCATGAAACAGGTTCCGTGATATGATTTATATCATAACTTTCAATTTCATTGTCGTATTCACTGGCATTTTGAAAGTCATATTTAAATTTCTTTAATTGTTTTTTTAAAAATCTTACTTTAACTTTTTACAAATTCAACTTCGAACAATCTATATTAAGCTAACCCTTCCGACAAGGCTTCGAATATGACGAGTACACCCTATGTAAAATATTAAGAGCTTCTTAAAATCGTTAGGGACACGAATGTAACCAAGGCCATATGTGCCTATGGATTCTAGTATAATAATAATAATAATAATAATAATAATAATAATAATAATAATAATAACAACAATCATAAAACGTAGTTCAATATGAAATAGTCCAAGAAGGGTTGATATATCCCTTTCTACTACTTGTTTCTTTAAAAATATGACATGTTTTTCTATTGTATTTTACATGTGTGAGGACAAGAGATTTATTTTGGAGACATATGTGAAGATAATATCCTAATGGTTGTTCTTTTCCAGCGTTTTTTCACTAATCTATTAGTCATTATTAAAGATTTGCATTGTACCATAAAAATGGATTGTAGTTGACTACGTACGTATGTCTTTAATTTCCGAACACGGCTAATACATTACTGCCGTGTTCGGAAATTGATGTTATTAAGGATTGTTTTTTTCTTTATGGTTCTCATTTTTCTGTTCATATCTATCTATCTATCTATCTATCTATCTATCTATCTATCTATCTATCTATCTATCTATCAGAGTATATTAATATCTATCTATCTATCTATCTATCTATCTATCTATCTATCTATCAGAGTATATTAATATCTATCTATCTATCTATCTATCTATCTATCTATCTATTCTGTTCATATCATATCATATCTTTGTCTGTTCAGATCTATCTACCTATCTTTCTCTGTTCATATCTATCTATCTATCTATCTATCTATCTATCTATCAGAGTATATTAATATCTATCTATCTATTCTGTTCATATCTATCTATCTATCTATCTATCTATCTATCTATCTATCTATCTATCTATCTATCTATCTATCCATCAGAGTATATTAATATCTATCTATCTATCTATCTATCTATCTTAGTCTGTTCAGATCTATCTATCTATCTATTCTGTTCATATCTATCTATCTAATCTGTTCATATCTATCTGTCTATCTATTCTGTTCATATCTATCTATCTATCTATCTCTAAATAATTTCTGGATTTATTTTCAATTTGTTATTTCTTTTATGTCAAACGTTTTATAGATGTGCATGTTTGAAATAGAAGCCCATTTTTATTTTGGACAGTGTGTATTACGTCTATTAATGGATGGAAATGTTCTATTCTGTTCCTATTGATAAACGTTTCTTAACTGCCAATGTTGATAATGCTGAATCCACAACTCCTAGCATTCTTAAAGGAATTGGTACTCATATTGGCCATAATGTTAGAATCGTTTTATGGAGATTTTGTCACTGGGGACATGAAATATTCAGAAGATTGAATCATAAATTCATATTCCTACAATTTAGAGAATATGTCAGATGATTAATTGAAGTGAGATATTAATTTATGGACAGACAAGATTTTCAGATTCAATTTTGAGAACAAGTCTTTGGAGGATTTTTTTTTTGCGCGTACTGTATACATTTCCGAGACTTGATGGAAAAGCACTCTGTCTCGTCTCATTACATTTGCAACAATATATTTATATTAATCTGGACTCAGATATCTTTTGTCAATGATAACAAAACATCGGAATCGTCTGGATCCAATGTCGCAAGCAAGTAAGTTTGACAAAATCTTGAAAGAAAAGCAGGGGCAAAAATGTCATTGAATTTTGTGATCCATTTGAATCTTTACAATTTTAAAATCTGATTGCTCGATATATAATCTCATTTGTTCGTGTGAAAAGCTTAATTTGTTAAGGTCATTTTATTTCACCCTTTAATAACATACGTCGTTCAAAAATTTTAATTTAGACTTCTTCATCTTCAAATGTGATGTTACATTTTCATGTGGTCCGAATACTGATAAATTATTTCCGATTAGTGTGGGGCATACATTTTTTTCTGCATCCAAAACAAGGCCCAAGGGCCACTCAAAGTTGAGGGTTACTGTGTGGGATTGTATCAGCCTAAGAAAGTGCAAGATAACAAGAAAAAACACAGAGAATTCTAGATTTAAAGAGGCCAAGATTTAATTAGCAAAGTGTTATGTAGTGGTTTCACAGTGGAGGCTTGTATTTGTACTAAGTCGGTCCTAAAATAGGTTCGACGTACGAAACGTTAGGAACTTGATATAATAGGAATGACGCAGAGTAAGCTAGTTGTGGTCGCTGATACTTTAGTATCCGACTAACGGTCGTCCGACATCGACTGACTGACCAACTCACTGCCGACTGGCTTGTTACTCTTACTACTCCTACTTATTATAGGTGGCAGAGTCTATTAACTATAGAATAGGTGTGTTTCACTATAACACAAAGAAAATTTCAAAGTTCAGGCGGAGAAGTTAGAAGTATAGAGTGGTAGATAGTAGACTTTAGATGGAATCAGAAACCCAATCCTAAACAGGAACAAGGGATGAATCTGCTCAAAAGGCTGGAGAGGAGTGTGAACCGAACCATATGCAAACCTATCGTTGTGAACTCCTGCTTTAATAGGGCATAAATAGCATATGCATGTTTGCATTGCATAAAACCTGTTTACACTAGAATCGTTCACCACACTGAAACCTTGTCGCATATGCCACGTTTCTAAAACAGATACAGACAGTACACTTTCACGAGTGTTACTACATCGCAAGATAGTTAAAGACTTTATCAAATCTGCTACTTCCTAGTATGCAAAATCGCGTTGGGGAAATCGTAGTCAGGGACGGTCAGAGTTACAGTTAATAAGTAATAAGAGATGTAAAGATGGAAGGAGACTGCGTTCTTGTTGACCAGAAGTAAGATCTGGTCCGCTAGTGCGCTATTATTAGCTTTATCAAAAATCAATACAGGTTTTATACTTTTTATTTGTTTCAAGATATTTAAGAATGAATCTCATGCAAGGTATGTATCATTGACAAAGTCATTTTTTTTATTTTCTATCCAATTAATAATTTTTAATATAAAATGCATTTTTTTGTCAATTTAAAGATCTTTGAATTTCGCGATTACTTTAAACTCGGCCACTCTACAGGACAAAAGGTTAACACATCAATAAAGTTTGAGATGAAGGAAGTAGCTTGTTGGCAAAAATGAATGGATTCTAATTCGTCCAGTAAAATCTATTCTAAACAGAGATGGCTTACAGCCATATTATATCGAAACACCGGTTCTCATGCGATAACCGAAGGCAACCAATACTGTTGAGGGGTTTTCCCCTTTTTACACAAATGGACATATAAAGTATACATATACTACTGCTAGTGAATACCAGGGAGAAGAACGAGAAAGAACGACGAACGAGCACGAACGTAACAAGCAAGAGTCACAGTGAGCAAACACGTAGACTCAGTAAGAAGTCATACAGCGATACTTCAATACCAAAGACTGTATAGATATTTTGCTACTAACCCGCATTCCTGGAACTACTAACCTGCATTACCAGTTTGTATTATTACATTAATACATTTATTTTCCTATATTCCTTCTTGGCGTTTGTTATTTATTGGTAGCGGATTTCATCCCGGAATCCACAACAAATACCAAGCCTGGTCAGTGCCTAGATGGGTGACCGCTTGTGGATACATGGTTGCTGTAAGCTTAGATGTGCAGGCAGTGCAAGGAACAACCGCTCGGAATTGAAAATCGGAGAGCCGAGTTCCAATTCCAGTCGTGTTCGTTATATTCACTTAGGCGCAAACACCCTTGAGAAATCTATGGATCTACCTCTTCTCCCCCCAGCTAATCAGTAGAAATTGTATCAGTAAGTCATTATTATCTAAATAAAAAAATAAAATCCTACAATCTAAAGATATTTTCTTACTTTAGATAATGAGTAAAAGGTTGATAAACCGTAAAAAAAAAATCAGTAAATAAGATCTAAACTGAGATATGAGATTTTAAAGTTAATGTCTAAAAAGCTGCATAATTTCTAAACAGTATGATAATTTATTCATTGTAAAGTTTTCGCTCGTACAAACAAGGTTGCGCTTTGATGTTTCTCAGTTTCACTCTAAACTACAAATACTTTTTCTTAATTATAAGCATATTTTTGCTTCATTAACTTTCGACTGCCTTACAGATTAATCCGTAAAATGTCTTTCATGTCTATTCTGAACTATGAATTAATTGCAGAATCTTTATCCTCGTTTGATTTATTCATTTTATTCTGAGTGAAGCTTGATATTGATGTGAAATTATGTCTTCAGTGTGATTGAGTGCGAATTCCATTGGGGATATTACAATGGCTTCTGAGAGAGCAGCGTCCGTTTCGCTTTTCTTTTCTTATTTTTTTTTAAAAAAGTAAAATATTTCATCATTAAAACTGAATTCAATTTTTCTTGGAAAACATTTGCTTCGAAACTTGTTATTTTCATTCCTTTGCAACGACTGACAAAGCGCAAGATTGATTTTACTACTTAAAAAAAAAAATATTATTAATTTTAAAAAAATCTAAAATATGTTAATAATGCCTTTGTAGGAAATAAAAAAAAAATTGAAATTTTGTTATCCAGCAGACGATATCACTCCCACCGCCATCGCCACCACTACAAATACAACAACAACATAAATAAAGTTAAAAATAAAATCGATAATAATAAATAAAATTCTATTGATAAAATTTGACAGTCGCTTATTTCCGGTCTAGACCTTAATCTTTCTTGTGGATTCCTTGTAAGCTGATTTAAAAGATAAATTATTTTGAATAACTCTGTTGACCGATTTAGACAGTCACCGGCATCTTTATTGTTTCTATCAAATTTCGGTCGGTTGGCTTTCTCACCTTCTGCCGGTGTGATTAACATTTGGCTTACTGCCATTACACATTGAAACAGCGGTCCTATCAACGAATTTAAACAGCATCAAGCCTGGCCAGTACCTAGGTTGGTGACCATACATGGGAATAGCAGGTGCTGTAAACTTGGATGTGCGGGTGGCGTAATGGATAACGGCGCAATTGAGCCACAGAGGAGCCTTTCGGTTAGCAAGGTCGATTTTACTGTTTTTAAATTACAATTCGCTATGATTTTCTCACGTACATTCATATCTGCTCGATGCGTATCCAAATGCAAATAAATGACGTCACACATTATGAATCGTTAAAAGCACGTCAGGCTATATGACGGTTCCGTATAGGATACAGGTTCGATTCCTGTCGGAGGACGCATATTTTCTATGAAAATTTCTCGGACATTCAGGCCAGTAAATGCCGTTATTACTGTTTATTATAAACAGAGTATTTACTTAAATATTTGTATCTATAAAAAGAACGTATAAACATAAAATGTCTTAAAATAATTGTTGGACTTTGGCCATTTCATAATATATATATATATATATATATATATATATATATATATATATATATGTGAACATGGAAGTCAACACTTAGAGGCGACAGTCTGTTTCATGCTAGATGCAATCGTTCAGCCGGACGCATCTAGCATGTAACAAACTGTCGCCTCTAAGTGTTGACTTCTATGTTCATTTTTATATTTACACACGCTCTATCTCTGATATTCAGCACTTTAGCCCATAAATATAGCACATCTTACGACTATATTTCTTCATATATATATATATATATATATATATATATATATATATATATATATAGTAAGGAAAAAAATTAAAACATCATATAAATCGCTTATAAATTTATTTCAGTAGGCATACATATCTATACATGTTTTATCCGACCGACTAAAATTATATAAAGTTATCAGGCCGTCTAATATTATAAAACATATATTAAAAAAACCCTCCTTGGATTAATCCTTACACTTACGGATTTTGTATTACATATATAAATACATACTACAGGCGTGTGCGTCTGGTGTTAAATGCCGAGTTGAATTCATAAAACAGAATATCAGCCATAAACTCTTAGGCTGTCTCTGTGGTGCAATACAGTTTCAACATCCTTAATTGGACCATATCTGACATTAAGCGAATGAGAATGTTTCTCACTTGCCACCGTATACATCGTAATAATAATAATAATAATAATAATAATCCTTTGATAGTGTGTCACACTCTTGGCATCATTTATCGTCTGTATGTACCTAGATCTGAAGGAGGCAGAGGATTAGTTCAACTAGAACAGTCTTACAAAACCACAACACCTGGAAAGAATAGATGATGATCTGTGTCAAAGAACATGAAAGAAATAAGAAACTTTATTCAGTAGTAAAGTAAGCCAACACATTCAAAAAGGAATTTCGAGTGGGTGTAGAATTGCAAATAAACCTTAATACACCTACTGCAGTGAAAAAGAACTTAAATAAGAAAGTAAAAGCAAATGCAATGTACCAAAAACAGAAACAATGGAAAGATACGCCTCTTTATAGTTAATACTCTGCCCATACAAAACAAGCTGATGTCGACAAACCCCGTATCCATCAGTGGTTACGTAGTGCAGGCTTAAAAGCTGAAACCGAAGGTTTTATTCTTGCTGTACAGGATGAATGCTTACTAACTAGAAATTACCAAGCACACATTATGAAAAATTGTGTTAACCCGAAATGATGATTTTATAATAAATATCCAGAAACAACTGATCATCTTGTATCAGGTCGCATGATGTTAGCGCACCCATTCAATATAAATCTCGGTCTGATAGAGTGGGCCAATATCTGCACTGGAAAATATGCAAATTTTACAGGACGGAAACTGCAACGAACTGGTATGAACATCACTCAGACCTGGTTACAGATATAGGACCTGCAACAATTTTATGGGGCATTAAAATACACACAGAACAATCAAAGCCAATCGTCCGAACATCGTGAGCAAAGACTTAAAAAAACTGTATGTGTTTTTTATTGATATGGCAGTCCCTGCAGATTGAAAGGTGTCTTTAAAGATCTTCGAAAAACTATCAAAATACAAGGATGTTGAAGTAGAAATCTCAAAAATGTAGCGCATGAGGACATTAATAATTTCCGTAGTAGTTTCAGAGCTTGGATTGGTTTAAAAAGGTTCCGATAGACTTACTGAAGGGATCCCTGGTAGCCGATGCCTTGAAGGAACACAAAATACTGCACTCACAAGTTCAGATCACATATTACGAAGAGCTTTATCGATATAAAATATCTATGATCTTTTTTATTTTAATTTTTTACAAAAATGATCAATGGAAAATGCCATGAAGCCATTTCTGATTTTAGGTCTCTGGTTGTGAAACGTGTACAGAAATCAGTAATAATAATAATAATAATAATAATAATAATAATAATAATAATAATGAGAAAACTGCTGAAACTTTGGAGGATTAATAAGTAGTAGTATTCATGAAAATTTCACGGTTGTGTTATTTGAATTTTCTGAAATATCATGATGCTTAATGAATAAACAACTCAAAAATACCTCGTAGAAACCCCCTATTGCATCGTTAAATATTTGATCCAAACAACGTTAGAGAAATTTTTACTTGGGTAACAGCGGCTAAAGGTTACTATATTCATTGTCACTCATGACATTTAATTAACTGAATATTGGAAAATCCTGCTTACAGAAATTTAAAGTTAGCTTTGATTTAGTATAAATGTATCTGCGAAAAGAAAGTTGTTTTTTTAATGACATAGGCGATCATGACTCTCCACAGATTCCTTTACTTTATTAACTGTAAATTGACATGCTTCCTTGTGAAGGACAGAGTGGTTTCTCGTTACCTAGAGTTTTGAATTCGGATTAATCCTTTACCCAGACTGGAAGCCGATGAAGACTCGAGATCTCAGTCTACTCTGCTATTTAACCCATAGCTGGAGGGAGAGACGGATTCATGACTTTCCCAAGAGCATTTGTGCGAAAGTGAGCGCAACAAACTAACCTGGAATTTGAACTCGGCTCGCCGAATTCACATTCCGCGCCGATATCCGTTACACTGCACCTGCACGTTATTTTATCTGAGTTATTTTCTGACGTTTGTATGTCGTATACCTGTTAACTGTATTAAATGATAAACGAAACAAGAACGAATGTGCGTCCACACCTAGTACATCAGCAGGTGGTGGCAAAGAAGAACTAGCAAGGCAATTGTTTGTTTACTTTTATGATAGTTCTAGTTTCGCGACGCATTAATGTTTCTTTGCGCCTAAAACACACCTGATGAAAACGAAATAGCTGATACATAATAACATGAATTTACCTTTGCGAAGAAACGAGGTTTCAGGAAAAGACATGTATGCTGTAGCCTTACATATACTTTGCAAGAACTGGGCGACGATTTTACCCACGCTGGATACAAGGACTGAATGGGGTGGTTGGCAGGGGCATCCAGTTTATGGCGCTGCACCCTGTTTTCGCTCTGAGTTATATATATATAATTATGTATTTAAAAATATGATTCCAACACGCTACATAAGAAGTCTCATGTTTCAAAAACAAGAGCTGAAAAGTTCAATATAATTATTAGAATTAAAGAGTTAAAGTGAGCTCTGTTTCATCTTCAAGCGAAATTTTTTTTTGAATCCCCCCCAAAAATTGTAACTCAATTTAATTCTAATAATTATATTGAAGTTTTCGGCTCTTGTTTTTGAAACATGAGACGTCTTATGTAGCGTGTTGGAATCATATTTTTAAATATATAATTATATTTATGCTCTACTTTTGTATCGAGCACTATTTTTAAAAAAATGATAACTAAAATACTAAAGAACCTTGGATTACTAACCTAACCCGTTCTTTCCTATTTTCTATATATTTTCATATATATATATATATATATGGATAGACTCTCCTGTCAGGGACGTCTGATGAGGGTTCAGTAAATGCACAAGTGAATAGTAGCCAATTGCCCGTAGCCTGCAATGTGCACTCTCCTCCCATCATAACACCATCAACTGCACTGGTGCACTGTGTACGATATTCAGATGATGCTACAATCGCAGGCTGTATTTTAAAAAAAATAGTTTTCCATCTAGTTGCATGTTGTTCGTTGTCTCCTATAAAAAGCTCATCTTCCCGTTGCCAATCCTCTCCAGACTGGTTTGAATATAGAGTTTTCCTTATGCTAGACTGGTTGCCAAAACAATGCCTAGGGATCAGTTGGTCCTGTTATTTACCCATAACTGAGGTGGAGAAAGACGTGTTCATACATATCCCAAGGATATTTAAGTGAATATATATATATATATATATATATATATATATATATATATATATATATATATATATATATATATATATAATTATTCAATTAAAAATTATAACATAAATATGTTATAAAATCACATTTGGTTTCAACACCTCCAATGATGATGTTGAATCAATTCAACACCATTACTTGATAAGACACCGGCGGTATTGAAACACAATGGCTATTTTTGTAGGGATTTTATAACATATTTATGTTATAATTTTTAAATAAATAATTATATCTTCTCTACTATGTATTGAGCACTATTTTAAAAAATAGTAATTGTTGGTTAATGGAATTTATTCCGTATACACCAATCCTATACTTGTATATATATATATATATATATATATATATATATATATATATATATATATATATATATATATATATCACCCTATGTTGTTAATTGATACCAGAGGTCTGGACTTAGGTCGAAAAACGACTTAAGTCGAAATAACCATACAATAAACCGAAAATAAGCATTCGCCATTGCCTATTACAGTATTTATTATATGTGCGTACAGTATTCAGAATAAAATAATTAATTTCCACCTTATCTTCCAGCGATATAGCCTTACGCTTAGCATTAGCGCTTACTCTGGGACTTTTCTTCGGAGTCATGGTAAAAAATTGAATTGAAAGAAAGTCAACGTCAGAGCAAAGATGAAAACAATCTCAATCTCAATATATATATATATATATGGAGAGAGAAATGTTTGTCATTTTCGACTGTTGGGAATACTATGAACAGGTTATGCAAGAAACGAGCGAAAGCTTTACAAAGACGGAGAAAACAAACATTGCTGCTAACAATAGAAACAGCTGAAAATTTGTGGACAAGTGAGGAAGAAATAAGGCTTTGAAAATTTAACATTCACATGACATTGAAGACAACAAAAGCAGGAGAAACAGCAACTGATGACTTTGTGTAAATGGATGGGGGAACAATCTCCCTCTCCCTCTCTCTCCCTCCCTATATATATATATATATATATATATATATATATATATGTGTGTGTGTGTGTGTGTGTCAATAAAGACAAAACACACTCTCTCTCTCTTGGTCTCTCACTCTCTCTTTCTCTCTCTCTCTATCGCACGCGCGCGCTCGTTCTCTTTCTCGGTCTCTCTCTTCTCAATCTTCAGATTCTCTCTTAATTTGATTCTCTCCTCTTTCCCTCACTCTTTTTTCTTGATCTCTCTCTCTCACACTCTCTCTCTCCCTACTCTGTATCTCTCTTAATTTGATTCTCTCCTCTTTCCCTCTCTCTCTTTTTCTTGGACTCTCTTTCACGCTCTCTCTCTCTCCCCACGCTGTATCTCTATTAATTTGATTCTCTCCTCTTTCCCTCACTCTCTTTTTCTTGATCTCTCTCTCTCACTCTCTCTCTCTCTCCCCACTCTGTATCTCTATTTCTATGAACACGCGTTTCGCAGCCTGATGGACTTAATCAAGGTAAGAAACAAAAATGAAAATAACGTTAAAAATTTTTTAATTTAAGAAATCTCTAAAATATTCTTAAATTTAACTGTGTGAGTAAAGATAAACTATGGAGGATGCTGAGTGATGTGATTTAAAATAAAATTCTTACATTTACCTTGATGAAGTTCCTCAGGGGACGAAACGCTTTGATAAAGAAAAGTTTTCCATTTGTTTTTATTTATACTACTTTTTTTTACAAATATATATTACTAATATCTTAATTCACACACACACATACACACATACGCCCACGCACTCACACATATATACACACACACACACACACAAACACACACACGTGTGTGTAAGTCAATGTTTCTTTTTACGAACAAAATTTACAATGGATATCTGTTTTATGTTAACCCGGTTTGAAGGTCAAGTGGGCAAGTAATCACCTTTCCTTAATCATATGGGATGAATTCTCGCTTGAATTTACGACTGCCTCCTCCCAGCTAAATATAAGTATGAATAATTAAAAATGACAAAACAGGATATTACATACAATGTCAAAATGTATTTCAGGCATTAAAACTCACTCTCATGACAGGAAACATTGTCGTATTATAAGTAACTGAACTAAAACTACTACTACTTTTACCACAAATACTACTACTACTATTACTAACACTACTACTACTACTGCACTATTACTACTACTACCACTAGTACCGCAGTCTCTGCTTTTTCTTCTTTTTTATTTTATCATGGTCGCTTTAAAATTACTGTTGTAACCTAGGGAATATTACTGAATAGAATAATCAAATGAAGGTTGATAATGAATGATAATACTTAGGAAAAGAACAACACATATAAGATTCGCCAGCGGCGCGTAGAAGAAGTAGTCAACTGCTAGAAATGAGTCAAGCGAACTCCTCAATGAATCTCCAACTGCAGGATATCTACCCACTGCCCCACGCAGTCAGATGTGGCACAAGTTCGAATTTAATGTGGGGTATCCGAACCCGTAGGCTCAGTTAAAATTTCACCGTAGACCCCGTATAAAACGGGGTCGGGTAGCTGTTTCCGAGATGAGACACTGCCCTTCGACATAGCCTCATCTGGGGAGAGTTTGACAAGCACAGCTGGAGACGAATCGTCAATTGCAGACCAACATACAGTATTTATGTGAATGGGGACATAATATATATATATATGTATATATATATATATGTGTGTGTGTGTGTGTGAAAATATATAGAAAATAATAAGTCGTCAGAAAACAAATGTTACGGCAGTTTTTTTATATACACAAAACCCTTTCAGAAAAAAATGAAAAAAAAATGAATAAATCTCCATAGACACGTAAACCAGACTAGACGAAATCATCTTCCGTTTTAAATTTAGACACCCCAACCTTACCCTGACTTTACACATATGAATGTAACTCTATACTGATACAAATTATTAACACCCTACACCCCTTTCTATTTAAACAATCGCTCGAGCTGTTACCATGGAAATTTTGATTTCAATAATGAATATGCTATTAAAACACGTAAATTTCAGAAATAAGTTATTCCAAAAAAAATTTCACTTGAAGATGAAACAGAGCTTACTTTAATTCAATTTAATTCAAATAATTATATTGAAGTTTTCGGCTCTTGTTTTGAAACATGAGAACTCTTATGTAGCGTGTTGAAATCCTATTTTTAAATAAATAATTATATATATATATATATGTTGTAACCTAAGGAAGGCTACTGAATAGAATAATCAAACGATGGTTGGCAATGAACGATAATACTTAGAAAACGGACAACACATATATGATTCGCCTGTGGCGCGTAGAAGAAGTTATCAGCAATTATCATTGCCAATACGTTCACTTCATTTAATAGCAGCGATAATGCTATCTGTAACAAATGAACCACTTTCATTACCATAATTTTTCTCCTTTTTTTATTTTTATTATTGCCCCTTTTCATCACAATATACTTTTAGTCCATATATATTCTCCCACCAACATGGCAAACAGCAACAAATTGCAAATTAATAAAATCCCTTGAACGCATATCTCACACTTTAGAACACCCTATTCATGGACGTCGACTTAATAGTTTCAGCTAAGGAAGCGTCGAAAGTTATTCTTCTCTCATTTGGTACGCCATCTTTATTTTGCTCGCTATCAACAAGAGAGTCATTTATTTTGAAATGTTTAAATCATTTTCGCTATCGTTACTTTGTAAATAAAAAAGCAACAAAAATAGGATTAAGTAGAATTAGTAATAAAATAAAAATACCAGTCATAAATGCTTGGTCAAAACAATACTATTCACTTAACCACCCCCGCTCCGACTACAATACTGTCTTTAATGCCATTGTTAACACTACTAATACAGTCTAGTCTCAGCTTTTTCACCTCTTCACTTAATAATATTAATAATAATTATAATAATTATTCCGCCCACGTTCATTATTATTTCGAAATAATTGATGCTGTTGAAGATTTCATTTAAGAAGAAGAAAATTTGTTTACTTGTCCTCTTATGTTAATTGGATGCTTGCTTACGTTTGAGAAATGTCATTATTTCAAATTTATACTTCTCTACCGTTTCCACCCATGCTCAGAAAATTAAATCAAATTAAGAGTGATACAGAGTGTGGGGAGGGAGAGAGAGAGAGAGAGAGAGAGAGAGAGAGAGAGAGAGAGAGAGAGAGAGGGGGGATCAAGAAAAAGAGAGTGAGGGAAAGAGGAGAGAATCAAATTAAGAAAGATACAGAGTAGGGAGAGAGAGAGAGAGTGACAGAGAGATCAAGAAAAAGAGAGTGAGGGAAAGAGGAGAGAATCAAATTAAGGGAGATACAGAGTAGGGAGAGAGAGAGTGAGAGAGAGATCAAGAAAAAGAGAGTGAGGGAAAGAGGAGAGAATCAAATTAAGAGAGATACAGAGTAGGGAGAGAGAGAGTGAGAGAGAGATCAAGAAAAAGAGAGTGAGGGAAAGAGGAGAGAATCAAATTAAGAAAGATACAGAGTAGGGAGAGAGAGAGAGAGAGAGAGAGAGATCAAGAAAAAGGGAGCGAGGGAAAGAGGAGAGAATCAAATTAAGAAAGATACAGAGTAGGGAGAGAGAGAGAGAGAGAGAGAGAGATCAAGAAAAAGAGAGTGAGGGAAAGAGGAGAGAATCAAATTAAGAGAGATACAGAGTAGGGAGAGAGAGAGTGAGAGAGAGATCAAGAAAAAGAGAGTGAGGGAAAGAGGAGGGAATCAAATTAAGAGAGATACAGCGTGGGGAGAGAGAGTGAGAGAGAGATCAAGAAAAAGAGAGTGAGGGAAAGAGGAGAGAATCAAATTAAGAGAGATACAGAGTGGGGAGAGAGAGAGAGTGAGAGAGGGATCAAGAAAAAGAGAGTGAGGGAAAGAGGAGAGAATCAAATTAAGAGAGATACAGAGTGGAGAGAGAGAGAGAGAGAGAGAGTGTGAGAGAGAGAGATCAAGAAAAAAAGTGTGAGAGAAAGAGGAGAGAATCAAATTAAGAGAGAATCTGAAGATTGAGAAGAGAGAGACCGAGAAAGAGAACGAGCGCGCGCGTGATAGAGAGAGAGAGAAAGAGAGAGTGAGAGAGCAATAGAGAGAGAGAGAGTGAGAGTGAGAGAGTGAGAGAGAGAGAGATGAAGAAAAAGAGAGTGAGGGAAAGAGGAGAGAATCAAATTAAGAGAGAATCTGAGGATTGAGAAGAGAGAGACCGAGAAAGAGAACGAGGGCGCGCGCTATAGCGAGAAAGAGAGAGAGAGAGAGAGAGTGAGAGAGCGAAAAAGAGAGAGAGAGAGATAAAGACAGTGAGGGAAAGAGGAGAGAATCCAATTAAGAGAGATACTGGTTATTGGGAAGAGAGAGACCGAGAAAGAGAACGAGTGCGCGCGCGATAGCGAGAAAGAGAGAGAGAGAGAGAGAGAGAGAGAGAGAGAGAGAGAGAAAGAGAGAGAGAGAGAAAGAGAGAGAGTGAGGGAAAGAGGAGAGAATCAAATTAAGAGAGATACTGAAGATTGGGAAGAGCGAGACGGAGAAAAAAACGAGCGCGAGAGAGAGAAAGAGAGAGACAGAGCGAGAAAGAAAGAGAGAGAGAGAGAGAGAGATCAAGAAAAAGAGAGTCAGGGAAAGAGGAGAGAATCAAATTAAGAGAGATACTGAAGATTGAGAAGAGAGAGTCCGAGAAAGAGAACTCCCCACATTAAACCGATATTGTAGCTCAACCTGAGTTCGTGCGTGGTGGGTGAGTAAATACGACCCCCCCACCAAAAAAAAAAAAAACAGAAAACATTGTAGATCATTTGTTGGACTTTATCTCTAAATATTTATACATATATTTGTGTTTTTTTACGTAGATGTGGTACCTAAAGACGAATTGCAGAAGGAAGTGATAGCTGCAGAGAGATATGAATATGAAAGAATAAGAAAAAAGAGAATCAGTATTGAGTAGCAAGAGCAATAGAAGAGAAATAATCAAGAAGACAGAAGATAACGACTGACATTGCATTTAAATTTTTGAAGATCGTCTGTAGCAGAGAGAGAGAGAGAGAGAGAGAGAGAGAGAGAGAGAGAGAGAAAGAGAGAGAGAGAGAGTGGGTGAGAGATATTTACACAAGGTAGAAGTTCGGGAAAAGTAACTCTTAACATAGAATGTACGGTTACATTTAACCAATTCTGTTGTGAATTGATGAAACCTTGCTGCCAATAGGGTCAATAACATTGCAGATTCTTCTTTGGATTTTATCAAGAATCTCTAAATATGTAGCAGGGGGAACCAGACGACCATACGTGGCAGGATTAGTAAAAGAAAGGATAAATGGTCGACTTATAAATATGAAAAAAAAAAAATGAAATGATCTCGCACAACATAGTGAAATAATTTATGAGCAGACTCAACAATTGATTCAATATAATCTTTCCAGTTCATGTAATCTGAAAATGTTAGTCTGAGAAGACGCAATGAGTCACTCTCCGGGAGGTTAGCATCAGCCGTACTGATGGAATTTAAAACGGGTTCTTTCCAATCATTAAAAGAGAGTAGTTTTTTTTTGAGGCGTTAAAATTAAAAAGACACTACTTGTTCTATTTAACAAAAGATTGTATGCCATTTTTCAGATCAGGTGTCAATTTGTGATTATCGAACCGCCCAGACTTATTATTGAGACAGTATTAAATAGTTGTGTCATCTCCATAGATACCAAGTTGAGAACTGACTACATCAGGAAGGTCATTTATGGAAATTAGAAACAATGTAGGTCCTAAGATAGAGCCCTGGGAGTGATCTACATTCATGTAAAAAGATCTAGAAGAGTGGATATTTAAGAGAACTTTCATTTCGCGCTTTGACAAAGACCGAATCAGTTCAAAAAGTCGTCCAGAAATACCATAATCTTTCAACTTGTGAAGAAGACCAGTTATGTCAAAACGGTGTCAAATGCCTTCGAGATACAGCCCGAGCTTCGCCATTCTTATCCAAAGCTTGATAGACACTTTCAGCAATAATCATCAACACGTCAGAAGTTAACCTAGAGAAGCGAAAGCCATACTGCTTATCTGAAAGAAGACCGTTCGAGGTGAGATACTTAATCAATTCAATACTCTGCCAAAAAGGGGTAGAAGGCCAATTGGGCAATAGTTAGAGGGGTCAGATGGTTCGTCTGAATTCTTGAAGATTGGAAGAACAGAAGATTTCTAACAGGCAAGGAAGCAAGAGGGAAAAAGGCATTTATTGTAGAGTTTAGAGTCAGTTTAGGTGCACATTTCCTAAGCACTATTTCAGAGATAACACTAAATTCATGTGCTTTGTGCGGATGTAGTTTAGAAGTGATAGCAGAAAGCATAGACGGAGTTTTATGCCAATCACTCAATAGAGACTCAGTTCTAAGAGGAAAATCAGGCAAAGGTATTCCAGATGAGTGAAGAGTAGAAATGGAAGAGAATATATAAGCGAAACTTTCCGCTTTCTCTCAGATGTTAAAACCAAATTGAGTGAAGCAAGGATAGGCAGAAGACTTACTTTTATTTAGCACACTACTGCAGAGCCGCCAATAGTCAAGTGAACCAAACTTATTAGAAGCTAAACGGTATCCTATTCTATCAGCAAATTACGGCTTAACCTCTTTGGGGTCACGTTTACAATTATTTCTTGTAGTCACAAATAGGCGTCTGATATGATCGGAATTATCACGCTGGCACGCACGGAAAAGGCGATTCCTATGGGCTATAGCGGCTGAACAGGCTGTTGTGAACCTAGGAAAAGATTATGGTTCCACCTGATATTTGCAAGAAGGTACAAAAGTACCAATGCCGGCTTTAACTCACGAAGATATCTCTGTGGTACAATTCTCAGTAGGAAGGTCAAGAATATTAATCCAAGGGGCGTCTCGAATAAAGTCACTAAATGAATCCCAATCAGTACGCTAATAACAGAAAGAGGTATTGTGGACAGGAGGTTTCTTTCTAATAGACAACTCAAAAGAAATATCAATAGATACTACAGCGTGATCCGAATTGCCAAGGTGACAGAGTTGTGTTGCTCTACAAGAGCTAGGAGAGGTGGTAAGGAACAAATCAAGTTAAGAATAATGTTGAACAGATTTATTAGGGAAACGAGTAGGGAAAATCACGATTTGATTGGCACTGATTAAGGGGAAAAAATTGAAAGTCTGGATACCGGCAATATCAGTAACCTTAAAATGCAGACGCCACTTGACGTGATGAGCTTTTTAAAAGCGACAAGCACAAAAATATTAACAAATGGATGTACAGAAGGCGCTATCTCTATATTATTATACATTTTGCTTAATATATTATTTTCCTGAGAAGAGCGATAAAGGAAAAGAGATAGTTAACAGAGTGAGATAACGAAAGTCGAAAACACGTGAAAAATCATCGGGGCACTCAACAGACAATACCCTTGAAATTGCGAGATTTTCCCGAATATAGGGAATACATATTGGGAATTTTTCCCGAATATAATCCCCCAAGCCACGCATATGTACGCTAGGAACTTTTCTCCAACGAGTTAGATAGCCTGGAAATTCATTAGTAGTAATAGAAGAATTTAAATTAGTTTCACAAAGTGCGAAGACATCTGGTGACCGTTTCAAGAGAAGAGATTCGACACTACGCAAATTAGAACGAATACCAAGAATATTGGAGAAAGAAAGGTTGAGGTGGGTAGGTGATTTTTTGTTTACCGATTTAAACGTATTTCTTTTCATTGTATCTGCCCTAAGAAAATCTATTTTAAGAAATAGGTCAAAATAATTATCACTATCTATCATCTATGACAGTAAACATTAGCCAGAAGTTAGCTCAGACTAAAGCATAATGTGGACTCAGGGCTGCCCACCGGAAATACATATGCAGAACACCTAATAATGTCCGACTTGGCACTACCAATACGCCGATATTATGCAACTGCTGATCAAAGCAGCCACTCTAAGCGAAACTAAAGAGTTTGGGCTCCTAATGACCAGTCGGAAGCAGCAACTAGAAAACTGCCAAACCCGCTATTTTCATAATGAAAAGTCACAGCCACTGATCTGTCAGATCAACAAAAGGTTAAGACAGTTAAATCATTATAGCCATAGAAGAAAGAACCGGTAAACAATATCCTAAAAAAGGGATAAACTCTTGTCCTGTTCAATAAACAAGGAATGACTTAATAAAAACTAATTCTTTTATTCTTTATTGAAAGAATCTGAGATTTTATCCAAACAGCGTTTTTTTTTTTTTATAATCTTGATCTGATTTTTTTTTTTTGAAAATTTTGCTCTATTGATTTGATTTTAATCGGAACGGTTTACGGAGTTGTGAATCTGAAATCTTCCAATTCTTTTCAGAATCGATCTTACGATCATATTACATTGAATTTTGTCAGTACTTAGATGGCTGACCACTATGGAATTCCAGGTGCTGTAACTTTGGATGTGCGGGTGGTGTAATGGAAAGTGTCTCGAAAGAAGAACTCGAAGAGTCGCTTTTTAATTCCAGTCAGGTTCGTTAAATTCACCAACGCACAAATACACTTGGTAAATGGATGAAGACACATCTTCTCACAAGCTATGGGTTAAATCGTAGAATTTCTATCTGAAAATCATTATTATATATACAGAATTGTTAATACAGCATTTGTAAAAAAGTAATTTTTACAATCCAAACTTTTTTGGCTTTAAATAGCCTACAAAAAGGTTGGTAGGTCGTAAAAAAAGAAATTAAATCAAAACCTTTCATAATCAGTTGTTAGAAATAAAAAAAAAATAGAAAGTACTGAACTGTTATATTATATCGGTCTTCCTATATGGCAATGAATGCTGGTCAATCTCCTCGCAGACGAAGAAGAGACTTGAAGCAACAGAAATGTGGTTCGACAGATGGAGGCTGAGAATACCAAGGGCCGAACACGGGAGCAATCACGGAGTTTTAGAGAAAATGCAACCTAAAAGGACACTTATGCTTAAAATCAGGAAGAGGTAGTTGAAATTTCTAGGGCACATAACGAGGAAAGAGGGCTTTGAAAATTTATGACTCACAGGAAATATTGAAGGCATGAGGGATGTAGGAAAATAACGCATAACCTGCCTAGTGAGCTTGAGAAAGTGGATGGCGGAGAAATGTTTAGGATAGATAACAAAAACAGCACAATTTATTAGGTGTTACAAAGGAAAGCAAATGGTGGAGAGTCATGATCGCCCACGTCCTGAAGGGACACGGCACATAGAAAAAAGAAAGAAGAAAAAGGAGAAACGAAAGCTCACGTGACAACACCCCCAGTAACTTTTTTTGTGAATGCTTTAAAAGATCTCGCATCTCTTTCCTACTCGATTAACTATGCCACAAATATCTAATCCAGAAGTTTAAGTGACCATCGTAAGATCATCACCATGTAATTAGATTTAGACGAAGCGAACAGTTAATTTTCTGTACGAATCATTTAACAAATTTCAATCCCTTTGGTTATCTGCGGAACTAAACTAACGGCAACGAACAATCTCAGTAATAAGGCACTAATTAGGGTCGATCTCACTTTAATGGATTAGCGTGACTTCTCATAATCCTATATTTGTGTGTTCGTGTTCGTGTGTGTGTGCGGCGGGGAAGGATATATAAATTTTTATATGTCAATAACAGCTTTGAAAGAAAAGAGCTATGACAAACTGGAAAAAGCTTTTGTGACTACTCGTTTCATCCGTTAAGACTTCATCGTAAACAAACCCAATCCGATGAAGTCCTAACAGATGAAACGCGTCACAAAGCTTTTCCCAATTTGTCATATATATATATATATATATATATATATATATATATATATATATATATATATATATATATATAAAGAACATACATACACTACATTTCCAAATTTTGATGCAGCCCCCAGAATTAGTGAAAAAAAAAAAAAAAAAAATTAAAAATAAAATAAAATTAAAAATAAAATAAAATTAAAAATAAAATAAAATTAAAAATAAAGTAAAATAAAAAAGGCTCTTAGACTCATTGGAAAAAGAATAGAATCAATTATCAAATTTATATTTTGAGAAACTTTTGCAACGAATGCCAAAGATTTGTGGTGCAGTCATCAAGGCTAAAGGAGGATATTTTGACGAGAGCAAAATTTAATCATAAAATGCTTTTTTTTTTTTTATTTTTGTCATAATAAGATTTCTAATAAAAAATGTCTCAGTTTTTTTTTTTAACCATATATAATATTTTTTTCTCATTTAAAGTACAAAACAACTACTTTTGGGACTAATTTAAAAAAATTACGAGGTGTTCCCTCAAATATTTTTAACTGTAGTGTATATATATATATATATATATATATATATATATATATATTGGAAAAAGTTTATCACTTAATTGACTGGTGTTGGTTCAGTCATGCCTACTACCTATTTTCGTGTGTGCGTCAAGATAACACGTTCAATCTTCATTGCTTGGTGTCTTCTCCGCAGAGGTGTTATCTTGAAACTACGTTGTAGGCATGACTGAACCAACACCAAATATATATATATATATATATATATATATATATATATATATATATATATATATATATATATATATATATCGAGAGAGAGAGAGAGAGAGAGAGAGAGAGAGAGAGAAAGAAAGAGGGAAGACAAAAAATCCTGAAGAGTGAACATGTTTTTTTGTTGTGCTCACGAAACTATGTAGTAGGCATGACTCAACCAACACCACTCAGTTAAGTGATAAACTTTTCCAAATGAATTATATTAATGCTCTATCCTAACTTTTTATATCGAGCACATTATCACAAAATCCTGCCTACCCAAAAGGTTTTTCCACTCGGAAAAAGGACCAGTAATACTGGCACATTATACTATATATATATATATATATATATATATATATATATATATATATATATATATATATATATATATATATAAAGAAGTAAAGTATATTTTCCTTAATCCGACAGATTTTTATTATTTTAAACGTTATTTTTTCTACTATATTTGTGTAAGAATCATTTAAATAACCCGGGCAGAGGGAAAACGTCGTTCGATCCGCGGTGCCTTAACCTGCCCAGCCACGAAGAAGCTTTGCCGATCAAAGGAGATCTGAACAGTGTTTTTAAGTGAAAACCTGCTGGTCATAGATTCTTCGCTCGGATATTTAGGACGGTTGACGAAAATAAATATACTGTTTAATTAATAAGCGGTGCGTCTACTCAAATATGAGTATCCATTAAAAATAACACTTAAAGTGATATATATATATATATAAAAATTATCAAAAATAAAAAAGACTTTTCTGAAACTTTATTTGAGGAATATTAGCTGACTTAACGTAAATTAATCTTATTTGAAATAAATATTATTTACTTTTTTAAAAACAAATAGTAGCTATGTTTTTAACCGACATCGCCATGTTTTCCGTGTTTGACGAGGCAATGATTGATTGTTCTACGGAGACTTTAGCTGTAAAAAATAATTTAAGAAAATGATATGAGCGCCTATTTTATATAATTTTTTAATTACTCAGTGATCTTATAAAAGTTGAAAAATAGTCTTCGTAATCTAATTTTAGGAATGTTGAGTTTAAATTTACTATAGTTATCGTATTTATTTTTTCATAATGTAGTGTATGGACAACCATATTTTAAAAAATGGGCACGTTACATAATATTTTTTATACATAAAAAAGTTAAAAAATTATTTAAAAAATCTTGGTTCAAAATTATTTGTATTAAGCTTTTCAATTTTGCATTAGTAGATGTAGTTTTCTCTTAAGAACAATATCACCTAACCCAAGTAAAGTAATGTAGAATTTTAAAAGATTTAATTTTTTTTTTTAAATTATTATAATAAATTATTATCTACTGGCCTGAATATTTCGAGAAATCTTGTTAGAAAAATATGCGTCATCTGGCAGGATTCGAACCATCAAGGATTATGGGGGGAAACCGTGATTAGATTTAGCGTACCTTAGATCAACTCGGTTACCTAGAACCTCCTGATCAAACTCAGCGACATAGAATCTCCTGATAAAACTCGGCACTATTCGGGCTTTGTTTGATCAGGAGGTCCTACGTGGCCGATTTGCTCTAAGGAACGTCAGACATAATGAAGGTTTTCTTTAGTTCGAATCCTGCCAGAGGACCCCTATTTTTCAAACAAGATTGCTCGAATATTCAGGCCGGTAGATGAAAATAAATAAATATAATTTTTAATAAATAAATAAAAACAAATCATCTACTCAAATATGAGTATCCATTTTAAAAAATAACGTTTAAACAAATAAATTAAAATACACGCGTGCGCACCCCCATACATATATATATATATATATATATATATATATATATATATATATATATATATATATATATATATATATATATATATATATATATATATATTATAAATTAATAGACTTAAAATATGGTTTTTCGCTACACAGTTCCAACCATTTCATCCTAAAGAAAAAATTCGCTTGAGGATGAAATGTAACTAATGTCTTTAATTTAATTACAAAATTAAATTCGGGGCTTTCAGCTTCCATTTTTGAAACATGGTTGGAACTGTGTAGCGAAAAACCATATTCTAAGTCTATTAATTTATAATATTAATTCTCTGTAAATTTACATTGAGCACTATTTTGTAAAAATAAAAATATCTATAAGAACACCGGATTATATATCTTACTGTTATTTCTTCTTATTAATATATATATATATATATATATATATATATATATATATATATATATATATATATATATATATATATATATATATATATATATTTCAATTAAAAGGTGCAATTATAATTTATAAATTCATGAATCATTCATACAAAAAACAAATATAGAGGTTAACGATGTATTCTTGCCATTTAAATCATTAACCTCTATATTTGTTTTTTTTATGAATGATTCATGAATATATATATATATATATATATATATATATATATATATATATATATATATATATTAGGTTGGTGCAAAAATAATGACGTAATAATGCCGTTTTTTGACGTTAAAAAATACGTCAAAAAACGACATTATTACGTCATTATTTTTGCACTAACCTAATATATATATATATATATATATATATATATATATATATACATATATATATATGCTTGGTGGGATAGATAAATTGTGGTTAAATTACGCAAAAATGAAAATAACAGTAAAACCTCATTTTAAAAGATATATTTACCAAAATTACACGAAAATATCTTTAAATACTAAAGTGTAAATTCATTCAATAACATCGCCATTAGCTTCAACAACAGCCTCCAAACAACTTCGGAATTTCTTCTGGGCGAACTCCTTGTTTAAGTTGGTTCTTCCTGCCATAATCCTTGCTTCCTGTTCCACTTTGGTGTTAAAAGGCGTTTTGTTCGTTTCTCGCTCAACTGCGCCCCACCCATAATAATCACTGGGGATCGACCCAGGGTAGCACTACCTCCTAAATGCACTTGATGTAGTCCTCCGTGTTGAGTCTGTGGTCCTGTGGGAAGATGAATGGAGGCATAATGTCACCATCACTAGTGATCACTCCAAACACATTCGTAATCATCATCAGATTTATCCAACTCTTTCCGAATCTTCTGCACCGTCCTTAGATTCACACCCAAACCCTCTGAAATGTTCGTAGTGGAGCGAAAGCTGAGAAGTACAGCACGCCGTTTCCAAATTTCTGGCGGAGTGAATTGCGTCATGGTGCTCTTTTTCTCACAGACGGTGACAACTCTGACCCTATACTGTGCAGTCGATAACACCAAAAACAAACAACGCGCTTGCATGAAATTCAAATTATAAAATGGCGACAATTTACCCATGTATTTATGGAATTAATATAAGTAAATGCTGATTAATGGTACCATAGCTGATTAATGGTACCTTAGCTGATTAATGGTACCTTAGCTGATTAATAGTACTTTAGCTGATTGATGGTACCATAGCTGATTAATGGTACCTTAGCTGATTAATGGTACCTTAGCTGATTAATAGTACCTTAGCTGATTGATGGTACCTTAGCTGATTGATAGTACCTTCAGCATCCCGACTTACATCGTTCACTCGTCAGGGCGCATCAGCAATTGGTTGCAGATACTTCTCTTTTTTATATACACTTTTCATTAGTGGCGTTTTTTTTTTACATACTTATATGGATATGCGCCTTCAAATATGCATCTGTGTCTATATATATATATATATATATATATATATATATGTGTGTGTGTGTGTGTGTGTGTGTGTGTGTGCGTGTGTGTGTGTGTAAACACATAAATACACGCATACGCCAATATTGCAGTACCATCTTCAGGAATTGTACATTTACACGTGCACTAGCTGGCTGATGCAAAATGACAACTGGAAACCCAACGTACACACATAAACACAGACACACAAACACACACAGACACGCACAAATTAACATTGCAACACAAAGACACGTTTACTCTCCCTATCTCTGTTGTCGATTCCGGGATGAAATCCGCTGCCAATAAATAACAAACGCCAAGAAGGAATAGAGGAAAATAAATGTATTAATGTAATAATTCAAACTGGTAATGCAGGTTAGTAGTTCCAGGAATGCGGGTTAGTAGCAAAATATATATATACAGTCTTTGGTATCGACGTATCACTGTATGACTTCTTACTGAGTCTACGTTCGTGCTCGTTCGTCGCTCTTTCTCGTTCTTCTCCCGGGTATCCATTAGCAGTAGTATATATATACCCTGGGTGAGTCCATTTGTGTAAAAAGGGGAGAACCTCTCAACAACCTCACTAATGAAAAAGAACACAGATTTAAAATATCGAAACTTTTCTTCCCTAATTAATTTTCCAAAATTTTCTGATGAAGCTTAAATAAAAGCGAAACATGTTCAATTTTATAAATGCTTCCTATTTGTTCTATATCCTAATTCTCTGTCTTTCTCTCTATCTCATGCACACACACATACACATACACACACAAACATATATATATATATATATATATATATATATATATAAATTTCGGGTTTTCGTATATTCCTAATAACTTAAAGTTGAACTGTGATCAAAAGATAGCAAACATTGCTCATTTAGCATCCTCATGACGACAGACGGATTCACCAATATACTAACTAAAATTACTCCGTTAAACAAAAAGCGAGCTTTTTATGCGTTGCCATATTGAAACAATGACCTTAGGAAACTCATCAAAAATTTTCAAGATATTTTCACAATATGGTAACATCTGAGTATTGAATATATTTCTTCAGCTACTGAAGTTCAAAGAAGTTCAAAGAAGTTCAAAAAGAACAAAAAATCATTTATCATTATTTCCTATAAGTAATCTGATTAATTTTTTCCCCACAATTTTAAAACAAACGTTTTTCGAAAAAGGATATTTTTTTTTTGTTTTTATAGATAATCCAGAATTTTTCATAAATTCTAACTTTTTAATAAATAAATAAATAAAACTTCTTCATTCGTTTTTCTTTGATCTTCTCCGACAAATCGAAAGGTGAAAAAGTATTCAGGCACTTCGAAATTTCTCTCTTTGAAGTATTTTATTAGATAAACTTTATCTAATAGATTTGTGGCAGCGGGTTAAGAAAGTTCGATATATGATTGCAATGTACGCCGTTCAATATCATCTAATCAGAACTTGCCACGTCATTCTTCCGTCAGTTATAAGCTCCATTATATATATATATATATATATATATATATATATATATATATATGTGTGTGTGTGTGTGTGTGTGTGTGTGAGTGCGCGCGCGTGTTATAACCTAGGGAACGTTACTGAATAGAATGAATAAACGATGGTTGCTAATGAACGATAATACTTAGGACAAGAATAACACATATAAGATTCGCCAGCGGCTCGTAGAAGGAGTAGTCAACTGCTAGAAGTGAGCCAAGTGAATTCCACAAGAATCTCCAACTGCAGGATATTTACCAACCGCCCCACGCGGTCAGATGTGGCAGAAGGCCGAATTTAATATGGGGTACCAAAAATTCCCTGTAGACCCCGTTTAAAACGTGGTAGGGTAGCTGTTTCCTGAGACAAGACTCTCTCCCTTCGACATAGCCTCGTCTGGGGATCCTCTCTGTCCGGAGACAGTCTGACCAGCACAACTGGAGACGAATCTCCTGCAGAGCAACATACAGTATTTTACCAACTGCAGACCAACATACAGTATTTAATACTGTCTTTATGTGATTGGGTACGTACCCATTATCATCTGTATGTATGCTACAAATGTATATATATATATATATATATATATATATATATATATGTGTGTGTGTGTGTGTGTGTGTGTGATGAAATGTTTTGTACAATTAGAGATAGCTATCTAAATACATACATGAAAAACGATATCTAGTCGATGTTGTATGGAGATCCAAAATGCTGGTGTGGTTACGCCGATTTATTCAACCAGGTCATGGAGATAAAACTACAAAAGGTCCTACAGAAGGTAGTTAAGGAAAGCGAGAAGAAAGGACTAAGCAAAAACTGCAAGAAGATAGAATGCATGGTTGTTGAAAAAAAGATGAGCCCAAAAAGCAAATTACAAATCGGAGATACCAAAATCAACCAAGCACAAACATTTAAATATTTGGGAAGTGTTCTAACATTGGACAGAAAGTGTGACACTGAAATCCGAAGACCTACTGGGATAGATAAAGAGGCATTCCATAAGCTAAGCAAAGAATTAAGAGACAGAAAAACTTCGTTAGAAACTAAGAAAAGAGTGATGAACTGTAACGTCATATCTATCCTACGTATGACAGTGAATGCTGGATAATTTCCTCACAGATGAAGAACACAGTTGAAGCAAGAAAAATCTGGTTCTACAGAAGGATGCTGAGGGTACCATGGACTGAAAATCTGGGCAACGAAGAGATTTTTAGGGAAGATGAAAACAAAAAGAAAACTTACTTAAAATAAGGAGGAAACAGTTGAAATTTCTAGGGTGCATAATGAGGAAGCAGGGTTTGGAAAATCTAATACTCATAGGATAAATTGAGGCCAAGAGAGACAGAGGGAAACACGCATAAGGTACATAACGAGTTTGAGTAAATGGATGGTGGAACAGGGTTTAGGAGAGATAACAAAAAGACATAATATATTAAGAGCTACAAAGATTGGTAATTTTGGATAACCCCGATTGTCAACATCCCGAATGGACACGATACATTGAAGAAGAAGAACGACTCGGCTGAAATCAAGACTCAACCACTTCTTCATCTGTGAAGAAATTGTCCAGAACTCTATGTGCCAACGCTCTGAGGAGAAACTTACCTGAAGAGGAAGGTTCCAGGACTTTGTATATTGGGTGAAGTTGAAGGGAATTTTAGTGAGTTCTTTGATATATATGTTCTCCTTCAGTATTGCGGCATGCGCGTAATTGTTGACGAGGTTTATCTGGTAGATCATTACTACTGAGTAGTGAGCTCAGTCACATAATTAGTAGTTACAAATGACCTCTGTTAGTCCGGAGAAATGGATAATTCGTTGGCATCTTTTAAGAATTGTGCCTGAAATTCGGTGTTTATATCAATGTGATCTGAAATAACATCGTGCTGTTTTTTTGTTTGTTTTTTTTAATCGTTTCATCCCAAGCAAGGCGACAGTGCCATTAAAACGCGGGGTGGGGGTGGTGTCAAGGGAGTGAAAGTGAATGGGAACGAGAAGACTTAAAATGGGGAGGATTGAGGACAATGCAAAAAAAAGGAATGGTCTTCAAGAGAACAGAAGATGGCTATTGATGTCGCATTTACATTTTCGAAGCTTGTAGTTAACAGGGAAGCACAAAATCGGAAGGGAGTTTCACAGGAAGTGTGTTAAAAAAAATCTGTTAGACTAGAAATGATGGTTGTATGTAACTAGTTCAACAGTAAAAAGGGTGAGACTTGCACTTCTAACCGGTCTTTTGAACTCTTGTTTAGGATTTGGTTTCCGGTTCGACCTGAAGTCTACTTCGGCTCTATACTCGTAACGCATGTCCTATCCTAGGCTAATATAACTACACACAGTAAGTCTCTAACTTGTGACTCTTGGACCTTGTTTAGGGTGAACATTAGTGAACCCCCCCGAAAAAAAAACCTAGTCAGGAGTGAGCGCTTGGGAATAGCAGGTGTTGTAAGTTTAGATGTGCGGGTGGTGTAATGGATGACGGCTCGCAATGAGAAATCGGAGAACCGAGTTCGAATTCCAGTCGGGTTCGTTATATTCACTTACGCGTAAATACTCTTGGGAAGATTATGAATCCACCTCTTTGACTCCCAGCTATGGGTTAAATAGTAAAACTTCATTGTTATAGGTATACGTTATTTTCCCAAGATTTGGGAGGAACATCAAACCACATGACGATGCAAAAATGATCTTTTGAGACAGCTTACACATGTGAGGATAAATTCTGCTATCGGCGCAGTGTTATTTTAGTGTCAATAGTGTTAGTGAGTGTTAATTTAGTGTCAATAGTGTTAGTGAGTGTTATTTTAGTATCAACAGTGCCAGAGAGTGTTATTTTAGTGTCAATAGTGTTAGTGAGTGTTTTTTAGTGTTAATATTAAGTTCGTTTTTTTGCATCCTATTTTTCTTTCAATTTGTTGTTCGTGCTTCATCTTTGCATTCTACGACCATCAAAAATACATAACATAAAGCAGAAAAAATAATATAAGACTACAGTCTTTATCCCTAGGAGCCCGTCTCTCCGGGACAGAGCTTTACTAATTAGATTTCGAAAGCAACCCAACAAACATCATTCAAATGTAGCCATATATTTTATTTTTATTTATGTCGTAGGCGGGAATGGCTTCCTTTAATTTCCTTTTCGTAATTGCAAACTGTGAATCCAACCTATACTGGCAGCACACCACCCGTATACGGAGAGAAAATGAATTCAGTTAATATACAAGCATAGAAAGAGGTATAAGGCTGTGTTTTGTCACCGGACTTATTCAACCTCTACAGCACTACAATTCTGAGAGAATTAGAAGTTCTACCAGGATTTATTATTGGCGGCTACAATCTTAATAATATAAGATATGCAGATGACACAGTGTTGATAGCACACACAAATACAGGATCTCTTACAGAAGGTAGTGAATGAAAGCGAGAAGAAAGGACTAAACGTCAACTGCAAAAAGACAGAACACAATCAGTCCATGATTGTCAGCAAAAGGGACAGTTCTACACGGGAATTACAAATCGGGGGTATCAAAATCAAACAATTTCAACAGTTTAAATATCTGGGAACTGTTTTAACAGAGGGCGGAAAGTGAGAGACTGATATCCGAAAAAGCATTGGAATAATGAAAGATGGCTTCGAAAAGCTAAGCAAAGTATTAAGAAACATGAAAAACTCGTTAGAAACAAAGAAAAGAGTACCGAACTGTTACACAACATTAGTCATCCAATATGACAGTGAATATGACAGTCAATATCCTCGCCAATGAAGAAGAGATTTGAGGTAGCAGAAATGTAGTTCTACAGAAAGATGCTGAGGATACCATGAACCGAACATGTGAGCAATGACGAGGTTTTAGAGAAAATGGAAACAAAAAGGAAACTCATATTTAACATCAGGAAGAGGTAGTTGAAATTTTTAGGGTACATAATAAGGAAAGAGAGCTTGGAAAATTTGATACTCACAGGATAGATTGAACGCCAGGAAGTTGCATAGGAAAATAACGCATAGCCAATCTAACAAGTTTGAGAAAATGGATGCAAGGTTTAGGAGAGATAACAAAAAGACAAAATTTATTAAGAGGTACAAAAGTTTGGAAAATGTGGATGTCCATGATTGTCAACGTCCCAAATGCTAGTTAACATTCGTGTCAGTCAGCTGTTGGCTCTCACGCTGGACAATAACATCTTCCTGCCTATTCGTGGCTGCCAGATATAGGCTCTCACTCTGGCCAGTAGAAAATGGCCGCAAACTACATGAAAACTGCCGTAGAAGCATGAAAAAATCGATTATTTCCACTATCGATGGGAGTTGGAAAATGCAAAGTCGGTTTTGGCCTTCCCGCTAACTTGGAGCATGTGCATGTAAATATTGGTGCAAATCTACCTAGGAATTTTCGCTTACGCGTAAATACTCTTGGGAAGATTATGAATCCACCACTTTGACTCCCAGCTATGGGTTAAATAGTAAAACTTGTACCTGGAATAATCATTGTTACAGGTATACGTTATTTTTCCGAGATTTGGGAGGAACATCAAACCACATGACTATGCGAAAATGATCTTTTGAGACAGCTTACACAAAGCTACTTCGGCAAGCATTTGCAGCCGTGCATTCGTTACACACACACACACACACACACACACACACACACACACACACACACACACACACACACACACACACACATCCTGCCTTTTATAGAGATAATTTAAAAATAGTTCCAATTAACTATTAGGTTGGTGCAAAAATAATGACGTAATAATGTCGTTTTTTGACGTATTTTTTAACGTCAAAAAACGACATTATTACGTCATTATTTTTGCACCAACCTAATATTAGGTTGCGTCATAACTGATTTCCCTTGTTGTTTCTCATCTTTACTCTTCAAAAAAAATATTAGGTTGTTGCGTAATAATGTCGTCTTTTGATGTTAAAAAATACGTCAAAAAACGACATTATTACGTCATTATTTTTGCACCAACCTAATAAAATGCAAAGAATTTTTCTCGTCAGAACTCATCTTGCACATTTACAAGTCCACCATTCGGTCATGCAATGAATATTGTTGCCATATCTAGCCTTGTATTCTTACTCAATATCTCCAGATTTTAGACAAAATCCGAAGGCGGCTCTGTAATGTAATCGATCCTGACCTACCATCTCGACTCCAGTTTCTTTCTCAGCGACGTGACGTGGCTTCCCTCTGTCTTTTCGATTCTACAAATATTTTCATTGTTCTGATGAGCTTTTCTCCTTGGTGCCGCCTCGACTGTATGAATTTACTGCTAGATTGGCAACTAGAACTCATCGTTTTACTGTTGAACTTACTAAATGCAGCCGCAGGTTCAATTTTAATTTTCTTGTTTCTGTTCTCGCACTTCTCACGTGTGAAACTCTTTTCCGGTTTCTTGATTTCCCTACAACCTACAAACTTAAAAAATTCAAATGCAACTCCAATCGCTATCTTCTTTCTTCCCGAAGTCTGTTCTTTTATTGTCCTTTCTTCTCGCTAAAGTTTTCTCATTCTCTTCCACTTCGAGTAATTCCTTTGCATCTTAGTGGAATTTTCGCTTTGCTTGGGGTGAAACGATTTGAAAAAAATTCAAATGCAACTCCAATCGCTATCTTCTTTCTTCCCGAAGTCTGTTCTTTTATTGTCCTTTCTTCTCGATAAAGTTTTCTCATTCTCTTCCACTTCGAGTAATTCCTTTGCATCTTAGTGGAATTTTCGCTTTGCTTGGTTTGAAACGATTTGAAAAAAATAACCGACAACAAAAATTCAATTTTATCCAATTATATAGTCACCATTATCGGCTAGCAGGATCTGATTCGAAAAAAAGTATTCGACGAACTCTTGACTCTAGTTTTCATTAGAGAAAGTTTTCCTAGTGAAAGCGTTTTGCAGCGACCTAAAAAGGTAATGGTCGGTTGATGCAAGGTCATTTAATATAGCGGGTCAGGTTGAACAGACTAACCGAGTTCCCAAACGTTTCCTTGTGTTATCCTTGCTGCATGAGGCCTTACATTGTCACGGGAGGGAACAACATTTTTCTTTTAATGCATAGTGTACCCTGCCACTACCGTGCAAAATCTCAAGTATAATAATGTACACCAAATCTATTCTTAATTGCTACATTTGATGAGTAGTTAGGAGGATATATTCGTTATTACAATTGGTTCCCAAAAAACAGAAATTACTTCTGACTTGATTTGGTATCTATAATATTCATTATAATCCTGCTGACCTCTAATTTCTCGAAAGTAATATTAGTATACTAACATATAGTGCGGGTCAAATGTAGTTTGTCTTGTATCGTGACATTCCGGCTTTGCGGAAGTTCATATCAGAAACTGTATATTGTATTTAAGCAGGCAAAAGATTGAACTTGGTGAGGAGAGTCGCTGTAGCGTCAAATGGTGCACATTGGGGAATGCATCTGGAATTTTCAGACAAAACAACGCATATTCATTTCTGAAGCGTCTATTCTATTTATGTAAAGATCGAAATAAAACCTGCATCAGATTATATTGCCTTCAATTCTTGTCTCGTTTTCTCGTTCTTTAGTTTCTTGCGTGTTTTGTATACATGAAAAAGAAACTTTCCATTAATTCTTTTGTTCTTCCCTCCATTTTTAAAAGCTTTCTTCCATTTTTATTTATTTCTTCTTTTCTTTCTTTCTTTCTTTCTTCTTTCTTTCCAGTTCTTTTACAGGCGTTTTATTTCTTAACTAGTTCCTTATTTATTTCTCTCTTTCTTTTTTTCTTTTCTCTCCTTTTATTCCCAATTCTTTCTTTTCTTTCTTATCTTCTTTCTTCGATTCTTTCTTTCTATCTTATTCTTTTTCTTTACCGTCTTCTTTCTTTATATTTTTTTTCTTTCTTTCTTTCTTTCTTTCTTTCTTTCTTTCTTTCTTTCTTTCTTCGCTCCTCTTATTCTTTTTCTTTACCGTCTTCTTTCTTTATATTTTTTTTCTTTCTTTCTTTCTTTCTTTCTTTCTTTCTTTCTTCACCCCTCTTATTCTTTTTCTTTACCGTCTTCTTTCTTTATATTTTTTTTCTTTCTTTCTTTCTTTCTTTCTTTCTTCGCTCCTCTTATTCTTTTTCTTTACCGTTTTCTTTCTTTATATTTTCTTTCTTTCTTTCTTTCTTTCTTTCTTTCTTTCTTTCTTTCTTTCTTCGCTCCTCTTATTCTTTTTCTTTACCGTCTTCTTTCTTTATATTTTCTTTCTTTCTTTCTTTCTTTATTTTTTCTTCGCCCCTCTTATTCTTTATCTTTACCGTCTTCTTTCTTTATATTTTCTTTCTTTCTTTCTTTCTTTCTTTTTTCTTCGCCCCTCTTATTCTTTATCTTTACCGTCTTCTTTCTTTATATTTTCTTTCTTTCATTCATTCTTTCTTTCTTTCATTCTTTTCTTTCTTTCTTTCTTTCTTTCTTTCTTTCTTTCTTCGCCCCTCTTATTCTTTTTCTTTACCGTCTTCTTTCTTTATATTTTCTTTCTTTCTTTCTTTCTTTCTTTCTTTCTTTCTTTCTTTCTTCGCCCCTCTTATTCTTTTTCTTTACCGTCTTCTTTCTTTATATTTTCTTTCTTTCTTTCTTTCTTTCTTTCTTTCTTCGCTCCTCCTATTCTTTTTCTTTACAGTCTTCTTTCTTTATATTTTCTTTCTTTCTTTCTTTCTTTCTCTTATTCTTTTCTTTACCGTCTTCTTTCTTTATATTTTCTTTCTTTCTTTCTTTCTTTCTTTCTTTCTTTCTTCGCTCCTCCTATTCTTTTTCTTTACAGTCTTCTTTCTTTATATTTTCTTTCTTTCTTTCTTTCTTTCTTTCTTTCTCTTATTCTTTTCTTTACCGTCTTCTTTCTTTATATTTTCTTTCTTTCTTTCTTTCTTTCTTTCTTTTTACGCTCCTCTTATTCTTTTTCTTTACCATCTTCTTTCTTTATATTTTGTTTGTTTGTTTGTTTGTTTCTTTCTTTCTTTCTTACCGTCTTTTTTCTTCATATTTTTTCTCTTTTATCGTTCTTTTTTTTTACTTTCTTCTTCGCCCTTCTCATCCCTATTTCTTTACCGTCTTCTTTCTTTATATTTTCTTTTCCTCTTTCTTCTTTTTTCTTCCTTATTTCTCTTCTTAAGTAGAGAACTCTCTTGCCAGAGGAGATATTTTAAATATAACTTGAGCCCTATTTAGCCCCCTTCACGCTCAACTGTGATTGCAGTTACCTGACCTCGTGCTCATGAAAAAATGTTGGATATAAACCTTGGACTCACTTTCCTATTATTGACCTATAAGGCGCATCAAGGTAATCCTTGGGAACACACTCAAACTTATTATTAAATGTTAATATGGCCGCCTAAATCGACCAAGTTTGTTAACACGTTGTGAAAATCTTTAAAGAAAAACAAAAAAACAAAAAACAACTAACCTAAATGACTTTTTGCATGTGATTCCTATTCTTTTAGTTATTCTGAAAATAGAGTATGTTGGTGTTGGAATATTTTCGAAATATGATATCCATGGAAGATTGACTCAATTTTAACTTTGGATTTTGGGGTAGATGGGCTAAATTTAGAATCAAGCGAGGAGTTTGGGTGGCAGGATTTCTATAGGAGGCTGCGTTGCGGTGAAACCTTCATCGAGATAGCGAACAAGATTAGTCACAAATATAGCACAGGAGAAATTATTTTTTCGCTACTGGAGGAAGAATTAAAATTGGTGAAATGTAATTTATTCAATGAAAGAAAGACGAAGCACTCAACGAAATAGAAACATTTGGGGGAAAAAAGAAAGAAAAAAAATGAAAAGAAAAGGAGATGGCAGGAAAATAGAAGAAAGATAGAAAGAGAAAGAGAATAATTAGAAGATAGAAAAGAGAAAAAAGTGAGGAGAAGAGGCAAAGAAATAAAACAACAAAAGAAAACAAGAAGAGGAAAAACAGAGAGAGAAAAAAAAAAGAAAGGAATAAAAACAGAAGTAAATGAAAGAAAAAGAGTAAATGCCTTTATTTAATAAGGCCAAAGTAATGAAATCCTTAATCGAACTCTTAACTAGCTTGCTAAACATGGCACTACGGTAAGTATTTGCTTCGTACAATGCCACGAGTATTAAGTACTAGTATTTATTGAACACCCTACTTTTTTGCACAGTGTTGCTTTAGGACTTGAGTGATCATTGCTCTTCACAACTTTCCTTCCTTTTTAGCTGTAAGCAAATTTTGTGCCTTTACTAACTCTCCTACTCCGCGTTCTGCTGTTCATTTGCACAATTTCGTTAGGTCTGGTATGTTACTCTCTGTTTACCTCTTTGCTCTGTGAGTGTCAAATTCTCTAAACCCCGTTTCCTCGCAAGGTGTCCCAGAAATTCTCTTTCTCTCTCTCTCTCTCTCACACTCACAAACACACACACATTCCTTTTTGTTTCGTTTCTATTTTCCTAAGGAAACATCCATGTTTCATCCGTGTAGAACCACGTCCCCGTTGCATCTTCATCGATGAAGAAGTGGCCAATCATTGACTGCCACGTGGTAGTTCAGTACCCTGTTCTTGCGTTCTGATGTTTCTTTAATACTTTGATTTGGAAGGCATCTTTCATTATTCCAATGCGATTTCAGATTTAGGGGACACATTTTCCGTCGTCTGTTGATAGTATTTGGTGTCTCCAATTTTATAGGCTCTCCCTCTTGCTAACAACCATACATCTTACCTTCTAAATATCGATTATTAGTCCTTTCTTCTCGCTTTCCTTTGGGCTTACGGTCATATCACGTTGAAACACCGATTACCGTACGATCACCAAAGTTAAGCAACGTCGAGCCTGATCTGTACCTAGATAGGCGACGGCTTGGAAATACCAGGCGCTGTAAGCTTGGATGTGCGAGTGGTCTAATATATAAAGTTTTAGAATTTTTTAATCGGAAAGCCGAATTCGAATTCTAGTCGGGTTCGTTATTTTTACTTACGCGTAAATAACCTTGGGTACGGTATGTTCTCAGCTGTTCTATAGGGGTTCATTAATAACATTTGTATCACTACATCGTTATTATCTGAAAAAAAAAAAAAAATATATATTTTCTGGCTTTAAATAACCTGCAAAGGGTCGATAAGCCGTAGAAAACGAATCTTGTCTAGGAGTTCCTACAGCTTTCTGTCACTTATCAACACAGTGCCAGCTGCGTATCTTGTGTTGTTAAGATTGTGTCCGCCATTATCCTGGCAGAAGTTCTATTTTACCTAGGCTCGCTTCGCTTTAAATGTTCAGTAAATATTGAACTCAGAAGACATTTGTGATGGACAAGCTTGCCAACGATTAACGTATGGAGAATCTCCCATAGTTTAATTACGGCTTGATTTTACGAACGGGGATTTGGGCGTGTCTTCCGCGTAATAGCTTAATACGATATCTAGACATGAGGGACAGAGCTCAACATCCACTGTGGGTGTAGTCTATCTGTAAATCAATGAATTGGCGTCAAAAGTAATAAAGATATACTTTTGGTCGTGAGGAAGAAGAAAACGAGAATTTTTTTTTTTTTTTTTATGTCGATAGACCTTATCAATGATGCCACGGAAACCAGTAGGCAAACATGATTCAAATTTATTCATAGTTTGGCTTGTTTTGTTTTGTTTTACGGCTTATCAACCTCAATGGATTATTTAAGGACAACAAGGTTGTAATTTTATTTTTTTTAATATATTGCTGGTAATATTTTTTTCCAATGTATTGCTAGTATTAAAACTTATTTTTAAACTTTCATTTGGTTTGGTTTATTTTGTTTTATGGTATATAAGCCTTAATGGGTTATTTAATTCCGACAAGATTTTTAGGATAGGTTCATATAAATAGAAGAGGGTTTTTTGCCTAGAGTCAAATGTATTGCTGGTAATATTTTTTTCACAAAAATGTATTCTTATTTTTAGTATCGCTCTGTTGTTGCTCACTCGTTTCCATTGAGTCTAACGAGAAAACTGGTTGGCCCATGGATTAAACTCACCAAATTCATACACGTGATCAAGGCCTGGGAGCACAAAGACCGAAACCAATAGACTGTATAAAAAATCAACCATTACCAATGGACCGTATCGCTTGTTTACATGAAGTGACATTTAAAAAAAAAAAATGGGCACAGCCAACGGAATGTATCATTTGTTTACATGAAGTGCCATCAAAAAAAGGGCCACAGACAATTGACCGTATAGTTTGCATAAAATAACATGAAAAAAAAGACCGTATCGTTTGTTTACATCAAGTGACAGCAAAAATGGCTACAAAAAATGTACCTGTTATATACCGTACTTATGAACACTTATGAACAATCTTCATAAATACGTGGGACACTATTGTAAGTGGGGGTAATATGCTCTATAAGTAATCCATGACTAGCAGTGGTTTATCTACTTCACGCCGCTGGCGAGTATTGTATTTTGTTGATGTTATAAAGATTATCATTTCATTTCCAACCACCGTTTTGGTTATTCTTCATTCAGTAACCTTTTCTAGGTTACAACAGGACCGTATCGTTGGTTTACATAAAATGACATTAAAAAAATAGCCATATAGTTTGTTTACATAATATGACGTACAAAAGAAATCGGTTATTACCGTTTGTTTGCCTAAAGTGATATAAAAAAATGGCCACAAACAATGGATGGTAGAGTTTGTTTAGATGAAATGACATTTACATAGACAGACACAACTAATAGAACGTATAGTTTGTTCCCATAAAATGACATTCAAAAATCAAAAACAAAAAAAATTGACCACAATCAATGGACCATAAACTTTGTTTACATCAAGTGACATTATAAAAATTGGCTATAAAAATGGACCGTATCGTTCGTTTACACGAAGTGACATTCAAAAGAAAATTGGCCATAACCAATGGAACGTATAGTTTGTTTGCATAAAGTGACATTCAAAAAAAGTATGGGTGATCGTATCTGCTACTCAGTGGAAGTGTCCAGGTTCCAAATACAGCCAATATATATATATATATATATATATATATATATATATATATATATATATATATATATATATATATATATATATATATATATATATATATATATTAAGTAATTCATCGTGTCTGATAGAAACCTCAACAGAATGCACTGGACGGCCGTTTGTCCTATATTTGGGACTCATCAGCAGTGCGCATCCACTACCGAGAATTGAAACCATGACAATTAGGTTGTCAAGCAAACATCATACCAACTGTTCCCCCGGGTCTCCCAACTGTCAGGGTTTCAATTCTCGGTAGTGGATGCGCACTGCTGATGAGTCCCAAATATAAGACAAAACGGCCGTCCAGTGCTTTCTGCATTCTGTTGAGGTTTCTATCAGACTCGATGACTTACTTAAATATATTAGGTTGGTGCAAAAATAATGATGTAATAATGTCGCTTTTTGACGTATTTTTTAACGTCAAAAAACGACATTATTAAGTCATTTGCACCAACCTAATAATTATCAAATCCTCCTAATAATTATATATATATATATATATATATATATATATATATATATATATATATATATATATATATATATATAGCGGCGATAGTCTGTTTCATACTTGAACACAATGTTCAGATGGCCTCAGAATTGTGTTCAAGCATGAAACAGACAGTCGCAGCTTGGTGTTGACCTCTGTGTCCACTTTTATATTACATACGTACTACCCCAGATATTGATCCTTTTTTACCCATAAATATAACAAACCTGAATACTTACGAATATAACAAACCTTAAATCTTATATATATATATATATATATATATATATATATATATATATATTGTGTGTGTGTATGTATGTGTGTGAGTGTGTGTGTGTAAATTATTTTCAGATAAAGGGTATTTGAAAAAGAACAAAATGAATATAAGACTAGAGGTGACAATATATATATATATATATATATATATATATATATATATATATATATATATATAAAAGTGAACATAGAAGTCAACACTTAGAGGCGACAGTCTGTTTCATGCTAGATGCAATCGTCAGGCCACGAGTGCTGTTATTTTTCTTGGCTATTTATATATATACGGGTCAGTGGTGCATTGTGGGTAGTCTACTTTGGTGGTTATTTTACCGGAAGTCGTTTATTTGTTTATTTATTTGGGTTAAATTATTTTGCTTGTTTTTATTTATTTTTATTTTTTATTTTTGTTTTTTATTTTTATTTCTTATATATTTATTTATTTTTAATTTTTAATCGGTGTTTTTATTAACGTAGTAAAAATTTGTTTATATCGTTTATTTAATAGTTTTGTTTTGGTTTGAGAAGATAAAGTTAATTATTCGATTTTGGGATTCAATGTTGTAGTTTATTCTAACTATTATTTTGGCGGGAACAGTTTTAATTTGTTTATTACTTCATCTATTTATTTCGATTTATTATCTTCATTTGTTTTTTTCTAACGGTTAGTTTATCGGAATCGGTTTATTTATTTATTTGGATGAATTTAGGTCAATTTCTTTTACTTATTTTTTTATTTTATTTATTTGTTATACTGTATATTTTCTCTTTTCGGTTTTCGATTTTTAAGTAACGAAGTATTTTTTTTATCGTTATATAACAGTTATAGCTATTTTTTTGTCTGATTTTTCGTTTGATTTTTATAGTCTAACTAATATTTTGGTCATAATGGTTTGCTAATTTGTTTATTATTTACTTTATTTATTTGGATTCGTTAGTTTTTTTTTGTACAGTAGAATGCTTTCTAAGTATATCTGGGAAATTAAAAACAAAACGCACATCACACCAAAAATATCTTGGAAAATAAGGAAAAGATCATCAGCCTACAACAACCAATCAAAATTATGGGGAACCCACTGAGGATCGAACACACTAATGCAGCAACTGGTCTGTTTACATTGTTAACCTTTAGTCTGCAGAGGCACGGCATCATGTTTATTAAGCTAACATCATGCTGTTAGAAAAATAAAAAAAAGTCTATTTTTTGGCAGTGAGAATCGAATTTATTTTCTATATTTACTAGCATATAACGTACAGTAATGATTTTTGACTTGATCGATACGTCAAGCAGTGGATCTTGTTTCCAACTCTGAGACGGGAAATTTTCCATGCTGCTTGAGTATCATTTTTTTCTTAAAAAGTGCTCCTCAACCGGTTCCTGTTCCCGCTAAGCTCTACAATAGATACCTTGCTCTTTCTTGCTTTCCAGATTGTTGAAAACCCTCTTTGGTATTTCCTGTTTTTAAAAACTTTAGTGAACCGTCTGATTCTTGGAACTATCGACCTATTAGTCTTCTATCTCTTTTTGGCAAAGTACTCGAAACACTAATCAACTCCGAATTGGTAAAGCTTTCCACTTCACTGGTACAAACAGACAAAGGACATGTTTTTTGCTTTCAGACAAAGAATGGCTTTTGCTTTTCTGTCAGTTGTCGAAATGTTAACGGTTCTTATTGAAATAGTCTGTCAAGATTTATATTAGAATAGTGTAGCCCAAGGTATTTCCTTAGTTATCTCAAAAACGTTTGAATTGATACAAGTTGAAGGATTATGGTGTTTCTGGAAGATTTATTTTGCTTGATTCAATATTTCAAATCAAATCGCGAAATAAAATTTACCTTGAAATAATTGCTTCTTGCTTTCCTGTCAATTACAATCTTAAAAAGATGTAATTACAATATGAGTCACTAACTTTTACCTTTTCACTGAAACAGACGTTAAACATTTTCTCTCTTTCTTTCTTTCTTTCTTTCTTTCTTTCTTTCTTTCTCCGGCGTCTGAAAAATGACGCTTTTATCGTGGTCGCCATTACTTCTCGGCCTTGTGGCTGAGATCAAAATTTAGTATATGTTCTTATCAGATTAATCTAATTATCTCTTTCTTTCTCTCCACCTCTATCTACCCTTCTTTCTTTCATTTTCTCATTGAAATCAAATAGTGTCTTTTTCCCTCTTTCTACGAGCGATCATTATTTTCGAAAGTATTGACAGGACATAACGGTCATGCTAACTAATGAAGAGAGAGACAAGTACCATTAAAATAGGATTATAATGCAAGTGCCTGTTATGCCCTTATCAGATTAGATGTCTCGATGGGTATATCGGGGTTCTTATATTTTTACCCTGGTTGTGCGTCTCTCTTACTCAAACATATAAACAAAGTAAAGGATGCATAACATGTCTAAAATCTCGAAGGTCAAGAAGATTAAACCTGGATCCACGACTGAAAATCAGTCTGTACTTGTTAATTAAACAATGAAGGTCATGTTCGTAAAACAACAGAAACTATTATATCTGAATGGAGATTAAAGGATTTTGATATCCGAAAATTAAATTATTAATTTTATCTGGGACGCCTTGGGCTTTTTAAACTGACTTACCTTTTAAAATCCGTTTTAAAACGTAAGGGTAAATAAAGCCATTTCATTTACTGTCACTAGGGCGGGCGAAAAGTCACTGAATGATTTAGTGTCTTTATCACAGCCTGATACCGTGGCCGAGTGCTGAGAACATGAGACCCGGGTTCGAATCTCATCATGGTCGATTTGTCAGGAGACCTCCTGATGTCATTGGAGAGATCGATCCCAGCGTGCGGCACATTTACGTGTATATATGGTGTCATGCCACGGGTTTACCCAAGCCTTGTGAGTGAAACTGGGCAGACGGAACTGGGAAAGAGCGAGTTATCTAGCGTGATCAACAATTTGAACAAAGCCAGTAGATTTAGGGGTGTTGAGTAAACACAAATGCGCCCAGTAGACAGGTATACTCGAATACGTGTGGCCAGTTATACATAAGCATCACAGTATAATACGCACGACAGGTTTTATTCTGGAGTTATCGGTCGAGACTGTGTATTAGTAGTCATTGTTGCTTGGCAAAGATCTCGAATCTATGACATTCGTGATATAAAAAGAAAAGTCAAATACTATCCGCACTCTAGTCTTGAACAGGAAAAGGGTAGGGCATAAAAGCAGCAGCGACAACAGTGAACAGGCAATATAATCATTAGGTTTAAAGCTTCATTTTTTCCAGTAAGGTTCTTCTCTTTACAAGGCCCGGTAGCACTCAAATTAGAGGGTTACTTTAAGAGGCAATTTGTGCAAATAGTGAAAGTGAAAGTGAAAGATAACCGGTATCCCTAGAGGTGAACAGGTTAAGATTGTAGTGATCGGGGAAACATCCTCTTGGGAGTCGTTTCCACAGAGATGTAGTTCGCAAGCAGAATCTGTTCAACTGGAACTTAGTAATCACCAGTGGAATATGGAGGGAATATGGGTGGTCTGCTACAATGTGAGTGGCATGGTAGGGTCGTAAACAAGAAGATGGAGGAAACAATGAATGTAGTTCGTCCGAGCACATTTCATGGCAATAGGAATAGAGCAGTGAGAAGCTAGCCACATCACCCCCCTACGTGGGAAAGAGGTATGCGAGATTTAGAATTGCTTCACGAAAAAAATAGCCAAGTGAGTTAAAGAGTTGGTTTGGGAATTTGGTGGCATTTTAATTCAATTCCAGTAACAATTAGTACAGCGTGATCAAAGCTCAATTCCATTTACAAGTAGTACAGACAGAGTGATCAAAGTTCAATTCCAGTGATAATTAGTACATACAGAGTGATCAATGTTCAATTCTAGCGACAATTAGTACAGAGTGATCAAAGTTCAAGTCCAGTTAAAAGTAGTACAGACAGAATGATCAATGTTTCATTCCAGTTACAAGTAGTACAGAGTGATCAAAGTTCAATTCCAGTTACAATTAGTACAGACAGAGTGATCAAAGTTCAATTCAAGCGATAATTAGTACAGACAGAGTGATCAAAGTTCAATTCTAGTCACAATTAGTATAGAGTAATCAAAGTTCAATTCCAGTTACAAGTGGTACAGACAGAGTGATCAATGTTCAATTCCAGGGACAATTAAGAAAGACAGAGTGATCAATGTTCAATTCAAGTGATAATTATTACAGAGTGATCAAATTTCAATTCCAGTGATAATTAGTACATATAGTTTGATCAAAGTTCAATTCCAGTTACAAGTAATACAGACAGAGTGATCAATGTTCAATTCAAGTGATAATTAGTAAAGACAGAGTGATCAATGTTCAATTCTAGTCACAATTGGTATAGATAGAGTGATCAAAGTTCAATTCCAGTTACATGTAGTACAGACAGAGTGATCAGTGTTTAATTCCTGTTACAAGTAATAGAGACAGAGTGATCAAAGTTTAATTCCCGTTACAAGTAGTAAAGACACAGTGATCAAAGTTCAATTCAAGTTACAAGTAGTAAAGACAGAGCGATCAAAGTTCAATTACAGTGACAATTAGTACAGATAGAGTGATCAAAGTTTAATTCTAGTTACAAGTAGTACAGACAGTGTGATCAAAGTTCAATTCCAGTTACAAGTAGTACAGACAGAGTAATCAAAGTTCAATTCCAGTTACAAATGGTACAGACAGAGTGATCAAAGTTCAATTCCAGTGATAATTAGTACATACAGAGTGATCAATGTTCAATTCTAGCGACAATTAGTACAGAGTGATCAAAGTTCAAGTCCAGTTAAAAGTAGTACAGACAGAATGATCAATGTTTCATTCCAGTTACAAGTAGTACACAGTGATCAAAGTTCAATTCCAGTTACAATTAGTACAGACAGAGTGATCAAAGTTCAATTCAAGCGATAATTAGTACAGACAGAGTGATCAAAGTTCAATTCTAGTCACAATTAGTATAGAGTAATCAAAGTTCAATTCCAGTTACAAGTGGTACAGACAGAGTGATCAATGTTCAATTCCAGGGACAATTAAGAAAGACAGAGTGATCAATGTTCAATTCAAGTGATAATTATTACAGAGTGATCAAATTTCAATTCCAGTGATAATTAGTACATATAGTTTGATCAAAGTTCAATTCCAGTTACAAGTAATACAGACAGAGTGATCAATGTTCAATTCAAGTGATAATTAGTAAAGACAGAGTGATCAATGTTCAATTCTAGTCACAATTGGTATAGATAGAGTGATCAAAGTTCAATTCCAGTTACATGTAGTACAGACAGAGTGATCAGTGTTTAATTCCAGTTACAAGTAATAGAGACAGAGTGATCAAAGTTTAATTCCCGTTACAAGTAGTAAAGACACAGTGATCAAAGTTCAATTCAAGTTACAAGTAGTAAAGACAGAGCGATCAAAGTTCAATTACAGTGACAATTAGTACAGATAGAGTGATCAAAGTTTAATTCTAGTTACAAGTAGTACAGACAGTGTGATCAAAGTTCAATTCCAGTTACAAGTAGTACAGACAGAGTAATCAAAGTTCAATTCCAGTTACAAATGGTACAGACAGAGTGATCAAAGTTCAATTCCAGTGATAATTAGTACATACAGAGTGATCAATGTTCAATTCTAGCGACAATTAGTACAGAGTGATCAAAGTTCAAGTCCAGTTAAAAGTAGTACAGACAGAATGATCAATGTTTCATTCCAGTTACAAGTAGTACAGAGTGATCAAAGTTCAATTCCAGTTACAATTAGTACAGACAGAGTGATCAAAGTTCAATTCAAGCGATAATTAGTACAGACAGAGTGATCAAAGTTCAATTCTAGTCACAATTAGTATAGAGTAATCAAAGTTCAATTCCAGTTACAAGTGGTACAGACAGAGTGATCAATGTTCAATTCCAGGGACAATTAAGAAAGACAGAGTGATCAATGTTCAATTCAAATGATAATTATTACAGAGTGATCAAATTTCAATTCCAGTGATAATTAGTACATATAGTTTGATCAAAGTTCAATTCCAGTTACAAGTAATACAGACAGAGTGATCAATGTTCAATTCAAGTGATAATTAGTAAAGACAGAGTGATCAATGTTCAATTCTAGTCACAATTGGTATAGATAGAGTGATCAAAGTTCAATTCCAGTTACATGTAGTACAGACAGAGTGATCAGTGTTTAATTCCAGTTACAAGTAATAGAGACAGAGTGATCAAAGTTTAATTCCCGTTACAAGTAGTAAAGACACAGTGATCAAAGTTCAATTCAAGTTACAAGTAGTAAAGACAGAGCGATCAAAGTTCAATTACAGTGACAATTAGTACAGATAGAGTGATCAAAGTTTAATTCTAGTTACAAGTAGTACAGACAGTGTGATCAAAGTTCAATTCCAGTTACAAGTAGTACAGACAGAGTAATCAAAGTTCAATTCCAGTTACAAATGGTACAGACAGAGTGATCAATGTTCAATTTTAGTCACAATTGGTATAGATAGAGTGATCAAAGTTCATTTCCAGTGATAGGTAGTACAGACAGAGTGATCAATGTTCAATTCCAGTGACAATTAGGACAGAGTGATCAATATTCAATTCCTGTGATAATTATTACAGAGAGTGTGATCAAAGTTCAATTCCATTTTCAATTAGTACAGACAGACAAAGTCCAATTCCAGTGACAATTAGTACAGAGTGATCAAAGTTCAATTCCAGTAAAAATTTATACAGACAAAATGATCAAAGTCCAATTCAAGTGACAATTAGTACAGAGTGATCAAAGTTCAGTTCCAGTGACAATTATTACAGACAGAGTGATCAAAGTCCAATTCCATTGACAATTAATACAGACATTGTGATTAAAGTTTAATTCCAGTAACAATTAGTACTGAGTGATCAAAGTTATATTCCACTGAAAATTAATACAGAGAGAGTGATCAAAGTTCAATTCCAGTGACAATTATTACAGACAGAATGATCAAATTTCAATTCCATTTACAATTAGTGCAGACAGAATGATCAATGTTCAATTCCAGTGAAATTAGTACAGAGTGATCCAAGTTCAATTCCAGTGACAATTAATACAGAGAGAGTGATAAAATTTCAATTCCATTTACAATTAATACAGAGTGATCAAAGTCCAATTCCAGTGAAAATTAGTACAGTGTGATCAAAGTTCATTTCCAGTGACAATTAATACAGAGAGAGTGATCAAAGTTCAATTCCATTTACAATTGTTACAGACAGAGTGATCAATGTTCAATTACAGTGACAATTAGTACAGAGTGATCAAAGTATAATTCCAGTGACAATTAATACAGATGTAGTGATCAAAGTCCAGTTCCAGTGAAAATTAGTACAGACAAAGTGATCAAAGTTCAATTCCAGAGACAATTAGTACAGAGTGAGCAAAGTTCAATTCCATTTACAATTAATACAGTGTGATCAAAGTCTAATTTCAGTGACAATTAGTACAGAGTGATCAAAGTTCAATTCCAGTGACAATTATTACAGACAGAGTGATCAAAGTTCAATTCCATTTAGAATTAGTTCAGACAGAGTGATCAATGTTCAATTCCAGTTACAATTAGTACAGAGTGATCAAAGTTCAATTCCAGTGACAATTTATACAGACAAAATGACCAAAGTCCAATTCAAGTGACAATTAGTAGAGAGTGATCAAAGTTCAGTTCCACTCACAATTATTAATGACACAGTGATCAAAGTCCAATTCCAGTGACAATTAGTACAGTGTGATCCACGTTCACTTCCAGTGACAATTAATACAGACCTTGTGATTAAAGTTCCAGTGACAATTAGTACCGAGTGATCAAAGTTATATACCACTGAAAATTAATACAAAGAGAGTGATCAATGTTCAATACCCGTGACAATTAATACAAAGAGAGTGATCAATGTTCAATTCCAGTGACAATTAGTACAGACAGAGTGATCAAAGTTCAATTACATTTACAATTAATACATACAGAGTGATCAATGTTCAATTCCAGTTACAAGTAGTACAGTCAGAGTGATCAATGTTCAGTTCCAGTTACAAGTAGTAAAGAGTGATCAATGTTCAATTCCAGTGACAATTAGTACAGACAGAGTGATCAAAGTTCAATTCTATTTACAATTAATACAGACAGAGTGATCAATGTTCAATTCCAGTTACAAGTAGTACAGTCAGAGTGATCAATGTTCAATTCCAGTTAATAGTAGTAAAGAGTGATCAATGTTCAATTCCATTTACAATTAGTACAGACAGAATGATCAATGTTTAATACCAGTGACAATTAGTACTAACAGAATGATCAAATTTCAAATCCTGTGACAATTAGTACAGAGTGATCAGAGTTCAATTCCAGTTACAAATATTACAGACAGAATGATCAAAGTTCAATTCCAGTGAAAATTAGTACAGACAGGGTGATCAAAATTCAATTCCAGTGCCAAGTAGTACAGACAGAGTGATCAAATTTAAATTCCAGTTACAATTAGTACCGATTGAGTGATCAATGTTCAATTCCAGTAACAATTACTATAGCCAGAGTGATCAAAGTCCAATTACAGTTAGAAGTAGTATAGACAGGGTGATCAAAGTTCAATTCTAGTGACAAGTATTGCAGTGTAATCAAAGTTCAATTTCAGTGAAAAATAGTACAAAGTGATCAAAGTCACGTGACAGGTTGGAACTTTTTTGGTTTGCCTGTATTTTTTTTTAACTTGTGTTGATTTCTTTTTACACCTCACCGATAGAATATTTTGATGTGTTCGTAACTAGATTTTGTTGGATTCTCTCTCTTTTCCCTTGTTGTCTTATCCTGAGTATGACGATAAACCACGTCCGTGTTTTGGGTATGACAATAAACTACGTCCAACAGCAAGGCTTCTGATGCAGAGGTTTTGAGAAGCGTGGAACCACCTCTTAATTGCTGGTAGTCCCAGGTCTGCCCTGACCCGGGGTGGTAGCACATGTTAGAGTCCCAACTATGGGCAAATAGTTAACCCCAAAATTGGGGCCAAAACATTATAAAAGTATAAAAATATTTTTTAATACCAGAAAAACTTTGTAAAATATTTTTACCAGCATTAAATAACCCATTGTGGTTGATATGTTGCAAGACAAAGCAAACCAAACCTTGTTGTCGGTTGATTAGATAAGTTTGGATGAGCAAGCACTTGTCTGATGTCGAACGTTACCGGTCTATGAATGGGGACGAAGTGAACAGACCTCAATTAAGGAATAACTTTAAATCTTATTAGGGAGACCCAGAGTACCAGTGTATAAAGGGGACACGGTAGAGTTTTTAAAAAAAAATGGTTGACGAAAATGTGGAAACGGTGATTTTAGAGTATGATGCTGCCGAGGGCTCGGTTTCTGATTTTGTTTTTTTGTGGGTGGTGGGATACCTATCGAGAGTCCCTGTCTTAACATGGGTGGAGTTAGATAAACTGCTGATAGACAAATACGCATTTGAGGAGACGGTGATAGAAGCTATGAGAAGCATCATGAGACTCATCCAGGCAAGAGATGACACTTCTAGTGGATTGGCAGCAATTCCGGACCAGTTTTCGGATGTGTTTGTCGATGCGCTGGAGAACGAGCGCATGAGTCATCATGTAATTAGAGAAGCCCCTACCAGGTTGTCAGTGGTCATCGATCTGGCCAAATACAGGGAAAAAGTTTTGAAGAAAACGAGAAGAGAGGGAGTTCAGTTCAGAATCAGGAGGATGGCAGATAGAGAAAAGAGAAAAAATCCCTTGTCGTGGAGAAGGGCTCGCAGAAGTATGGATGGGGGCCTTCCGGAGAATTGGGAGACCGACCCCTCAATTGAAGAGAATTCTCCCTAAATCATGTGATCTTTGCACCAACACCCGAACCATATTGTCTGGTTGGTTGGACTTACAACTATGAGGGCCACAGAGCGAGCAATTGTGCAACAATGTGGGAGTTTCCTCCGGAAAGCGCTGTGCCAAATCGTAGTAAGTGCGACAAGTAGTTTAGAGATCCGCAAAAGAAAACGCACCCCCAAGAAACATAACTATGGAAACGCCCACCCCAAAATAAAAGGTAAGGTAGCCCATGTGAAAATGAGTAAAAGGACGGGTATGAGATGTTCAACGTGTGAACAGGTTGGCCATTTATTCCGCCAGCTATTCCTGAAAAAGATTCTGGTTTTGTCGTGAACCAGGCCATCTGAAAATGAATTACCCTCTTCAAAATATAGAGATCAAACGTCGGAAGAGAAACACACAGGTTCCGCAAAGTAATAGTAGACAGTCGTGAACTCCGTTCTATGTAGATGACGATAAGTTTTTATTTCCGGCACCCATGTCAGGAAGAGGGTGGATGACAATGTTGGAGAAAGTCGGGTGGATACTACCCCAAGAAAAAGACGACTAGTGTATTTTCTTTGCTGACCCACATGTGAAGAAGTAATAAAAAGAAAAGCAATGAGGGTTCTAATTGACACGGGGACGTCTGTGTCCTTGATTAGGTCGGATCAGTATAAAAGGTTGAGGTTGCAGGGATGGGGTGAGAAAGACGGGCGTAGGGGAGAGAGATGACGTCAAAGGGAATAGTGTGGCTCCCGATAAGGATAGGAGGAACAGATGGTGCCCACAAGTTATATGTGACCCCGGATCTCTGTAGAGAAATTCTGTTGGGTGAGGATTGGCTGTGTCAATATAAGGCCCAGCTAAAACTCAATCCTGCACTGTTGATGGTTGATGGGAGTTGAGATACGATTCGGAAGCGTCCTCAGTGAACCAGCGTCAGTAGTGGTTCACACTGGCATAAAATTGCCTCCTAGGACGGCAGTATCTAGTAGAGGTAGGTTGGCTACAAAGAGGAAATTGGAAGGTAAAATTTTTCAGATAGCCCCAGTTGGGACATAGAGTCCTGAAGAGGAGGAATTAGCTTTGTTTGAGGAAGTAGTGGAAGGCGAAGAGATTGTGCCTATTATGTTGATCAATCAGGCTAACAAAACTGAGAGAATATCAAAGGGAGCAGAGGTAGGGATGCCCCTACCAATAAGGTCCATTAAGCTGGTAAGATATTGTAGCATACCTAAAGACAATAATGAGTATGTCCGCATTCACATAAATACAGTAGTAAATACTGTATGTTGGTCTGCATTCATTGTGGAATTCACTTGACTCACTTCTAGCAGTTGACTACTTCTTCTACGCACCACTGGCAATTCTTATACGTGTTGTTCTTGTCCAAAGTATTATCGTACATTACCAACCTTCGTGTAATTTTTCTATTCAGTTACCTTCCCTAGGTTGCAATAGATATGATGAGCAGAGAAGGAGGAGCCAGAATAGAGTGAGGGAAGTGAAAGAAGAAGCGATAATAGCGCCTGATAAATTTAAGGCCCGAGTAAGGCGACTGCTAAGAGCCAACATAGATGTGGTGGCTAACTCAGATAAGGAGTTGGGGCAGACACACACAGTAAGGATTCAAAATCGATCCCGGCAACCATGCGCCGATTAAATTAAAACCACAGAGAACACCTTAACATAAGAGACCACTGATAAAAAAGCGGCCAGGAACATGTTAGTGTTGGGGATAACTGAGACTAAGATGCCGGCCTGGTAGCTCGTTTAAATTCATGTAGTCTGGAAACCAGCGAAAGTATCTCGTCAAACCAGTTGCAGTGAAAATATTTGTAGAAGAGACAAAGGGAGGCCACAGCACTTCTGCGGGATAGCGATTGTAGACTAGATGTCAGATCAGGAGCTATCATCTTGCATATTCGTCTCTGGAATTTGTCAAAGACCTCGAAACATACACTGGGAGTACCAGACCACATATGACAGCAATATTCCATGCAAGGACGGATGGTTGATTTATAGATTTGAAGGATGGACTCAGACGAGAAAATCTTTTTGGTACGACACAGAGAGCCAAATTTCCTTCTGGGAGATGAAGCTATTGATTCAATGTATTTATTCCACCTCATGTCAGTGGACATCGTGAGACCAAGCAGGCGTAACGAGGCGCTCTCGATGAGTTGGGAATCAGTCATTGTGGTGGGAGGCAGGGAGGGTTCTCTGTGGTGGGTAAAGGAGAGCAGTTTCGTTTTGGAGGCATTAAAGTTTACGAGCCATTTCCTGCCCCAGTCAACCACAGATTGGAGGTCCCTTTCGAGATCAGCAGCCAGGTTAGTTTCGTCAACGATACTAGATTTACTAGTGAGGCAGGAATAAATAGTGGTGTCGTCCGCGTAGATGGCAACTGGGGAACTGATGTCATCGGGAAAGTCATTGATGAAGATCAGGAAGAGTGTAGGGCCCAAGATAGAGCCTTGGGGGACACCAGCGTTCGTGATAAAGGAGACGGAAGAGAACCCGTTTAGGACGACCTTCATTTCACGGTTCGACAGGAATGATTGAATTAAGTCAAATAATCGTCGTGTAATACCGTATGCCTGAACTGCGCTTTATATTTAATTTTTCTTGTGTTCGAACAAGTGTTTTCTTTTCTAGACAAAGAGTGCGTAGAAACTGTTCTAATGTTCTGTAATTCTAAGCATTTTCGGCTATACATTTAGTCATTATCAAGAATAACATAGGGATGTTTTACTTTCCAAACACAGTCAGCACATTCTGTCCGTGTTCGCAGTTAATATTATTGAGTGTTGGCTTTTTCTTTTTATTATTAAGGCTTCTATTATTTTTAATCCTTTTTTACATGAGGATGAAGTTATTATGCTTGTATTTTCTACTAGTATGTTTCGGATGAAGTCGGATAGGTTTGTGTGCGTATTTAAATCGTTACAGTGAGCAACTAATCCATTGAATGTGTTGTTTTGTAAAAGATCACTTTTCTGTTCATATAATCTTTTATTTAAATCCCTTGATGTTTCACAGACGCATTCCTTGTGGCAGTTATTACGAGTAATTGAGGTACATCCCTCCTTCAAGTTTTAGCTTACCATTATTTTGTTTTGTAATAATTCTAATAATAAAGATTATATAAAATATGTCAAATCTGCGTCACAATTCGTGTATATATATTTATATATATATATATATATATATATATATATATATATATATATATATATATATATATATATATATATGTGTAAATATATATATATATATATATATATATGTATATAACGTCATCCACAGACAGACTGTTTCGCTGTTTCACAGCTCATCAGTGTGGCTAGACATCCGGTTGCCTCTAGCTCGGATATATATATATATATATATATATATATATATATATATATATATATATATATATATATATATATGTCTCAAGAATTTGATGTTTTTTTTTATTTTCATGGTAGAGTACACCTGTCAATTAAGATTTCTCTAAATTGTGATTGTGGACAGGAATGTTCTTTTAAATGCGGTGCTATGGAACATGAATCTGACATATGTAGTATAAGTTTCCTTGATAATGTTGTCGTAATCATAATTGTTACTATCATAATATTATAATTGTTACGATTATTAATATAATATCATAATATTTATGTAATATAATAACATATTGTTGTTATTACCATATTACATAGATATAAATATATTTATAGATTTTAATATGGTATCAGTTTTCAAACGATTTCTTACAAGTTCTCATTTTCTCGGTCATATCTGCAGCCGTAAAAGTGAAGAGTTTGTTTGAGCACAGAACATCTGTCATAGAACCAATCTTTATGATCCACCAACTTTGAACTTTGTAGATATCTCCATGCTATCGACGCATACACACCCCAAAAAACAAAAAAGCACATTGCTGTCTTTATTCAATAGACACCTTGTCAGTTTTTGACTATTTCATTTATTCATTTATTTTATTTTTCCCCGAAGGAATTTTAATTATTTACGAAAATGAAGCCAACACAGCCACCATTTTTGGCATTGACATGAGGACCGATTTTAAAACAGTTTACCTCAACTGCTGTCGGTGTCCCTGACTAGAACTCTCAAATTTCTGTACAGATGTTTCCTGTTGTATTGTCTGGGCTTGTTTACTCGCATACGTTTCTTGAAATAACTTCTTACTCAATATATATATATATATATATATATATATATATATATATATATATATATATATATATATATATATATATATATATATAATTCTTAAATTCAAAAGACAAGGTCTCTTCGTTAAATCTTTATGTTTCATTTTTCTTTCATTTTCGAATATGTTGTATATTCAAATCAAAATTTTTGATTCTGAATTTTAGATGATCTACGCCGGTAGATGTTATTTTAACTGTTTTGAGTTTGTCTCCTCAAACACGTGTAGCCACTAAAATAATTAATTTATATATATATATATATATATATATATATATATATATATATATATATATATATATATACGTAACGTAAAAAATAAGCATCTCCTTAATGAGTATGCTACAAAAGCACATCGAAGAAAAATTTGTAACATCTTGAGTTAGGCGAGTGGGGTATAAAACGTCCATTTGACAAAAAATCAGTTGCCTTCTTAAAGAAACTACACACACACACACACGCACACGCACACACACACACACACACATACACACACACACACATATATATATATATATATATATATATATATATATATATATATATATATATATATATATATATACATACTTCGGCCCTTCAGAAAGTATGGTTGGTTCTGCACAAGCTTTCACCACTATAATCAATTCACATGTGCTGGTGCCGGGCTGTCGGCTACTAGGAACTGAGCTGCTTGACTCTCATACGTCGAATACGACAGGAGAGTCTAATATATATATATATATATATATATATATATATATATTTAATAGCTCCCAAAAGTTTGAGATTACATTATTTTTTCTTCTAAGCTTTCAAAATGAATCAAGTTTTATGCCTTTAAAGAAATAAATTTATTTTTTTCAATGTTTCCATGCAATTATGCAATAATTTCAATCAAAATGAAAATAAAATAATTACAATTTCAATTAAAGCAAATTTATATTTTCTTTTCATCAAAGAATCCACCACATGCATTTATGACTGCAGAGAAAATTCTTGGAATCCTTTCTTGAAAAATTATGTTCGTTAAATTGATTCCCAAGCAATGTGTCAACAATACTTGTTTATTCTTAGGCAGATCACTTCGAACGATACGATCAATTTCGTTCCAGACAAGTTCAATTTGTGAAAGATCTAAAGACTGAGGGGACCATGCCATGATTTGAAAAAAAATGATCATTATCTATTGGCAAATCAAAATTTTGTCCAATAATAAAGAAGATTAAAGGAATTGAATATTCTCTAATATATTGGATGAAACTATTTCATTTCGCGAAATGGTTTTAATTTGAACAAAGTCTCCAGCAATATAACGTCCAAAACATCTCCATCAACATCACCACCATGTTTCACAGATGGAACAATGGAATCGTAGCATTTCCGGAAAGAGGTCGGCTGATAAACACACTTCGTTTACTGCCAGAATTTGCACTGATCATTCCATAATACCATTTTCCAATCTTCTAAACTTGCATCCATGTGCTGTAGTACCAATTTTATTCCTTTCAAATTATTTTCCTTCTTTAATAAAGGTTTCTTAACTGATACACATATTTAAGCCCAACAGAAAGAACTTTTCTCTTGATAAACATAATTTATGCCCAACAGAAAGAAGTCATATCTTAACTGATACACATCATTTAAACCCAACAGAAAGAACACTTCTCTAA
>OZ010587.1:68278713-68286213 GCA_963932145.1 Acanthosepion lycidas | reverse complement strand
TCATACATTATTTTTTATATCCATCTCTACACTTTCCAAATGCTTATTCTGGAGTTATTTCAAGCAGTATATATAGGGTGGGGATGTGCGGGTGGTGTAATGGATGACGTCTCGGAATGAGAAATCGGAGAGCCAAGTTCGAATTCCAGTCGTGTTCGTTACATTCATTTATACGGAAATACCTTTGGGAACAGTATGAATCCATCACTTCTCCTCCCAGTTATAGATTGAATAGCAGGACAGACTGGATCCTATAGCCTTGGGTGGCAACCAGTCTACTGTAAAAAAGCAAGGGCAGACAACTGCGAGAAAATCTCTGGCTAGTCGGTCATGAATGGAAAGAGAAATGATCGCTCAATCGTGTATCACGTATGACACTTAACTGACATATATTGTAAATTGTTGCCTCATTTCAAGTATATATATATATATATATATATATATATATATATATATATATATATATATATATATATATATGAAAAACTAGGTAATCCGTATGGGTAAACCTAAGGAGGATATAATCAAGAGAGCTCAATGTGTAAATTTTCTTTTCATTTTTTGTTTGAAGTAAAGTCTGATGATCCGCAGTCCTTTTAAAAGGGCTGTGGTGAAATAATTTATTACATGGAACCTTAAAGTGGTCTGTTTTTATTTAAATTATATATATATATATATATATATATATATATATATATATATATATATATATATATATATCCTTGTGCAAATTAATTAAAACAAAAAGAATAATTCCCTTATTTACTTTCTTTCGTATTTTTCCAATGAAACATGACACAGTGCCCATGTTAGTACTTCATATATCCATTCCACGAAGTCGTTCCTTGCAGATTGACCACAGATTCGCGATTGGGTTTAAATCAGGAGAGTTTCCGGGTCAGTCTATAGTACTTTAATTTGCTCACTGGTAAGGCTTGCCAATGAGTTCTTGAAGCGTTCCAATTATCTTCCGCTTTCTTGGAGTAACGTCCATTGCAGACGATGGCCGTCAACAGTCGAGACAATAGTGTCTAGGCGTGATAAAAATCTGATGCAATCACTGATGACGCAATATTTTTCAAGGCCAAACAAATTTCATCATACACCCAGCAAATAGATTCATATTACTGCACACCACTGCGAATGACCTAATCTGAGGAAAAAATACAAATCGATTACACCCTGTCACTCCAGTGGGTTTCAAGCTGACTATATGTTGAAAGAAATGAAACTAAAGAGGTTGTTTCAATTAATTTGCACAAGGGTGTATATATATATATATATATTGATAAAATTCTAAAACAGACTGGAAAAAAGTTTATTTTTTACGCGTTTTATCCGTTAGAAAATCATGGGACTGGGTTTTTTGACGTTTCTTTTCTTAATATATAATATATATATATCGCTATCTCATATATATATAAATATATATAAAACAATATATAAAAACAGTACTGTTTCGCTGTATCCCAGCTCCTCAGGGTGACTAGACATCCAAATGCCTCAAGCCAGGATTGATTGAAACACAATTGATTTGCTGTCAGCCAGAGTTTCTACCACTGAGCTATCTTCATTCGACAGAACGAGGAAGCTAAATCTAGCGTGTTGTTTATATTTATATATATATATATATATATATATATATATATATATATATATATATATATATATATATATATATATTCACTGGTCAGTTAATTACTTCAGAACAGAATCAGGATTTTTTTGTTGATCTTTCTCATCAGCCGATGCCGTGGCAGCAATTTAATGGATATTAGTTTTTAAACGTCATAGTGACCTGCCGAATTCCATTTCATGCATTAGTATGGGAAAGAGAGGTACTTTGAAGATAGCATGCTTTTTGGTATCAGAAGAGCATGTCTGACTATTTGAAAATACACAGGCAATTTACTGAGCCGAAAAGTCTTGTTCATAAACGACGGCCTAGGAGAATGTTCACACTGGTGGAATCTAGAAAAATAACGTTTAGAATTATGATGAATATATATATATATATATATATATATATATATAAAAGTGAACATTGAAGTCAACACTCAAAGGCGACAGGCTGTTTCATGTGTGTGTGTGTATGTGTGTGTGTATGTGTGTGTGTGTATTACGAATTTAAATTTAATATGAGTAGCTTAGATGTTAATTTTATCTGAACAGAAACCTCAAGCCTATGGATAAAAATTAACATTGACAAGTTTAATATATGTATATATGTATGTGTGTGTGTGTATATATATATATATATATATATATATATATACTTGCTAAATAGCCACCTTATTTGGCGGCATCTAATCTAGCTCGTGCGGAGGGCTCTTGATTGGGCCTTCATCACAATAGGAGATGCGATAGTCAACAATAAACTACAGAAAGCTCAAATGTGATTGCCGCATTTCAGTACTGCATTAAGATTAAAACTTACATTTCAAAAGTTCTACAATAATTCTGCCTTCACTTAATTTAAAACAATTGATGTACGTAGGTTCTTACTTTCCGTACAAACAATTAGTTTTATTTCATGATTGACATTCGCTAGATTTCGCAGTTAATTTCGATTAATCCCAAATTTATTTCCTAGTTATAAAAATTGTTATCCTACAAAAAATTCGCTGCAAAAAAATAACGTAAAAAATCGCCGTAAACAATTGCAGTATATGAAAACTTAGAATCACAAATTTCAGAATTGCAAGTCCTGATCCGGCCCGAAGTTGGCCTGATTCCTAAATGATATGACATGTTGGGCTACGGCCTCAAGGAGTAAAGTTGAAAAAGTGTGACACAGTGAAACACTGACATTCACATTATATATATATATATATATATATATATATATTATTTCTCTTAAATTACAAAAACCTACATTACCCATCAATTTTCATTTCATTTTTTCGTTTCATCTTTTGGAAGTACTATCTGATGATCCGGAGTCCTTTAAAAGGGCTCCGGTGAAATAAATTATTATAATTGAACCTTAAAGTGGTCCGTTTTTCTTTAATATATATATATATGTGTGTGTGTGTGTGCTTGTGTGTGTGTTAATCATTTCACACCAAGCAAGGCAATAAAGACACTAGCACGCAAGATGTTATTGAGTATTAGAGAGTATGAGAAAAAAATACTATTAATGAGAGAGAATAATAAAAGAACAAGAATTAAGAAGACAGAAGATAACGATTGACATTATATTTAAATTTCTGAAGATCAAAGTTGACTTCGGAAACATTAATCCGGAAGAGATATCAACAAGCGAGAAGTGAGAGAGAAGAAACTGTTAGCATAGAACTTACGGTTACATGTAGCCATTTCAACTGTAAAATGATGAGACCTTGCTGCCAGTCTAGTACTGCACTTAAAGCCATAAAGTCTAGGTGTGTAGAAGTCATATTGGGTGAACTTTATATCCAAGGAATTTTTAAACAAAAATATTATTTTATGACTTTTGCTACAACTTCAGGGAATCTATGTCTTCATTTTCTGTGCCGCGAAACGGAACTTTTTTTCAATGTTGTTCCCCTCTCCCCACAACGCCATACACGATCCTTTTAACTCTACTTTTCTCGTACACCCCATCAAATTCTTCACCCCCCCCCAGCTTACAGCAACACTGCACCTTGTCTCTCCCACATTCATCCACTCCCTCTCTGTTTATCACTAACAAACTTCTCTCCCACTTCTGATTCTATATCTGCCTCTGTCTTACCTCAAGGCAACTTGATATAAACAACAATAGTAAAACGTCGGTGGCGGCGCTAACGGGGGCGGAGAAACTTCCGGGGTATAGAAGCGGGAGGGTAAGACGAAAGAGTTTGTTGGTCGTGGTGTGTGGGGAGTGGAAATGTGGGTGGGTAAAACAAGGTGGGGTGGGTAGATTGTTTAGTGGGTGGATGGGGACAGGTGGTTGCTGGCAGGCATCTAAAAGTTGTTCGTGTTTCAAGGCCGAGTCACACCGGTAAGTCACGTGCAGTTTAATGAAAGCTCAATAAACTGATGCAGAATCTCAGTGCTAAATGGAGGTGTTTAGTGAGGGTGAGTGGTAGGCCAGTTACTGCTGGGGGTCGGTGAGACGATAAAAAGTAGTCAGGTTAGGGTACAAAAGTTGCTGGTAAGAAATTAATTTGCCTCGGAAAAGGGTAAAACAAAAGTTTTTTATGTTATTAAAGATCACAAACAATTATTTTTATTTATTTATATAATCCGTTCGTTTCCTTAAAAGGCAACTCGAGTCTGGGGTTCAATTTACATGGGTTCGTCATATTTGTAGTTTAATAATAATAATAATAATAATAATAATAATAATAATAATAATAATAACAACAATAATAATAATAATAATAATAAAATAAACATTTATTTTTCAACGTAATCACCTTCAGTATCTGTCTAAGTAAGGCATCAAGAACACCAGCAAGCTGTAACACGAAGGGAAGTGGAAAATTCAGGCATAGCTGACCACATATGGGGAGAAAAGGGAGATCACCGCCCTCTGTGGGATCAACTTGAGATCATAGACAAAGAACATCATTGGAAAATTCGTAAACTTAAGGAATCAGCCAATATGCTAGCCCACAAAAATCTCCTGAGCCGACCAGTCATAGAAATGAATACAATATGGGAACCAGTAATAAGGAGTGCCAGAGAAAAACGATAATAACAACAAAAATTGCAATATGAGCTCTGGTAAAAAAAAAAAAACATGTAATGATAACAGCAAAAATTGCAATATGAGCACTGGTAAAAAACGGTTGCTGAACACATTAAGTTTATAATAACCAGAAATTCATAGACATATGTCCCCAAGGCCACATGACATAGTGGATAAAGGCGTTAGTTAGACCCAGTGACAAGAGTGACAAAGTGTGTGAGTTCAATACCTGGTTAAGGCGGTGGAGAACTTGGAGAGGGGAATTAACAGGAGATAACTGATAACTGACATCCATTAGACGTGGAACTATCCCTCCCCCCATCTCCCTTGAATGGTATTGCAACACATGTCTGATACAGGCATTAGTGATTTATTGCATTTGGAGTGATTACTGAATAAGTGGGTGTAAAGATTACCATAGGAAACATGCGTCTGAGGAAAGTTGTTATAAATACATTGGCCCGAAATACTTTGTACAAAAAAAAAAAACATTAAGATAAAGCCTGAATAAATCATTTCAAAAAAATAAATCAATTTTTCTTACTCATCATTTTTATTTCTAATTCCTTTCCTCATTTCTTTCATAATTTTTTTCTTTCTTTTTTTCTTTCTTTTTTTCTTTCTTTTTTTCTTTCTCCGTTTTCATAATCCTTCCTTTCTTCTCTCTATATTTTATTCTTATTTTTTGTTATTCCTTCTTTCTTATATTCCTAATTCTTTTGTCTTTCATAATACTTTTATTTTTCCATATTTCTTTCTTTCTTTCTTTCATTGTTTTTATATTCCTTACTTCTTTCATATTGTTATTCGCATTTTAGTTAATTCTTCTTTCTTTCTTTCTTTCTTTCTTTCTTTCTACGTTTTTATATGCCTTACTTTTAAATATTGTTATTCGTATTTTAGTTATTCTTTCTTTCTTTCTTTCTTTCTTTCTTTCTTTCTTTCTTTCTTTCTTTCTTTCTTTGTAGTCCTCCATATTTTTCTTATTACTTTCATTTTTCTTCCTTAATCTTCTTCCTTTCTTTCTTTGTTTTTATATTTCTTACTTCTTTGCTATTGTTATTCGCATTTTAGTTATTCTTTCTTTCTATCTTTCTTTCTTTCTTTCTTTCTACGTTTTTATATCCCTTATTTTTAAATATTGTTATTCGCATTTTAGTTATTCTTTCTTTCTTTCTTTCTTTCTTTCTTTCTTTCTTTCTTTCTTTCTTTGAAGTCCTTCATATTTTTCTTATTACTTTCATTTTTCTTCCTTATTCTTCTTTCTTTTTTTCTTTCTTTCTTTGTTTGTTTCTTTCTTTCTACGTTTTTATATCCCTTACTTTTAAATATTGTTATTCGTATTTTAGTTATTCTTTCTTTCTTTCTTTCTTTCTTTCTTTCTTTCTTTCTTTCTTTTTTTCTTTCTTTCTTTGTTTGTTTCTTTCTTTCTACGTTTTTATATCCCTTACTTTTAAATATTGTTATTCGCATTTTAGTTATTCTTTCTTTCTTTCTTTCTTTCTTTCTTTCTTTCTTTCTTTGTAGTCCTCCATATTTTTCTTATTACTTTCATTTTTCTTCCTTAATCTTCATTCTTTCTTTCTTTGTTTTTATATTTCTTACTTCTTTGCTATTGTTATTCGCATTTTAGTTATTCTTTCTTTCTTTCTTTCTTTCTTTCTTTCTTTCTTTCTTTCTACGTTTTTATATCCCTTATTTTTAAATATTGTTATTCGCATTTTAGTTATTCTTTCTTTCTTTCTTTCTTTCTTTCTTTCTTTCTTTCTATATTCCTTACTTCTTTCATATTGTTATTCGCATTTTAGTTATTCTTTCTTTCTTTCTTTCTTTCTTTCTTTCTTTCTTTCTTTCTTTCTTTGTAGTCCTCCATATTTTTCTTATTTCTTTCATTTTTCTTCCTTAATCTTCTCACTTCCTTTCTTTCTTTCTTTCTTTCTTTCTTTATTTCTTTCTTTCTTTCTTTCTTTCTACGTTTTTATATCCCTTACTTTTAAATATTGTTATTCGAATTTTAGTTATTCTTTCTTTCTTTCTTTCTTTCTTTCTTTCTTTCTTTCTTTCTTTGAAGTCCTTCATATTTTTCTTATTACTTTCATTTTTCTTCCTTATTCTTCTTTCTTTTTTTCTTTCTTTCTTTGTTTGTTTCTTTCTTTCTACGTTTTTATATCCCTTACTTTTAAATATTGTTATTCGTATTTTAGTTATTCTTTCTTTCTTTCTTTCTTTCTTTCTTTCTTTCTTTCTTTGTTTTTATATTCCTTACTTTTTTCATATTGTTATTCGCATTTTAGTTATTCTTTCTTTCTTTCTTTCTTTCTTTCTTTCTTTCTTTCTTTGTAGTCCTCCATATTTTTCTTATTTCTTTCATTTTTCTTCCTTAATCTTCTCACTTCCTTTCTTTCTTTCTTTCTTTCTTTCTTTCTACGTTTTTATATCCCTTACTTTTAAATATTGTTATTCGTATTTTAGTTATTCTTTCTTTCTTTCTTTCTTTCTTTCTTTTTTTCTTTCTTTCTTTGTTTGTTTCTTTCTTTCTACGTTTTTATATCCCTTACTTTTAAATATTGTTATTCGTATTTTAGTTATTCTTTCTTTCTTTCTTTCTTTCTTTCTTTCTTTCTTTCTTTGTTTTTATATTCCTTACTTTTTTCATATTGTTATTCGCATTTTAGTTATTCTTTCTTTCTTTCTTTCTTTCTTTCTTTCTTTCTTTCTTTCTTTGTAGTCCTCCATATTTTTCTTATTTCTTTCATTTTTCTTCCTTAATCTTCTCACTTCCTTTCTTTCTTTCTTTCTTTCTTTCTTTCTTTCTACGTTTTTATATCCCTTACTTTTAAATA